>VWZF01013053.1:4736309-4767766 GCA_013396755.1 Sclerurus mexicanus
CGCGTGCTTCCCCGCACCGCCCCGCATCTCCCTGCGCCACCCCCCGCACCGCCCCGCATCGCTCCCCCCATGGCCCCGCATCGCCCTCCGCACCTCGGGCCGGCGGAGCCACCCGTGTCCCCGCAGCCACCCCGCGGCAATGTCCCCTCATCGTCCCCCCTAGCAAAGGGAGCTCCCTCCCTCCCGCTGCACATCCCTGCGGGGCGCAGCGCACGGGAGGGGTTTGTCCTTACGGGGCAGGGCACACTCGTGTTCGAGCACACTCGTGTCCGTGCCAGGGTCCCGGGGAGGAACGTGGGCGGGAGCGGCGCGAAGCTGTGCCAGGGAGGGTGAGGGTGGGTGTCGGGCGAAGGGTCTTCACCCCGAGGGTGCTCGGGCACTGGGACAGGCTCCCCAGTGGTCACGGCACCCAGCCCGACAGAGTTCAGCGAGTGTTCAGACAATGCTCTCGGGCACGTGTGCGATTCTTCCTGTAGTCCTGAGCACGGGCAGGAGCTGGACTTGGATGATGCTTGTGGGTCCCTTCTAACTCAGGAGATTCTATGATTCTATGAGAAAACTGGACACCCCCAGCCCTCCCTTCGGCTCTGGGATGCCAAGCTGGTTCTGTGTTGCTGCCAGAGGCAACCTATCTTGGCTTCTCCTTTTTCCTGCGGTCCTTTGTTCTGTGCGTGATGCCCATTGCAATCACATCTGAGCTCTTCAAAGAGGTAACCGTGAAAATAAATGCATTTAACGTCCTCAGGGAGGGATGAACCGCTGCTGCTGAGAGTTAGTGACAGCAAGAACATAAAGCCGGGAACTGAGGAGTGGGTTTTAAATCCCAGAGCTGCCTGCCATCCTCTAGAACATGCATCCTCGCATCTTTATGTTCTCTCCAGACCTTTACTGCTGTCAGAAGGCAACTCTTTTCCCCTTTACTGGTGAGAGAAGGGAGACAACTGACCTGGAAAGGGAACTGCACATAGTAGCAATAAAAAATGAGAAAAACACACCTTAAGCATTTTATGATCTAATGTAGGTCTCAGGGTCCATTACACCCCGGTTTTCCTCTCCGGAGAGACCTGTGACTAACCAGGCACTGTGCTGTGAACAAGAACATGGGCCCTGAGCCAACCGATGCTAAAGTCTGCAATTTCTTTCCACTCCAGTGGAGTGGGCTTGGACTCAAGTTGCTCCAAAGCAGCTCCTGTACAGATTTGTGACAGAGAGAGCTGGATGGATACACCAGCATCTTCACAGGTCAGGAGTCAGCCTCTCTTTTACAGTGCATTAATTTATCTTCCTTTCAGTCCTGTAACAAGATACATCAGCTTCTCTTTTTACACAGGCTTTACAAGCAGTTTCCTGTATGGTTTTTGTTTTCCAAGGCCTTTGCTGAAGTAGGTAAACATTTACCATCCATAACAAGAAAACTGGGTTTATATTGTTCGTTGCTTTGAAGCTTGCATTGACATGATCCCTTGAGATTTTATCAACCGATTTCTTTTTCATGGCAAAGAAAAGACACAGCCCTTATCTGACCTTAGAGCAGATTAATTGTACCCTGAAATTTCCACTGAATGGCTGAGTCTTTCTTGTGTCTGGAGTAGTTTTAACTCTGCAGGACCTTGTGTTGAGCTAATCTCATTACCTCCTGCAGAGCACATAGTTTTCTAATCATTTTATTTCTTAAACCCCAGAAAATCTTTCTTCATAAAATAATAGTCCTTCATTATGTCAAGGCTGAGTGTTCATTATGTCATGTGATGTCATCCCAACCTGGTTTATTTTCAGGATCACATCATGGCAAAATAACAAAGGATCTTAATGCTCAGTTGTTTGGGTGTTTGTTGTGTTTGGTTGTTTTTTTCCAGGAGAGGTAAATTAGTCTTAAAAAAACCCTTTAATTTTGTCCATCTTAAGGAACTCAAAAATAAACAGTTCAATGTTATTTTTCAAAGCTGTATGATCATTATAAATTATTGACAACATTTATTACATCCAGTTGTTAATGGAACAGCAACATGCAAATTGGGAGGCACTGAAATGTACAGTGAAGGCCACTTAATAGATGAGACCTTTGCCTGGGGACCACACAGCAAAATACAGCCAAATTCTGGAGATGGAGCTGTGTGAAACCTCCTGCAATCTGGACAGAGAGCTTTGCAGGCCTGGCTTTAGCTGCTGGGACAATGGCATTGTCCTGAACCCCAGTGCAAAGCCAGTCTGCGCAACGTGCCCTTCTTACAAACGTTATCCAGTGCTTTCTCCTCAGCTGTGTTTTAATGGACAATATCCTGCAAAGCTGTTGACTTTAGTGGGATGATTCCCGTGACTTGAGTTGCAGCACTGGTGGAAGCAGCTTCAAAGCCTACTGGGGTATTTGATCCTCTGTGCCCCAAGCCAGTTAAACCTACAGACCTGACACAGAGGTAAAAGCTGACTCATTTTTTCCAGTCCTTACCATGGTAACAGTGGGCTGTGTCAGGGAAAAAGGGTGCTGGATACAGCATTAATGACTTCTTTATACTCCAAGTCCCTGCCATGGCACGAGCATACTGTCATGAAATGTATTTGCTATAAATTGTGCATCTTTGTTCTTGACACCTACAAACCACTTCATGGCCTCCACCAAACCAGTCACTGCACATGTTGACAAGAGTTCCCTTCCTGACTGGACAATCAAATTGCATCTTGCTCAGCTAAACCAGCTTTTGAACTGAGCAGCTGAAGCCCTGTTTCCCCTTGGTGGCTTTGTGCTGGTGAGTTACAGTGGGATCCAGTTGCCTGGAGTACAAGTGGTCTGGAAAAAGCAGCGCATACCCTCCATGTAGCACTGAAGGACTTTCTGGGATGGAAATTGCATGATTTTCCTCTCTTGTTGATCAGAAAATTGTTCTGTCAGATTCCAGTGCAATCTAAATTCAGCACATTGTTTACAACACTGTCCAGATCATGAATTCTGTAAAAGAGCTATCTCTCACCACATTTCCATCCTATCCTCTCCGTTTAAAGCATATTTCCCCTCCTCATTAGCATTTTAATTTTGGTTTATAATTCTGTCTTCCCACAAAGATGCCATGACAGTTGTTGTGTATCCCCAAGCATGAATGAGTGTTGCCCACAACTTGGAGTCAGGAACACACCATCCTGTTCTATTTTCCTTTTTCTCTCTAATTCTCAGTATCTCCATTTCCAGCCTTTTTAAATCGTAGCTAGTTACAGGATTTCACATTCCCTTCTGATAGAACGAAATTTTCGTGCAGAGATTGTAATTAGGAAGGCTGAGCTCTGTTCTGTTATTAGCAGGAATTGTGATTTTTGGAGTGGTGGGTTAATTGCTAATAACCATATGCAATGCTTCTGTCAAGATGTTTCCCATTACAGTAATTAACTTAGCAGCTGGGGTAACAGACATTTACCATTTGTCTTCACAGTATCCCTGATTTAGGATTGTTCCAAAACCCTATTTGGATTCTGTTCAATTCCCAGGTGTAAGATGAAAAAGAGGGAATGCTGAGAAGGGGAGATCCAAAAAGAACAAGTTGCAGGGACTGTACCTGTTTCAGGTGCAAAGTGTCTATCAGTGTGTCCTCAAGAATTGTGAATTTTTCTTCACTACTCCTAGTCTTGGACCTTCATTTTCATCAGCATGGATTGGATGGAGAGCACAGCAGAGCAGCCTAAAAGAGAACATTTTCAAAAATGTATTGATTACTCTGATGCTCAGATGAATCTGATCATTATGGAGGATTTATTAAATGAAAAGTGCAGAATTTATTATTGCCTATTCATATCTTTAACCTCAAAACCCCTATGGTATGTGATTTTTTTTTCCTTCATGTTTTGTAGTCAACTATATGGATATAAACATTTTTTGATAATTGCCTCCTTTCTATGTTGTCTCACTGAAGTTCTTTCCTTCTCAGAGCCGTGTCAGAACTACAGTAATATTTTGAAGTATATGGCTAACCTGAAAATTAAGAAGAAAATAAAGTTGTTCTCCAAAGCCAGGCCACGTGACAGGGCAATAGCAGTTTTGTTGATTTAATTCATCAACAGAATATATTGAAGGGATTCATTTTGCTTATGAGATAATTTTAAAGACTTTTAGGACCACAATGCCTGATTTATCCCAGGGTTTAAGTTTGTTCTGGCCAGAGTAAATTCTGTGCAATACCATATTAAAGGAGGTTTGTTAATACCCTTGAAGATGTAAAGCAGCATGCCAAGGGCACTGGAAGCTTTTTCTGTTGCAAGGACTTGGCCTTGCTCCATTGCAAGGAATTGGGGAACACTAATTTACAGCGACTGAGGATCCAGCCTGAGTTGTTAATAATAATTATGGACTTATTTGGGGTCGTGCATTTTCTAAAGCAGTTGGGGAAGACAGGAAAATTAAGTTAAAATTATTTTCTTCCACAGGAGGTAAAAGTAGTACATAAATAAATACTTGGTGTTGCAGTAGATCTTTAAAACATATAATAGGTTTCTGGCACTGCAGCGTCCCCCAATATTTTTTTCCTCCAGCACATAATAGTAAGTTTCTGATAATAGTGCTCACAGACAGCTTTGATTATAACCACTTGTCAGGGAATGGATAACTAGGAAAATAACACCATTTAACTGTAAAAAATGCTGCCTGAAATACATTAACACGGTGATAATTTCTGCTAATAGCAGCCTCCGAACCCCATCCATTAGCTTTGAATTGAAATTCCTGCTCCATTTCTGTCTTTCCGAGCATTTCTGCCCTCTGACCCTCTTTTCCATTACTTGGGAGCAGCAGAGCCATCCACAGACACCAAGACCAACCCCCTGCACGGAGACCACCTCACTGTGGCTGGTGGTGGCCCTTGCTTCGGAAGTGCCAGCACAGCAGGGCAGGGGTGCTCAATGGGTTTGTCTGCTGCGGGAGTTTTCTGCCAGCATCCTACTCATTCCCCAGCCACTTCCATCCTGCCCATCCAACAGTCCCCAGCTACGCCCTCCCAGAGGAACAGGAATCAAGGTTTTCATTCGTGTCTGATGTTCCTTCAGAGGAGAAGGCAGGAGGGGTTGGAAGGGAAGGAAAATAAAAAGAGTCTGAACTATTTGACCCCATAGCGGTGGAGTCACAGAGTTGTTGAGGTTGGAAAAGACCTTTAAGATCATCAAATCCAACCGTCAACCACCACCACCACCATGTTCACCATCAGACCGTGTCCTCAAGTGCCACGTCCACAGGATTTT
The DNA here is from genome assembly GCA_013396755.1 of Sclerurus mexicanus. Lineage (NCBI taxonomy): Eukaryota > Metazoa > Chordata > Aves > Passeriformes > Furnariidae > Sclerurus > Sclerurus mexicanus. Next base: position 4,741,524 of record VWZF01013053.1, read on the forward strand.
TGAACACTTCCAGGGATGATGACCCTGCCCCTGCCCTGGGCAGCCTGTTCCAGTGCTTTACAACTCTTTCCATGAAGAAATTTTCCCTACTATCAAATCCAAACCTCCCTTGGCTCAGCTTGAGACTATTTCCTCTTGTCCTGTCACTGGGACACAGCTGGAAAAAGGGACTGGCCCCCACCTCACTTTTCAGGTAGTTTTAGAGAGCAGTAAGGTCTCCCCTCATTCCGCTCTCTAAAAAGGAAAAAAAGATGCCCAAACAAAGTATTTCTCTTTGACAGAATTAGTAGAAAGCCATTGATATTCAAGTCAGGAGGATGTTTCTGTGGGGAGCTATTACATCTGATTGGGAAAATAAAATGTTACCCACATTCACAATTACTTCTATAAAGAACACTGATCTCATTCTGAGCTTTTCTCTTTAGCATTAGTTAACCAAAACCCTGGTAAAAACACGCTCTTGACAATATAATCCTAAAATAAGTTTTATGTTGGCAGGCAATAGCAACTGGGAGTACTTTTATCTATTTCTGGATTTGGGATAACGACACTCCAGCGAGTGGCTAATCTGGAGTGCTTGTGTACATTCAAATTAAAATCACACTTTTGGGGGTGACTCACATCTTCTCTGACCTACACAGGTGAGAGCCAGATGTAACTCTAAATTTAATGGAGTTATGCCAGCCTCATCTCAACACAAAGAATTAGGGTTTAGAAACTTCGGAGCGATCCATTATTTGGCAGAGCAGTGAATGTATTGCAAGATATTTTCTAGGAGGAAACATTTTATTTGGTTTTTAGCAATTTTCTTCTCAGTGCTCTGCTTTTGGCCGCGCTGTTACCCGCCTGAAAAACCTGCAAACAGCTGAACAAGCAACTCCTTCCAAACTTTAGCAGAGTACCTGCTTGCTTATGTGTTCAGAGAAATCAAATTTGGGGTATTCGTGCTCGGAGGGTTTAAAGGCTCATCAAGTCAGCAGATACAGAGAGCCCTTTGAGACTTGGCCAACCAACCAGAGGCAGACAACACAATCTGATTATCAAATATTCTTCGTCTCTCCAGAGGATAGGAAATTTCAAAGAGTTACTCTCTAAGAAAATTCAAACAAATAAATGCAAAAAAATATTTAAATCTGTGATAAAAGAGGACTTCTTCCCCTGATGAATTTTTCAGTTAGTTCACAGCACAGTTCAGTGAGTGTCAGGGCAGCACTGAAGGGATGAACTCAATCACACAAACCAGGCCATCACAGCACTGGGGTAAAACTACAGCTTCAACCGGCCCTGCTCCTTCAATCATTCTAATTTATCCTCCGGGGTAGGCAGCCCCCTCGAAATTTGGGTTTTAGATGCTAAAACTAGTAACTCTCATCTACATCACTGAAAATGCGGTGGCAAAGTATATCAAAGAGGAAACGTGCTCAGAAGTGGAATTCTCCTCAGGGTCTCCCCGTCCCCTTGGAATTGCTCATGGATTGCAGATGTGAGCTGCCATGTGAGCCCTTTGTCTCACACAGTGCTAAGCACATCACCGGTACTTCAAATCCTAAAATTCAAAGGAATAAATGCTTTGTTTGTTTGCTCCCAATTAGGAGCTAATGAAATCCCAGGAATACACTTTCAGGTAATTTGTCACAGAAGAAGTGAAACTCAATAGTGTGTTTCCGTGGATAACTTTGCTCTCTGTCTGTTCTGCTGACACAACTAGACCACACTTCATTCTCCCAAAGACATTAGACTTTACTGTTTTTTCCTCTAAATTACCTGCCTGGCTACTGTCACCATTGATCTTTTAAGTCCTTGACTGAGTAATCAGTCAGAGAGCTAATTAATGTAGTGGCTTGGAGGGAAGGATGAAATGAAAAAGGAGATTTTTTCTTTCCTTATTGTTCCTGTTTTTATTGCTTTTGAAAGGTGCTTTATCCGTAACATAAAGGAGAATTTGTCTGTGCTTTTTCCTCCTGACAGTTCACCTGCTATAAATCTATTTACCGCCTATTAACAGAAACCAGGAGACTTTCAGAGGAATTATGATACTGAAAGCTAAGAGGAAAAACAAAAAATCTAAGATTTTTTTTTATTTTCCCCCCATTAACACTCATGGAGTGCAGCATGTATTTGGAATGAGTAGCAACTGCAAGACTTGACCCAGATTGTCAGATGGTTTTAGAACTAAAACAGATGTTTTAAAATTAAGATAACTTTGTCATATTTCGCTAGAAAAAGAAGGGTTTCTTTCTCTCCTTCCCTCCTGCTGGGTCCCATCCCCACAGACAAGAGTGACCTGTGTGATCTACAAGCCCCCAGATTTATCCAGATTCATTTTGAACCAAAACGGGTCAAACTCAGGTGCCTGAACATACAATTTAAACACCACTACTCAGTTTTATTTTAGTCTGAGACCAAGGACATGAGAAAAGTGAATCCCAGAATGGGTTTGGCTGGAGGAAACCTTAAAGCCCACCCAGTGCCACCCCCTGCCATGGGCAGGGACACCTTCCACCAGCCCAGGTTGCTCCAAGCCCTGTCCAACCTGGCCTTGGACACTTCCAGGGCTCCAGGGGCAGCCACAGCTTCTCTGGAATGCTTCATGCTGAAACATATTCCAAAAGTACTCATCAGCCATGATTTAAAAACAATAAATAAATGTCCATATGTTAGTAACCAAGTTCTCTTAAAAGAATAAATGAACTATTGAAGAGTTAGCAGTACATAGATCCTGTTTTCCTCATCATCCATGAGGACAGAGGATTGCTGTCATTGGAATAACTATGATATGTGAAAAGGTATTTAATTCCTTTATTCTCAAGGAATCCTCCATATCCTGAACAGCTCTGTTAATACACAGAGTTAACCTCACACCGCCATGCACACATGGATAGGTATTTACACATTATACAGCAGGATTTAAATGCTGTTGTCTACAGGGAGCTGATGAACTGAAAATGGTTTAATAAGCTTTCTTTTGAAATTCTTCGGGGAGACAGATTTTAGCATCAGCAGTATTTGTTGCTAAATGCAAATAAAATCATCCCGAGTACGGGAATTGCGCTGACCATGCTCCAGGAAACAGCAAGCACAGGACTGCAGCAGGAAAGTGGCAATTAAATATTTCACACTTGCCTGCATGGCTGTTTATCTACAGCTTAACAGGTCGGGCCACCATTATACCCAACAACAGCAAGGTGCTGCTGGGATGGAATCCCCAACTAATAGTTCTGAGCCCATTATTAACTTGTGGAGGAACCCACATTCCCACAAAGACTCGCAGGAAAAGTGTCTGAGAGACCCACATTGCTATAAAGACTTACACAAGAAGTGACTACGAATAAGCAGTCTTTGGTCCAACAAAATCAGCATTGAGTGGGCCAAGTACTGCAAATCAAGCACGTTTTATTAATTCAAGTATCAAGACGATAAGAAATTAAGCACCTAAATATACAGAGGAAAAAGGCAATGTCAGCAGTTACAAGCTTTTTAGACTTGACCTCCAAATTTGTGCAGGAATCAAAAATATTTCTGAAGTTTACTGTAATTAAAGATTGATGGAAATGGCATAAAATTGTAAAAGGTTTATGAAGCTAAACCTTGCTCAACTAACTCAACGTTTTCTGTCTACTGTTGACTTTTTAGATGCAAACTCTGTTCTAGACAGACTTTGCAAAACAGTACTTAGATGTGCAAAATTACTTATTTAACCTCAAGAAAAGCTAAGGAGGATGTAATGGCCAGTTGTGTCCAAAAGGGAATTGTTCGGTTATGGGAAGCTCATTAATGAAACCTCAATGATGATTTTCAGGGCAAAAATAGTACAAATGACAGACATAACCTCATGAAGCTTGCTGGTGAAAAGGTTGAAGGGGATGAGAATCTCATGCTGGAAAAATGAGAATATTTTGAGGCTGAAGCCTGTGGACAACCTGGATGAATCTAAAGCCACGAGAAGCTGAAAGACACACTTGGGGACTAGTGGTAATTGCTCCTATTAGGGGGTCTTCTTAGATTCACATACAGTTTTTTGACTATTCAGGAGTACAGAGGAGAGAATTCAAAAGGTGGAGCAGGCCTGTCAGGAGGAACAAAACAGGCAGCCAGGAAAAGGGAGCGGAATTTTATCTGTTTAGACAAGCAAAAATAAGGCTTGTTTAAACTAGTAGAATGAAGGTTGGGGCAGAAAGAGGGATTGTTGCTTGAGTGCTCTCTTAAATCACTTCATGAAAAAGCAGGGTGGGACAGGAGAAATATCAGGGACACTCAAAAGTGTTGGCACAGTAAAAGACAACCCTGGCACGGGAACAGGTCAGTCCAAAGGAGCCACACGGGTCTGAGCAGAGAAGGTCTGGAATAGCCTCCTAATATAACAGGAACAAAATAAAGAACTATCTGAAGGTTGGAAATTTGTATATCCATGGAAAGAATTGTGAGATATGTTCTTATGTGATAAGAGGGGACTGGATGTGGTCACCAGGCAGTGCCGTTCCATCCCACGTCGCTTGCTGGGTTTAGTGAATCCCGTCACCACAGCCAAGGGTACAAGAACAGCACACTGATCTTCTTCTGGTGACTGCTGTGCTCAAAACAGGGCTGTTTCTGAAGGAACCGTAGAAAACACATTTGGAGGTTGCCAATTTAACCAACATTCAGTGCCTTCCAACAACTAAAGACTTCTGCTCCTTGAAGTGGGAATAATCTTTCCCCTTTGAGTGCAAGGGAATCCTGGGCATCTTTAGCCTTGTGCTAACCTAAACAATAACGAAAAAATGGCAAACTAACCCTGACATTAGACCATGCTATGATGTTTTCTCTTAGCAGAGAAATATATTTGTCTTTTAGATCAGAGGAAAACACCCAGAGGCTAAAAAATGGCAAAGACCAGCTACAATTTTGAAAGGCATGTTTGCTTGCACCCATATTTGATAGCGTGGGTAACAACACCGGCGGTGCCAAGGCAGCCCAAATCTGCTCCCTGAGTTTATTTGCAACGTTATCGGCAATGGGAAAATTGTGATTTTCTTATAATTTAGTTAGAATTGGAAAATAATATGTGTCAACTTCCTTTTCAGCATTGCGGCACCTTCTTTTGCAACCATCTATTTGCTAATGAGCCAGCCCTGCCAAGGTTAGCACTGCAGGGCTAACACAGGAACGACATGGTTTCCATCACATCAGCAAGTCCCCTCCTCAATTTTCTTTGCAAGCCCTTTATCTCCAGCAACGACCCACGCAGGGAAAAGACTGTACAGAGCTGAGTTTGTGCATCTAGACAACTGCAGAACATTCTGTGCATCTGCATTTTTCCCCACTTTTGTACTGAACACATGGGAGGAAAGTCCAACAGAAACATTTAATTTCATTAAATTGATATGGTGGACAACATTCACTTAACATCAATTAGCTGTATTACAGCTGATAATTTGGGCAATATGCAATTGACTTTCAGAGCTTGGTGTGGGAATGATATGGATAAAGGGGATGCCATATGGATAAAGGGGGATGCCTCTGCAGCTGTGGTGCTCCTCCCCTGCCACTTAACTCTGTGTGTGTTGAACTCAGTATCAGCTCTCCAGGACATCTGCTCCTGTTATTACGAATCACATCAATGTATTAAACCCTGGTTTGAAAAGCGGTTTCTGTTTGTATACATGATATTATTATAATTTTCAGTGAGAATGGGGTTTGCTTCCTGAACTGCTGTGATGGATTCTGGCTGTTGCAACGTTGCTCAGCTGGAATCTTCAAATTTATGGTGGTTTTGGTATTTGCTCTCATTCAGTGTTGAGCACAGCAGTGATATCATTCAGATATACATTATTTACTGATAAACCATCCTGTTCATCTTAAGGCTTGTTTTCACTTACTTAAAAGTCGGTAAATGCAGTGTGTGAACCAGAATTTAATAGCTTAGGAATTAAAAGCTTATGGGCCATTGGGTTTATTTTCTTGCTCCCCAAGCTTGTAGGTGACCTGAAAGAAGTCAGAAGAAGAGTTGTAAAGCTGTAAAAAGATAACTTTAGGCTGTTTAGCTCCTAAAGTAGAGTTGCAGCATCTAATCTTGCAGCAGAGAAGAAATGGATCCACAGCATCACCACGAGGAAGCCATAAAAATTATCCTATAGAAAAATGCAAAGACAAGCCCTAAATCTCACCTTCCTCTGGGCTGAAATACTGGCCTATAAAAGAACAACTGTCTGGAAGCTGCAGCCTGGGATTATCCTGATCCCTGTGTCCAGTGACCACTAATAACATGGCAATCCTCAGAGGAGGGATCAAGGCTGAGTCCCCACTTTCTCAGCTGCTGCACCACCCTGAGGAGCCACAGCCTGCTCAGAGCACCTCCATCCATCTACATCCTTGCCTTGGATTCCTCGTTCTCTCAGCATTTCTCCAGAAATCCCCAATTTCTCATTCCTATTTCCCCTTCAGCAGTTGCTTTCATAGAGGAAGACTGGCAGAAGCACAGGAAACACAGATGGAAAGTATTTCCTTTTGAACTCCTGGGCAAGAATAGAGACCTGTGTCCTTCAGCATAATTCCCAGTGAGGATAAATACTGGTTTGGGGACTTCTGGAGAGGTTATGTGAGGGAACAGCCTGCACAGAGGGGTGTCAGCATGGGGCAGGCAAAGCTGCTGAGCCCAGCCACGACAGGTACAGCGCTGGCCACGAGCTGAAACAGATTGCTAAGCATTAGGGAAACATCACCATCAAACCCATGGCCATTATGAGCTTTAGGCTTGCAATTCTCACTGCACTGCCAGGATTAAAGCACTTGTATTTCACCTTGATGTCTTAAGGCGCTGGGGGGGTTGTGCTTTAATTTCAAATTTCCCTTTAAGTTCTCCCTGCCTTGCCAAGGTGGCCTAAGGACAAATCCATTAATGCCTGTGATACGCAGGTATATTTACATTATGGGACTTGTGTAAGCAGGTAGAGCTCATCAATAATTAAAGGCTTTGTGGGAAAAGTAAGACGTGACCATTTTCTTCTACCTTCCCAGGGTTTCTGTGCAAGCCCCACAGTCCACATGCTTTTCTTATGAATAATTTTAAGGGACAGTGTTTTAAGGGATGACAGTTCCAATCTTTCCATCTGCAGAGGGCTGTGGGAGCCTCTCTCATTTCTCACAGAAATAAGACAGAGGAATTACCAATGTAAAACAGGGATTAGTAAGGGAAGGATCAAGCTCTCTGGTTCTATTTGATGGCAGTCTGTACAAGGTGTAATCAAATCAATAGTTTCTCTTGCTGAAAGGGTTCCTTCTATCTACAGCCATGACAAGAGGATAGTGGGCAAAGAGCTCTATTAGCTCTTCTTTAAGAATCAGTCACATTTAAAAGCAATAGTCAGTATGACAGCAACTGCACAATAGATGAATAATTTTTCACACAAATAGCCTGAGTTTCAGAGAAGAGACATGCTTTAAAGAGATAGGAAATAAAATATCTGCTTCTCTAAAAACCAAGAAAGTGCTCAGCATTTATTACTAAAGACACTGAAACTAAAATGCTCGAGGGGCAAAAGCCAACATACCAGTTCAGACCACGTGAACAAGAACAGGAGATAATGATCAAGATTCACTTGATTCAATTTTAAATGTCATATCAGGAAGTTCAAAATTCATAAAGCTGCACTCCTAGAAGAAAATCACCATGGCTGTGTGACTTCTGCTGGCAACCAGGGGCTTTCCCTCATCCCCAGTAAAACCAGCTCTGAGCCTCAGGACCTGGCATGAAGCTGTGCCAGGGCAGGGTTAGGTTGGACATCAGGAAAAGGTCCTTCCCCCAGAGGGTGGTGAGCACTGCCCAGGCTCCCCAGGGCAGTGGGCACGGCTCCAAGGCTGCCAGAGCTCCAGGAGGGTTTGGACAACTCTCTGAGGGACAGGGAGGGATTGTTGGGTGTCCTGTGCAGGGCCTGATGATCCTTGTTGGTCCCTTGCAGCTCAGGAGATTCTGTGATTTTATGGTCTGCTGAGGATGTGAGCTGCTCCAGCACAGAGCCTTTGTCTCACACCAGATGAGAACCAGCTGTGTTAAACCTCTGTATTTTTCTAGATGCAGCATCAGGATGTCGTTGGCAATTACAAATCACATTAAACAGTATGAAGTGAGCTATTTAGATATCTCAGAAACACACATAACACAAGAAAAAAAAATAAAATTATGCCAGGTAAAAGCCCTATTCATGCATAAATAATGAGGGGGAAATATGGCAATCAGCTTGTTCTGTTGTATCACATTGAAATATCCATATGGTCCTGGTAGTGTGGAAGAGCAGATGAAAGCCAGGGCAAGGAATGGAACCGCGCTTGGAGAATTATTCCTTGTTGACACCGGGTGAGATTATTGTGGCTCCAGAGCAAGCAGGAAAGCACAATCAAGATTAAACCAAACATGGTTAACATCTCCCCGCTCCTGTGTGCGGGGCAGGGTTTGGGTGATGCTGGAGTTAAGGGGAACTGTCACTTTGAGGCAAAAATAGGCAATGTGTGTATGTTGGAGCTGCAGGCAGGATGCCTTTGTAGCTGTGGACAGCAGACTGTACTCTGTCTTTTCATGCTGTCGTGTTCCTTTGTTGATGTCTCTGTTTTAAGATCTTTTTTCTCCATGCATCACCAATTGTCTTTTGTTTTCTCACAGCAGGAGAGGCTCGGTTAATCCATATGTCATGACAAAAAGCCCGGGCTTCTCTTTGATAGGAACCAAGCATGACAGCAATCTATTCAAAAGGTGTTTTGAACTATCATGTCTTCCAAGCTAATTTATAGACTGGATGGCATTCAAAAATAATAGGTCTGTTTCCCAAGATAATGTGCTGAGATGTGACTCACAAAGTCCATGTGAGCACACAGACAGCCTAATTATGAGAAATAAACTAATAATAAACCATCAGGCTCTAGAAATCAGTATCTGTTGTGATATACAAGTCTAAACATCAGAGAGCATGAATGTTTCCACCTGTTCCCTTCTGCAATGATTTTGTTTTATTACCCTTAGATATGCAAAACAAATTTCTTCCTCTTAAGCCTTACATGGATCAGGATGATAAGAAATTATCTGATCTTTGGAGGTGAAGGGTGACAGTTGTGCTGAGCAAACTCCAGCTCTAGTATGTGGTTATAAAGGGCAAATGTTGTTCAAATTGATATTTAGTCAGAATCCAGAGACTGATAAATCAGGGCTGGCAAAGTGAATCATCCATGCAAATAAAAGCCCTTTAACACACCCCATTGGCAATGCTTTTCCCCCAGTATATTTCATTTAAGGATGCATCACAGCACAACTGCATAAAGAATGTACCTTTCCTGTGGCATTTGTGGAACAATTTCAACAATTTTTAACAAATAGTTTCTGTCACTCATTTTCCCATTTCTAGGACAGATGATGGACAGGACACGGCCACATTTTGCCTGTAGAAAAGGCATATCAAGGAAGTGTGGCATGCTTAGGAAACATGAATTATTCTCACTCAGTGAATCTTCTTCTAACAAACAAAATAATCTTGTCTTCTTCCAGAAAAAGGGACCGTGTCCAGCTAGTTTTCAACTTCTGGACTCCAGGAGAAATTCTCATCCTGCAAGGACTTTTCCTGGCATGTTTACAACATATAAAAAATGGGTATTCAAAAACACTTCCACCGTGTTCTCCCCCCCTTAGGTGTAAAACCAACAGGACTTTTTATGATTACTGACAACTCACTCTGGAGTAATCAGCCATACAGCCAGTGGAACAGCAGAAAATTCTGGGCCTCTGTGCGTTCATCACTCTTTTAAGGCTGGCACTCTTAAGCCTGACCTGCATCATCCTGATTTTTTACTTAGCTGTTGAAACATCTCTGCCTCGTGTTACCAAGGAAAGAAATCGCTGCCTTCCAATGCTCTTGACCTTGTTCAGCATATCCCCCATGCCAGAACTGCCTCTCTCTGAGCTGCCAATAAAGCACGGGCGCCGTGTTCAGGGCTGACAAACCAAAGCTGCAGATGTTGCATTCCAGGAGCATTTCTAATTTCTCCTAAGAATGAAGAGCTCCCCTCCAGCACTGTGAGCCCCAGCCTGCTGGGGATGCTCTGCCTTCGGCTCCCATTTCGGTGAGTTACGAAGGGATTTCTCCAGGCACACTCCAGCATGTTGCACTTACATCAACACTTACTAATCCTTAGCAAAACTTTTGACAAATGCAAGTTTGTTCTGGGGATGGACAAACAGGGAAGATAATCTGGAGCTACAGAGTTATCATTATTTTCTAACCCTGTGTTGTCTTTAGCACAACAGATGTGCATTGAGAAGAAAAACATGGTTCCAATGCTTTTAAGATTACTAGGGGTTTTTCTTCCACGAACATCTCCTATAAAAGCTTTTCCTGAGAAAAATGAGTGACCAAAAGCCCCATTTGGAGCTGCCCTGGTGAGCCCTCACGTACACACATTTCCCCTTTCCTCTCCTTTTAGGGGCCTGGCTGAGGATTCCAGTTTGAGCAGTTCCCAGTGGTGGCACTGCACAGGAGCAGAAAGTCCATTTAGCAGGGATGAACAGATGCATTTTTATTTGTGAAATAAATCCTGGACTTTAAGGGGTGAAATTCTGAGACATAAATAATCCCATGGGGCCACAGCAACTATGTCACAGTAAGTTTTAAACCAATTTACCATAAATACTGGTGTCTGAGCCCAAAAGCACAAAGTCAATACCTAGTAGGCATTTCTAACTGTGAGACAGTTCCTGTTGGTTTCAATTAAGCTTTGCAAAACCCCCCTTGTGTCAAGAAGGAAAATAATGAGGCAACATAAACCAAAGTGCTTCACTGCCAGTGCAGACTTTGGGCTGTGTGAATCAAATTTGCACAGAAAATCAGCAACTCAGCAGCACTCTGAGAACAGCAGGTCAAGGAAAAGCAGGACGAGAGCTGGAGTAGGGGGAAGAAGGGAATTAAAATGTTTTGCAAGACCCCAGTTTCAGCTGGGTACAACCACTTTATTACTTCTTTGCACTGAAACTCTACGGATTGTATAAACAGACACTATTATCATCTCACTTGGCACTTCAGAATGTTCCCCCTGCAGATCTCAAAACAATTTACAAACTTCTGGCAAAGGCTGCCTTGAAGTTCTGGAAAAGTTTTCCTGAATGTTATCAGCAATTTATAAACAGAAAGGAAAAAAAAAATCAATCAAAAAATCACAGCAAGTATTTTTCCATTATATGAACATCCAGGGATGTCCACTGAGGCAGAATCAGTTATGAAAAAAGATACAGTGAGAAGTGAAATTTTCATAGTTTAATATATAATAAGGAAGAAGCAAATGATCATCCCTAACTCACAGGGAAGAAAAAGGATGGGTGTGACACGTCCAAAGTCAAGCAGAAACAGGGATAGGATGCTTGGAGCACGGTTATCTTGAGGCCTGGTCCAGTGCCCAAGCCACAAGTATAATACAACATAATATTTTGGGGGTTTTTAAGAAAGCACAGCACATATAACTAACCCACGAAAGTGCATCAGCTGATGGGAAGTTTAGATGAATATTGAACTACTGTTACAGTTTCTTGTTTAGTGACTGAATGAATGTCTTTGAACTCTGTGAAGAAATTGCCACCAATTGGGGAAGGATTTTTTTGTCCCTATTTCCCATTTCTTTTTTGTCTCTAAAATAAAACTGTTCAATAAAAACCCCTCTGAAATAAAACATGGACAGGTGTCCCCAGTTAGCTTTTATTTTCCTTGAACTGAGTTCCTGTCCAGTGAAGAGAGTAGAAGAGTGGAAGAAGAGTGTCAGTACGGTATTTACTGCTTTGTGGAGGGGGAAGTGCTGTTGCTCCAAGTAACTCTTCAGTCAAACTACGCTGTACAATGCCAGCAGCTGCCCAATACAGATAACGAAAAGATCATCAGAAACCTGTTTATTTACATGTGTACCAAAGGGTCATGGTCTGAGACAGTGCCTTTGTGCCAGTGCAGTGATGGATTCATCTCCAAGTCCACCAGCCAGCTCGCTCAGGAACCAGATGTGCTCCTTAAACCAGAACTTCTCCTGAGGCTGTTTCAAACAGATCAGAGCAGTGCAGAGTAGAAGCACTAACTGAGGAAGAAATTCTTTATTTGGAGCGTGGGCAGGCCCTGGCACAGGGTATCCAGAGGAGCTGTGGCTGCCCCTGGATCCCTGGGAGTGTCCAAAGCCAGGCTGAAGCAACCTGGGCTGGTGGAAGGTGTCCCTGCCCATGGCAGGGGGTGGAATAAGATGCTCTTTAAGGTCCCTTCCAACACAAACCATTCTATGAACATATAGCAGCATCTTGCAGATCCTTCCCCAAGAGCTGACAAATGTTCCTCAGACACCTGGAACTGCAGAGGCACAGCAGGAGAGAGGAACAGGAAACCAAGAGTGGCACCTAAATGATGCAACAGGGCACACACAAACACCTACTGAGCAGAATCTGTTCAGCTACAGAGCTGTAGGAAACCTCTGGCACAAGAGGAAAAGGAATCCAGAGAGGGATAGATGAGAACAAATGGCTTTCCACAATGGTGTCCTGAAATATGAAGGGTAGATGGGTTGAAAGAACCTCTCACGAAGATCCTCTCGCAGGGATCCTTCGGACCAGGAGTCAGCACTTCCTTGGATCCTCATGGAAAACATGTGCTGGCATAGAAGACTCTGTAACCACAATTTTATTTTTTCTTTCAGGAAGTTTGAACATTTGGGGTCAAACCCAAAAGTGGTTTTACTTTCACAAGGCTTAGTTTTGTCAGACAGAAAGGAGACAAAGAGGGAGCCGAACCTCACCCGGCTCAGCTCAGCATTCCCTCCGGGAGACGGACCCAGCTGTCCCCAGTCTGCCTTGACCGGGAAGTGCGGGAATGGCCGGGAGATGCTGGAATGCTCGGGAAATTTGGGAATGCCCGGGAGATACTGGAATACCCGAGAGATGCTGGAATACCCGAGAGATGCTACGGGAATGCCCGGGAGATGCGGGAATGCCCTAGAGATGATGCTGAAATACCCGATTGATGCTGGAATGCCCGGGGGATGCTGGAATGCCCGGGGGATGCTGGAACGCCCGGGAAATTTGGGAATGCCCGGGATGTTCGGCAGCCTCAGGGATCTGGTGCCACCTGGCGGCCGCACCTGGAATGGCACGGAGCGGCGGGACCCCGGGAAAGCTCCAGCTCCCACCTTTCCATCCCCTCTCGGGTCTGGATTTTGTGACAGAAGGACGCCTGTGGTACCCCTGTAACCCACAGCACCAACACACAAGGTCCCTGGGCCCGCACTAAGGTCCCAAATGTCATTGTCTGAACAGCCACATAACCCGCTGGTGTCGGAATTTGTCCTGCGGGACCCTCGGGATTGCATTCCTAACACGTGCTGGTGCTGTTGAGGAATCGGAGAATGTAAATAGAGCAGAAATTAAAAAAAAAAATTAAAAATGATCGAACAAGGAGAGAAGAGAAAAGAGGAAGAATAAATCTCAAACTGGCTCCCAGCTTGGATGCATGAAATGTAGAAAACAAAATTACTGGAAGAAAAGCTTGTGTCAGGGAGAAGCACCAGATGGGCTGGAGAAGTTTCGTCTGTGGTGAGCTGGGATCATAGAGACATGGAATCGTTAAGGTTGGAAAAGAGCTCCAGGGTCATCAAGTCCAACCATCAACCCAGCACCACCACCACGTTCTCCACTAAACAGTGTCCCCCAGTGCCACATCCACACAGTTTTTTGAACATTCCAGGGATGGTGACTCCATTACTGCCCTGGGCAGCCTGTTTTGATGCTTGGCAACCCTTTCCATGAAGAGTTTTTCCCTAAGATCCAATCTAAACCTTCCCCGGTGCAACTTGAGGCCATTTCCTCTCATCTTGTTACCTGGGAGGAGAGAGAGACCCCCACCTGGCTACAACCTCTGCATTTGCTGAGGGGTTCACATGCCCGTGCCATCCATGGACTGTAATGGATAAATGCAACACCAAGGGACCACTGGAACCACTCCTGAGGAGTCTGGAGAGCAAACAGCCCATCCTGACAGTGCTTGCACCCCTGGAAAGCACAGCTGGGCTGTGCTAACTGAGAGCCAGAACATCTCAGCATTTTCCCACCAGGCTGTGCTTGCGAGGAAGATTTCTGTCACAACACGTTCTCATTACAAGGTGTTAAATTTGGCTAACAAATATCCTGCTCCTTTTTAATGTACAACACGACTGCACTTTAGTCAGCGTTTCTCCTCTCATTGAAAAGCAAAACAATATCTGATCTGCACAAGGTGATTTGCATACAGAGGCTTCCCTGTCACCACCCCGTCTGGAAACATGAAGTCATAATTCATTGAAAACCCTCAAAAAGGATTATGTACTCACTTCAAAGGACTTATCATTCAGCATCTGAGAGGTTACTGAGAACCCCAGAAGGATCTGTTGGATTTGTTTCTGCAAATACTGCCACAAATATGCTCAAGTCATTGACTTTTGTGATGCTTATTGTCATGAAAAGATGAAGTTGCAGGTCATGCGGCTCTCAGTCCAAATGGAGATTCCTAAAAAAGCCTGGATAAGCTTCTTGCTGGCAAATATGAATCAGAAACCTAAATTATGGCCCTTGTCCAGAAAGCAGCTACATTCTAGAAGTAATGTAAAAAATAAGACACACCAGGGAGCTTGGGGTGAGGAATTTTGAGTGTGTTTCCTCCTTTTATAAGGTAACTAATGAGTTGGGGATCAGCATCAACTCTTCTTTTTGTCTCCCCCATCATCCTCCTTTCAGCTGTGTCAGAATTATTGGTCATTGCTAGATGGGCTCTAGTGATGGAGAGACACTACTTAAAAGCTCTTTACTGCACATTTATTATGTGTGCTCATACCCTGTATTTTGTAATCCCTTTTCCAAATTCTCTTCAACAACAGGGTCCTGATCTCAGGGCTCAATACGGACCCAAAGTAAAGTCCACATAAACTTCAAGGCATAAGGAATTTATAAGATACTGGGCAGAGAAACAGTATGATCAAAGTACAACATAAACACCCAACTTTTCCAGTCTCAATGCTTAGGTGCAAAGGAAAATAAACTAAATTGGCAGAAGCACACTCCTGGTTGATTGTTTCAGTAAAAACAGCTCATTATTTGAAGGGAGAAACTCATCCCAGCCTAAAAAAACCTAGAGATTTACACTATGATCCCGTCTGCCTTGGGATGACGTCAAGACTTTTCAACATGATATCCAAACCAGTCAGAAGGCCAGGGTTTGGAATATTTCAATCACAGAATAATAGGAAAGAATCACAGAAAAGAATCACAGAAGGGTTTGGATTGGAAGGGATCTTAGAGATCATCTTGTTCCAACCTCCTGCCATGGGTAAGGACACCTTCCACTAGACCAGTTTGGTCCAAGTCCCACCTAATCTGGCCTTGGACACTTGCAAGGACGGAGCATCCACAGTTTCTCTGGGCAGCCTGTTCCCATAGAGATTGCAGAAGCCCTGGCTGAATTCTTCCTTTCCCTGGTTCAGAGAACATTGTAACTCCACATGCCACCCCTCAGGTGGGTGTTGTCCATCCACTGCCTGGCTGTGGACTCTGACAAGGCTTCTGCTTCCATCTCAGAGGCTTTGGCAAAAAGTGTGTTCTGTTCTTGAGGTAGGAGGTGTTTGTGTGAAAAGCAGCTCAGATCACAAAGGCCTGACTAGTTGTGACTGAGCACAGAGCCTCCTTTACCTTGCTGGTTTTGAAGGCAGGATCCCAGTCGGTATTTTTTGTAGTCAAGAAGAATTGGAGTTCAAAGGAATTTAAATTGTGTCCCAACAAAGCACTATGGCAAGGAAACAGGATAGAAAGCTTGGATGCATGTTCTGGAGCTGTTTTATAACTAGAAGGCTTGGAGCCCATGCAATAAAAAGATTTGCAGTGGTTTCAAGACCTATGGCCAGATCTCTTGGGTGAAGTTTCCTGTCCTACAGGACTGTTGTACACAGGCTGAACTGAACGATTTCCTTTGTAAGGGAAAAAAACCCCCAAGTACGATCATTAGTCTGTGTCTTTGCAGCCTGGCAGGATCCCTGGGTAAGCACCAAGCCATGGGAGCACACTCTGCAGGTTTTATGTTGGCATGTAGAAGTTGTGAGTGGTGGTAAGAGCTCTGGCACCTTGAATGGTGTTTGTTCATTATTGCCAGCAGAAATCCTGCACCAGATAAACATGCTGGACCTTTGCCACTTACAGGTTTATCATAGGATGGTTTGGGTTGGAAGGGACCCTGAAGATCATCCTGTTCTACCCTCTGCCATGGGCAGGGACACTTTCCACTAGCCCAGGTTCCTCCAAGCCCCGTCCAACTTGGCCTTGGACACGTCCAGGGATGGAGAGCCCACAACCCAAATAAGGCAATGTAAAGTGTCCTCTGAGGTTAATATGCCAAACATCAAGTTTAAACCAAATCCTGCCCTTCTGGATCAAGTGTTTTCCCCAAAAGTGGCATTGTGGAGTGTCACCCAGCCTCTGAGAACCCTGAAGTTCACAGCTGTGTGTTGCATCTGACATGAGTATATCATATAACATCATGTATCTGCAAGGGCTTTGAAGTGAGCTGTAAAAAGCACACTGCTAACAGTGTGAAGCTTGTTAAAGTTGGGGGTTTAGCTGTTCCCTTTAAATAAAGAAAGGAACCTGTTTTCAAGAAAAATACCCTATATACCATAACTCCCACTCAAAAAAAAAAAAAAGGAAATTTATTTTCCATTAAAAAAAATCTGCTTTGCTTCAGACCAGGCCATGTGCCTTTGATATTTATAGAGAAATATTGGCCTATTTTGTTATAAGTGACGTATTCAAAAAGGATGGGTAATCCTGACTGATCCCAAGGCTTCGTGTCTTCAGAAAATCATGTAAAACCTACTTCTTGAACTGGTTCCAAAACTTGCACTGAAACACATGAGCAGAGCCCTAAAAGACAGTGGACACTGATCTGAGGGGGGGGGGGGGGGGAAGAGATCCAGGAATTTCATTAAGCTCACTTTGAGACTTAACTATTTCTCCAAATACCATTGTGATAAATGCAGTAAAAATGTAGGATGAACAAACCAAAGTGGAATATGAAGTTTACAATGTCCTCTACTCTGTGGTTACTATAATCTATTAGCCAAGCTCCATTTATGTGTCCCAAAACAGAGACAACCTTCTTTCCTCAAAATACCCTGCAAAAGTGAAAAAGTGAGAGTCTGACTTCAAAAGCTCTTCAACCCTGTAACAGTAGATCAAGTGTATTTTAATTAGAAAAAGATTCAGGCTGCAGAATCCAGGTCTGGCTCTGGACCTAAACTGCTCCAGCACACAGCCTGGCTGTCATGGTTCAGCTGGGGCCTCTTACTTTTACTGTGGAAATAAAAATGAAAAAAATTCTCCACTGTAACATTGGTACGAGTCCAAATTGACAATAAAGTTCCTGGAGTTCCTTGGGATTTACTCTAACAGGAAGTTTTATCGCTCCGTATCAGCATTAGTCATGCCTTAGGTTATATGTCAAGTCAAAACAAAGCAATCACATATTAAATTGTGAAGGGAAAAGAAAGTAAAAGTGAAATCTTGAGCATGCTACAGTCAGGAATCTGATGTTGACTTTAACAGAGCCAGTGTGTCACCCAGAAAACTGCCTGTAGGAATTCCAGCCTTTGTTTTAGACACAAAATACACATTACATAGTAACTCTGAGAAGTTCAGAGCTTAGGTAAATATCATGCAGACTTGATTTGATTAGGAATTGCACTTTTCATCCATCATTTTTAAGTGTAAGAGGTCAGGAATTATTTTGCCTAGCTGTAACCTTTGGATCTGGACATTTCTGCTCTCTGAAACTGGAGAAAAGCATCCAGTTCTTAGCAGCATGTTTCTTCTGCAGGTGCTGTATGAACTCAAGATCCAAGTTGCTTTCTTGCAGCAGCTTTCTCCATTCTTTGAGGAACTGTACAGAGCAAGCAACTTAAATTTAAGCAACCAGGAAGCTTACCGGGGTCACTGTAGAAAACTCAGCATAATAAAATGTAATTTAACCATAATTTGGCAGATTCACTCTCATCATTGCTGGCATTTGAATGCTAAAATATCCAATAATGTATTTTGCTTTCCAATTGTTTTGGTTATTTTACCCCTTGGAATAGCACAGCTCTAGTCCAGATGTATTTTAATCTTCCTTACTGCTTCTGCCAAATTTCTGTTTTCCATTTGCTCAGTGCTCTCATCATGAGCAATATGTCTGTGTCACTTCCTCCCTATATGTTCAGGCTTTTCCTTGACTCATGCGATCTGTAAGAAGAAAAGCCCAAAGGCTCTTCAGGGTTACTATTTTTAAATACAGGAACTTCTGGGGGGCTGTTTGGGAAGGAGATTCCCTTTGAAGACAAACAACATGCTATGGATAACATACATGTGAAACTCATCTACAAAGTCTCATGTCCCAGTCCTGTTATAGGTCAGTGTGAGACTCCAAAAAGCATAAAATGATCAGAGAAGCCACAGAGAATCAGGTTTCCAAGAAAAAATTCCAAGGGGATTTGGGATATTCGCTGAACCATATGGACGGTCCCCAGTGCCTGTGGATGGGCCATTCCTGGAAGTGTCCAAGGCCATTCTGGATGGATCTCTGAGCAACCTGGTCTAGCCCATGGCAGGGGGTTGGAACGAGATGATCTTTAAGGTCCCTTCCAAGTGATTCTGTGATCTGGATCACCAGCTTT
Organism: Sclerurus mexicanus; assembly: GCA_013396755.1. Classification (NCBI taxonomy): domain Eukaryota; kingdom Metazoa; phylum Chordata; class Aves; order Passeriformes; family Furnariidae; genus Sclerurus; species Sclerurus mexicanus. Next base: position 4,760,229 of record VWZF01013053.1, read on the forward strand.
GTGGTGTCTCTTCTCTCTGCCCCTCTCCTCCTCTGGGATTGGCCTCACTTATTGCAAACATACCTTTGATCTCTACAGATGAAAAACCCAGCACATCAAGGGCTGAATAAGTGGGAAGGAAGAGAGAGCTTCTCTGAGCCTGGAGACAAGAGAGGCAAAGATGTCCCAATGGCAGGACAGAGATCAGGAGCTCAGCCCCATTCTGTGTGAAATTTTTAAACCACAGGGCACCTCGTTGAGGCACCAGCAGATCCTCTGTCTGCTGGCGGTCACACTCTGGGGACAGAACCTCTGTCTGCTGGCAGTCACACATTGGGGACAGATCCTCTGTCTGTTGGCAGTCACGCATTACAGTTCTGGGGACAAGGTGGTCCCACATTTGAAGCAGAATGAGTGGCAAACAGCAAGAAGATGTTCAGGCTGCTCTGCTATGAAACAGTAAGAGACATCCAGGCAAGGCAAACACCGTCTTTGGGTTTCTGCCAGGATATAAATGCATTCCAGTGAAGAGCCTTTGTGGCATTAAAGGGTGCCAGGGTGCCAGGCAGGTGCTGGGCTGTGAGGGTGATGACTGTGCTCCAGCAATGTGATTCCACTGCAGAGAGGGTAATCAGGAGTAAAATCCCTGATGCTGCTTAATGCTCTAATCCCATTCACATTTCTGTTTCACTTCCACTTTTCTGTTCCTTTTGCCTCAACAAATAGTTCCAACAGAAGCTTTCCTTTGAAAATCTCATGGTTTGTAGTTCACTATGAAAAGTAGTGGTAGTTTTATTCTGATTCCAGCATGTATAATGTATTTTTCCATGTTATTAGAGGCTAGTTGATGGCACAGTTCAGCCTTTCCCTCCTGGCTCACTCTGCTCTCCCCAGACACCTATTTGCATGAGCCTTTCAGGAATGTCATATCTGACATTGCTGCCCTCTGGTAATCCTGCTTGAATCAGACAATGAATTGCAAGGATTGAAAGAGAACAACACCACCCTTGGCTGATTGCAACATCATTTCCTAAGGAAATTTTTTTTTTTTTAAATCAAACAAAAAAAGTGAGCACTGAGCTGCACTTTGTGTCTCAGAGGTTGTTCATCATCATGGCCAGAGCACAAGAATGTCTGATAATGCAGATGAGTAGGTTTTACTCTCAAAGCTCATTACTTACCCTGCAGTAACTCCACACTAAGGCTCTTACTAGCAGCTGTAGCTTCTTTATTCACAATGTAAATGTGCTGTGGAAATGCTTGTAAAACTTTATGAGCTCCATTGCCTCCAAGCACTTAGAATCCAGGTATGGTTAATAAATCCTGCATGTGCAGTGTCTCCTGTCCCTCCCCAGACTTTCAGGGAAATACTCGTGGCACAACACAGGCAGAGAGCAACTCTACGCTGACCAACCAATGTCATCAGGGGGTTTTTGTTAACTACTTCTAAAAGACACGAGCTGCCTTGTAAGGAGCAGTACCAGGGATTTAATTAACTTTACTGTTTCCATCCCCAGCTGTTGCTTCATCTCACACTCTCCCTGCCTTGCTTACTGATGCTGCAGAACGCCCACGCCCTATCAGTGATTTCTTTATTTCTCTAAGAGATATTTGCGGGTGTACAGCAGCAGCCAGGTCGTCCTGGATCTTCTGGAGAGTTCCCACTAGGTGGCACCGATATCCAACGTTCCCTCTCCACCGAGCGTGTGATTTCCACTTGCTTTGCTCCAGGTCTTCTCTCCCTTTTTTGCAGCATTTCCAAACTCTGAGCTCATCGGTTTTAATAACTGCAAAAACAAACAGCTCGTGGGATCTTCTCCCCTGTCCTTACAGTGCTGAACGGATCCAAGCCAAAAGCCAAGGTATGCATTTTTCCAGACGAAAGGATCAATTTCCAGTGTCATTTCTACAGCTGGTTCAAGAATCTAAGTGGTATAATCATTAATTATTTCTTTTAGGACCACCTTCAGACAAATCCTTAGCGGTTCTTTATTTTGTCATCCTCACTTATGTGCTTAATAAACCTGATCTCTGCAAGAACATCCCTTATCCCAGACAGATTGAGGAGCTGGGAAACAGGGAACGATGTGAGGAAAACTGGTGTGACAGTGACTGAGAGATGCCAGCAGCCATTTATCTTCCAGTAAATAAGAGGATGGGGAGAGAGTCCCACACAAAACCCTCTGAAGGGAACTCACACAGGAACTGAATCAGGCAAAATGTGCCTCAATGAGGATTTGGTGGCATATAAAAAATAATAATTCTCTCAACAAGACATAGTCAAGAGTAATTCCTCACTAATAGCACTGAAGTAATTTTGGATATCTTTCAGGAGAAGAGATTGAGATCTCTCAGACAGGTCTTTCTCAAATTCAGCTTTTCTCCACTCCTCTACACTTTTATATGTTCAGAAACAAATCTATAAAATTCCTTTGCACTGGAACTAATTTTAGTCTGTAATGTAACCGTAAGCACTTCCAAGACCAACAATGAGGAAAGATAGTCATGCTTTGGGAGGGAAGCCTGCACACATTTTCCTGGTGAATAAAGCTAGAAGTCAATAACTCCAATTAAATTAAAACTACAATTTGGGGATAACCCCATAAGTGACAGGGAAAGCAGCTTCTATTTCTGAGTCTGTCAGGCCATGATAACATCACTATCAGAGATAGCAGTCCCCTGAAGACAAAAATGAATGTAGATATGTATGCTAAAGTCCAGAGTTCATTTTAAGCTCATTTAAAGTTCTTTATCTACATTTCTTCAGATTGTATATGTAAATTCCTGAGTGTTTGTTTTCTTTCCTCAGGTTAATTCTACAATGCAAGAGTTTCCAAACTCCATTTAAAAGTTTCCACTTAGGTCCTCAAATCACAAAGATCTCCCAGATATAAACATCAACAAGAAGCCCATTAGTTCATCACTATCTTAGAGTGCAAAGATAATGGAAACTATTATGAAGATGAGATTTCTGGAAGGCCAATTTTACAGCTGTGGGATATCAGGCCCTGGCTTTTATTCAGGTGCTGGAAAACCAAAGGCTGTGAAAAAAAAGGGTAAGTCTGACAAGACTGGAAAAAATCAAGGGATGGAACAATTCAAAATTCACCGACCTATTTGCTCCTGCATTTGCCGTGGCCTCCAGTCTGGACAGCACAGTGGGAAATGCACCAGGAAAATGTAATCACTGGAGATTGTTCTATGTATGAGAACAAAACAACGTCTGCAGTCAGCCTTCCCAAGCCCAACAATTTCCTCTAACTCATAAAATACGGAATGCAACTGCTGCCTTTTGAAACAGGAAAACAGGGAAGCCCTTCCTTGCAGGAGGACGCACAACTCCCCAACACTCAGCTGCATGGAAACCCACCAGGCTCCTGTGTCCTTGCACCTGCATGGGGAGGGGGGTGGATTTTCTCCCTCCCATTCCCACGCACTGCAGAACAACTCCGATGGGGGTACAGAACTCATCCCCCTGCTTGGGGCAGCCTGAGTTGGTGTTGTTTGCATTTCCCCCAGTGGCTCAGAGGGATCTGTAGCACCAACAAATCACACACACAAACAAAAATACTCACAAGACCCCTGTTTTAATGCAAATCACGTGCTCTTAGATCAGTGCCCAAAGGCTCAAACAACCAGCCCTTTAATTGTAGGAGTGGCCAGATTATCATTAGCACTCAATCATTATTAATTATTTTTGTTTCTCAGGAATGCAGGGGTTTCCAATTGCGAATTTCTCATAAGGTGACCATTGTTTCGGGATCCTACTCTTTTACAGTGTTTATGTTGTTTTTACGGTAGCTGTCAGGTTAAGAACAACCGAGCATGTAATGGCATGAGCATGGGTTTGGGTTTTTTTCCTGGGGATTGCAGCAAAAGGCTGATCAAATTTCAGTGTTTCTAAGAAGTTGTTCTACCTTGACAGGCAACTAATGGCTCCAGCAGAGGACACATTCGAGCTCAGCTGTGGTGACTGTATGGCAGTGACATAAAGTAATGTATGACAATTCCAAGTGCATGCTATCCGTGTTATAGTGAATTTGTAGGTCTGTGGCAAATGCAGCTCCATTACTTCCTAGTACTGCTAAAACATCTGTGCATTTTAGTGCATCTGCTAACCTGCATTAATTATTTACAAAGGATAATGTGTTGGAGCCACTAAAATGACAAGACTGTTTAAGTCAGGAAGCACCAGAAACAAGATATCCAAAGTCATGGTGCAGCCTCCTTAGTCAACTCCACCAGTAACCACATTTCTCACCTCAGCATGGAATGTTATTTAAATTATTCTGTGGAGCCCCACAGAATTTTCTTACCAGTGTTTTATCCTCATTCCTGCTATGAATGCTGAGGAATTTAGAAAACTGTATCTTCATATGCATTCATGAAGTAGATCATCATCTACAGTTCCAGAGCCAGAATTAGGGCACTAAAACACATCAAAGCTCTGTGAGTTTTGAGTGTCCAGTTTGGGATACTTTGTTTGACTATTTTTTTCCCCGAGTGTTTTCTATATCAAAACACAACCCTCCTTGACCTCACCTCAGATTTGGACATCAACAAACAGAGTTCAACTGGTCACTCAAGCTGGACACTCAGGCACAGGCCAGCTATAAAAACCCTGACTTCCCCTTATGTCACAAACTGTGACCTCAGGCAGGGATGAATTCCATCTTCCCAGGAGCATTCACTTTCTATTCCTTCAGCTTCTGATCACTAATAAATGGCACTGAGAGCTAACACAATCTTTGCATGCATTAGTAAGCTTTAGCCACTGGACAGAAAGGTCATTCTTGGCTAAACATCTGCAGTTGGAATGTACTTTGTAGCTGGAGAGGTAAAAACACATGCCTTCCCAGAACATTCCTTAGCTTCTGGCAACCAAGTGAATGGGCTGTGTCTTGTATGGGGCAACCTTCACTACTCATTCCCATCACTTTGGATCCCCGATTGGTAGGAGAAAAAAAAAATATATAAATAAATAAAAGACCTGCTGCCTGATCTGTTTAACTGCTGTGCTCACTGAAACATTCTGGAAACCCTCAAAGCTGTTCAATGATCATTTTTATTAGAAACTGGTATCCCTAGTTCCAAAATAATCATGGCATCAAGTTTAGTGAAACTGACAGTGAATAAAAATGAAAGAAAATGCAAGAGAATTGCAGTATGAGGAGAAAAACAGGCAACAGAGAAAAAAAACAAACCCAGACATAGTTCTGTGACATCCAAATTGTAGAGGACTGACTTTCCACACCTTGTGTTGACAGTGAGAACCCATGTCCCAAAAAAATGGGGTATTTTCATCATCCCTCCCCTGATCAGCTTCTCAGTCATCCAGCTGAATCTGAGTACATGTAGCCCTTCCTTCTGCGAGGGATCTTACAGGGTTAGACTTTATATATTGCTTTATATGTTTCTCAGACCTTGGAGGAACTTCCCTTTGCTCACCATTTCTACAGCACAGTTCAGTCTGGCTGGAATTGGCCAACACCTTGGCCAACAGCTCGTGCTCAGCACCAACTGCCACTGTGGTTGCACAAGTCTCATTTGCTCAGCAAATGAAGCTAAAGATGATAAATAGGTGTGTATGAAAGCCTGCCCTGAATTCCCAGTGCAGCCTCGGAGCAGCCTTCCCATGGCTCCAACAGCACTTATCCCCCATCTTCTCTGATTAGAGCAGCAAGGTACCCAGAGATTAGTCAAAGCAACGTTCCTCTTCTAGCAACTAATTTAAGGCTTTTTAATATATTGCAGTCTCTTTTAGGTCCAAACCTTTCTATTTTGGGACTTCCAATTCAAATTTGCTTAATAGCTTTGCGTAATAGTCCCTTGCTCCCAATAAATCCTCATTTTAACTCTAATTGGTTTGCTCATGAAGAATCACAATTTACACAAGGTGAAGAGATGTATCACTAGCTAATACTGAGTATAAGTAATATTTGATTAAATGAGATGAGATACTAATTTGCTTTCTTTTCTCAGCCTTTGTTAATGATATTGTCAATTTCTACAAGCAGACAAATTATATTTACACCATAATCAATGAAAGGCATTTGGAAGAGGAATTAAATAACAATGTGAATTCAGTGTGCTCTGAAATCCACATTTTATGATTTTTCTAACATTTTTAAGTGTTAACTGAGCTCAGCCTGAAGTGCCTGGCAATGGAAAAAGCACAGGACAGGTGGAAGGAGTTTGAGGGATCCTGAGAAACCTTTGGGGAATACTTTGTGAAAGAAATGGACTCTAAACCAGCTTGAAAATTCCTCGACTTGAAACACTCATGGTGTGGAACAAAATAGTTTAAATGTAGCTTGCAGTACCTCAGGAAGCTTCTTAAAAGCAAGGAAAAAGCTGTGATTTTATTCTTTTCCCCCAAGTATCCCTATTTTGAAGCACTTACAATTCCTTCCTGGGTGTCTGACTGATCATTTTGAGCACTTTGTTCCTCAAATGGAGAGCAAGGCATTCTGTTAAATTAAAATATAACAAACAGATATTAGAAATACACTTAGATAAATCATGCCAGCTGTGCTACTGACTGCTATTCAATTTATTACTGGTAGAATATTTGAATAAGAACTTTTTAAGCTTCTTTGATGTAGCTTTTATTTTATGGCCAGAATAAGGCCTATGAAAAACATATATTAATGAGTTAGATATATTTAGCAAAACTAACTTTGGAGTATATATTTTGGGGGGAAAGGGATTTGTTACTATTATTATTACTACTCCTAGTTTAGCTTGAGTCTTGGTTGGGTTTTGTTTTCCCTAAAATAACACCCACTGGGGGAGAGAGCTGTGTTTAGGCTGATTCTGAAGTGATGCTGATGGAGTGCAAGTGACCTGTGCCACTCTTCACACACCACGGTGGGATTTGTCACCACATTTGTCACCACACACACCCCCTGTGCCCAAATCTGGTGGCCTGACCTGGGCTCTGGGACAGGGAAAGGCCAAGAGCAGTGAGAGCCGTGATGGGCAGCACGCAAAAAAACAGTGTGGCCAGTGACTGATGAAAAAATGAATTTAGTTTAGAGATTGGGGAAGAAATCCTTCCCTGTGAGGGTGGGCAGGCCTTGGCACAGGGTGCCCAGAGAAGCTGTGGCTGCCCCTGGATCCCTGGGAGTGTCCAAGGCCAGGTTGGACAGGGCTTGGAGCAACCTGGGCTGGTGGGAGGTGTCCCTGCCCGTGGCAGGGGTGGCACTGGATGGGCTTTGAGGTCCTTCCAACCCAAACCATTCTATCACTCTTTGAAGGGTGTGAAATCCCTCAGGTGCCTGGCTGTAGGAACAGGCTTTACCTTCCCTCACCCCTCAGCCCCCGGCGGTCCTGGCTGTGCCACATGGGCCACCTGGCATCTGTCACCCCTGGTGCCACCCCCTGGCACACACCCCTGGCACACACCCCATGTCACACACCAGTTCATCCCCCTTCCCTCACTCGGGCTCCGTTCCCAAGGCGCTCTCCGCTCCAGGGGATGAGGACATGAGGATAATGGGGGTGTGAACATGAGCGTGTGGGGATGATGTGGGGGAACATGAGGATGTGAGGATCTA
>VWZF01013054.1:1936-14219 GCA_013396755.1 Sclerurus mexicanus
CCCGGCCCCACGGCCTTCCCCACAGCCCTGTCCCACGGCCTTCCCCACAGCCCTGCCCCACGGCCCTGCCCCACGGCCCTGTCCCACAGCCCTGTCCCACGGCCCGGCCCCACGGCCTTCCCCACAGCCCTGCCCCACGGCCCTGTCCCACGGCCTGCCCCACGGCCCGGCCCCACGGCCTTCCCCACAGCCCTGCCCCACGGCCCTGTCCCACGGCCTGCCCCACGGCCCGGCCCCACGGCCTTCCCCACAGCCCTGCCCCACGGCCCTGTCCCACGGCCTGCCCCACAGCCCTGTCCCACGGCCCGGCCCCCCTGCGGGTACCGGTGCGCCCGGGGCACACACCGGGCCCAGCCCGAGCCTGCCCCGTAGGGACGCGGTGCTCCCCGGTGTGCCAGCACCCGCTGGGATCGTGTGAGCACCAGGAACGGCGATGGGGCAGCTCTGGGGCTGCCCGTGCTGGGGCAGATCGGAAGCAGGTGGGGGGGAAAGCTTACATTCTCATCACGAAGTTAAAACGTGTTTTGGTGTTTTGTTTTTTATTCTACTGAAAGTACGGTTGAGAAAAATCTGTGGCTCTGCATCTTACTTATAGCATTCACCTGCCTTGGGAATCGTGGAGCAGAGCAGAAAATCACAAGCACCTTCCCTACATACAGGTAAATAAAAATGTTCACACCCCCCTCCCCAAAGAAAAAAACCACCTCCAAAACCAAACCACCTGAGAATGTAGTAAAAATTTACTGACATCGAATGAGACCCAGGTATTTCACTGTGGAAGAGCTGTGAAGTACCACACCCCCCTTCCACCAAAAATAAAAGCATAACGCCTGAAGAACGTGGACCTGGGAGGGGCAGGGGGAGTTAAGGGGGTCTCAAACCAGCAGGGGTGGTTCTGAAGGCCCGCTGAAATGTAAACCAGCAGCAACAGCAGAGGAACAGCTTTTAGAAGAAATGTTTCTGCAGAATTTTATGCTGCCCAAACTCTGTTTCATGCTGGCTTTTTTTAACCTCATTGGTGTCTTCCTAGCTCTCCTACATGGCTTAACTCCTCAATTTCTTAGTCTCATTTTCATTGTTGTCTAAAGGAGGTAGCCATTTCCAAAATCTCAGCAGGGTGGAATTGCTTTCCAGATATTTCTTCTCATGAACTACACCTTTGGAATTCCATCTCCTCCCCTCCTGCCCCACCCTTCTAAGTACAATTTCATGTGCAGTGAGTGGGATGACTTGCAGTTACAGAGGGTCCCTTCCAGAACGTGGAACATGTTTAAGTCACCTGCAAGAACCACCTCATCTTGTGTAACCTGCTGATGTGCTACATGGATGACTAACTTTAGGATGACAGTTTCTACAACAAGCATGTCAAGATCTACATCAACATAATCATAAAAATTAAAAAAAAATAGTATTTTAGCCTGGATTTGTAACTCTCTCTCCAGGAACCAAAGTATCACGCTAGCTTCCAGCTCAGGGGAGAGGAAGGAAGGGTATCACAATGTATTTCCATTATGGGAAGAGCAAGATTCACAAAGGGATGTAAAATGTGCCCTTTGGTAACACACACACTCATTAGTCACCACGCTGGCTTCTAAAGTGGTACCTGTGTGGGGAACGGACTGAAGTCCCTCCTGTGCTGGACATGCAGGAGCTGGGCAAAGCTGAACCGAGCTGCCCTCCTTCTGCTGCATGCTGAGTATATTAGGGTATGCTGGACTCGTGGTTTTCTCTTCCAAGTATGTGTCAAAGGCAGCTACACTACGTTTGCTCTGTAAATCCAAGTGCTGCTTTATTTACTTATTTTACTTCCATTTTACTTATTTAGAACAATTTCCATATGGTGAGATGCCTTTAATGAAACTCATGACTCAAATACTTGTCGGTGTAATCAAACAAAGTCTATTGACATGAGTCACTGAAATTAAATAAATGTCATTAAAAATGAGACAAAACAAAAGGCAAATATATATATCTCTCTCTCCAGCAGAATGATAGTGATCATCACCATTTGATCAATCTTCCCTGTGAGTTATATCTGCAAGTTACTTTGAGGTAGCGCTAGAAAGAAGCTGTTGGTCCAAGAGCATCCCTGCAAAAAGAAACATTCACGGCTTAAGTACCATTTAACCTTTTTGTACCCTTTTTTAGTCTGTTTCTTTCTCTCTGTTCACTGACTGCAGGATCAATAGCCCCTCAAACCATGGTACTAAAGCTCTTCTGTTCAGAGAAGTGATGGAAAACAAAAACATTACTCTTCTTCAAGAAATTAGCAGGTTTTAGGTAAAGGCACTATCTATCACAGCTAGGTACAATAAAGAGTTTATAAAAGCAACACTAGATAACCTTCAAAAAAAAACAAAACAACAAAACCTTCATCAGACTTTAAAAAAAAAAATCAATCCCACAACATTTCAGCTGGGTACAACAGAAAACACACAACTGGACAAAGTGAAATAGTGTGCTGTTGAAAACATTGCTTCTAATACTTTTTAATGTCTCTACTGCAATCAGATCTTTACAGAACTGATAGCTATGATGTATGTGTTTAGGTCTCTGTGTAAGCCAGCTAATGCAGGCAGTACCAGAGCTGTCTGTTTCCTTGGTTAAAAGCCCCAGCAATGCCTTCTAACAGTTTTCTATGTGCTAACTTTTTCCTGAATTTGGGCTTATATCAACACAGAGTGTTTTCAGTATGCCTTTACAGTAAAGACTGTGCACTGCACACATCTTGATCCCAAGTATGCACTCCTAACAGGAAAGCAGAATAGGCTAGTATGGCTCAGGAGACAGAAAATTAAGTCAGAGAGCTACTTCAGAACAGTATCACATGGGCTGAGGCTGCAACCAGCACACTCCCTTCCTCACTTCACTTTTCCTGTATGTTGACTGGCAGAAAATATATTCCCCAACATTTCTCAGGTGTGCAGCACTAATGGCCCAAACAACCTCTTTCACTGCACTTCATAAACAGTGTTTTCACTATATGGGTCCTTTACAGGCCAGAATAGAAGGCGCATACATGTCAGAAAACAGCCATGAATGCAGAGCATAAAGACATTGTTAACATGTAAAATCTGCATAAATGTGGTGGCTACAGACTGTGACTTTTGAGGTTTATGTGCTGGGGCAACAGTGTGGAACTCTGGAAATCACTCAGCTACGTGGGCCCCTCATTTAATAGTTCACACATAGATCAACCTCCCAAATGCCAGAAATCAGCAGATACTCCACAGTATTTCTGCTGAGCCAACATACATCCTTAGCATCACATTTTTAACTGGGAACGCAATAAAAGGTTTCCACAAACTACTTGCTTAGTCTTATGTAATGCTGTGCAGAGCAGGATCTGCACTTCAAAGCAGGATATAACCCAGGCACAGACCTGGAAGCTGTCTTGCTGCTGGTGATGATGGTGCTTGCTAGATACAAAATCCTAGTTTATCCTACCAAGCTCAAGCACCACAGCTGTCCACTGCAGTTGAAGTGGCATCAAATCCAGTGTGGTTGAGCACCTTTAAGACTCCCATCCAAATTCAAGGGGTCTACATCGACTATCTGAAGTTTCTTCCTTGCTGCAGTCCCCTGAAACAATTCCATACGCACATACAAGTACTCTTTCCCATCCAGACTCTCTGTGCTTTATTTATTCCACTTTCTGTCACATTCCCCATAATAATTTCCCTACTCTAACCCTCCAAAGACTGACCAATTCACACAAAGGAAACGACCTAAGAAATCCCATTTTGCAGCCACCTCACAACTAATTCTTGTCAAAGCAGGGAAACAGCTGCTAAAACTGTATTAATACTCTCCCTGCCTAAGTGAGATTTTTGTTTTCTCTCTTTTTACATACACATCTGCACAAAATCCAGGAAAAATGAACTTCCTACAGCACTCCAGACCCCTTTTCTAGTTTAGAGAATCTACATTTCACAGGTGGAACTTTGAAAAAGAAATTTAGCTGAAATTAAACTGTGAAGACAGAAGAGGGAGATTCTGGTGAGCAGCTAGAAGTGACAGGCTGCACCAAGTCATCACTCTGCAATGCAGTATTAGTTTCACATTTAACAACAGCATACAGGTTATGACCATCACTTTAATGTAATTAGGTCATTAAAAAAATAAAAAAAAAAGGCAGAAGAGTTCATTCCTATCTGCCATTCTAGCAATTGTGGTTTAGGTTGCCCTCAAAACACACATGGGAGTACCAAAGTGTCTTGACCAACTCCAGTAGCTTTCATGGCTATTAGCTATCTGGTAATTTCTACCTTTTCCTCTTCAAAGAGTATTCTTCTGTTTCCACCCTAAATTTATTTTGTTGTATACAATAAATAGTAAATACTTGTGCATACGCACGAGCTTAAAGTTGTTCCTATGACTGGAAAACACTTTATACCCTTCCAGATAATAAATTTAGAGGAAGCCACTCAGAAGCTGCTATCTTAAAGCAGCACTTTCTTCATTGCCATCTCCCCTAATCTCCCTTGAATACTGAACTACCATCCCACTGAGATTTATAGCCTCATCACTCTGAAACCTCTGAGCATGAAGACTCAACAAGTAACAGATGTTTAGGATAGGGTGAAACTTAGTTGAAGAGTTGTTGCTAGGATACTTTAATTCCTTATAGGTTATTCTTCCCCCCCTTTAAACCAAAGTCTTCTCCAAGGATTTTCAGGTTTAAGAACATGTATTTATGTTACAACCAGTTTCTTTGCTGTAAAGTGTCAGTTGAGAAGACTAACAGCAAGAAGGGCAGAAATAAAATTATCAGTAGGTATCAGTCTTTGGAATGTTTGCAGCTATGGCTGCTGGAAGTCTGCCCTTCTCTATGTTAAAACTGTAAAGATAAAGCATGTTAAGAGCTTGGGAAAGACTGCCCAGGTAACTTGGAAGTATGTGAGAGCTAGTTCTTGCTAGTCCTGCTGCCCATAGCAAAGAGAGGTGAAATATCCCTCCTGCCTCCAGCTAAATTCAAGAAGCCAGAAGAGAATGTGTTTCACACATGTAAGTAAAATCCCTTGCTGGCAGGTTTGCAGAAACAAAATTTTATTTACACAGGCAAGTCTATCTTTAGACCCCATTGAACTCTTTACATTTCTAGAATATTTACATAATTTCAAGATGCTCCAAGTGATGAACAAAAAAAAAAAAGATTACAGAAACTGTCAAAAGCATAGCAAAAAAACCCAACCTATCATTGTGCTTTAAAACTTATGATCTAGAGTAATGTAGAAGAAATGTAGTTTTAGCACCTTGGTCATAACGGTCATGCTATATAAGACACTTAAATAGCAGGGGGGATGTCAGAAGTGACCGTATCCAGAGGTTGCCAGTGACAATTCATGAGGGCATCGTAGAGTTCTTCACTTGTCTCCATGAATTGTCTGTTCATTTCATCAACATCCAAGTACAGCTGCGGATCTGAAAGTAAAAGCTGGTTAAGTACACGTGTCAGATCTTGGGAGCCTTGCACACAAAAACCTGAAATAAATGCCTAATTAAATGTATTTTGGGCAAATTTAGTAATTTAAGAGAGGTAATAGTACACGTTAGAAGATGTCAAGGTTTGTTGAAATTCTGGGGGAATAAACAAGTCCAGATTCATTTGGAAATTACATATTACAATGCTAGGTCTACACTTATTTCAATATAAAGTGCAAATTTAAGGATAATTAAGCATGAAAATCTACCAAAATCCATTTAAATCATTCCTACCACAATATGTGTCAAGCTGGATAAAGTTTCTGAACACAAGATGTCTCTCTGAAAGGACTGTCTACAAACCTTCCAGGCGAAACAACTAAGTTCTGTACCAAATCTTTAAGGGCAAGTTGAATCCTCCATTTAAATTCTGCAACATAACTTTTTGGAAAGCAAAGCTTTTGCCTATTAATGAGTTTAGCATACAGTAATTTAAGCAGAATCTATACAAAGATGTGGTAAATTCCCTAATAGGCCATTTTGGAAGGAGAACGAAGGAGAAGTTAAAGAAACCTACTGTGAAGTGTTGTTGACAGTGTCCCATTCTACTTGACATGGGGTACACTATGAGCTTTAAAATCCTACCTTATCTTAGCTATAACCCATAGAGGATGCTACTACATCAGCTCAATTTCAAGAGCTCTCTTCATCCAGTAGTCACTGGCTTGTATTGGTAAAGGGCAGAAATATGGCTAAATTCAGTTTGCAGTGGTAGAATTATCATTACCTTCAGTTATTAGGTCATCATTGATTTCAGTCATAGCTGAAGCTTCCTAAAAAAAAAAAAACCCAAAAAAGTTTTGATCAATCCTTTTCAGAAAGCATCACAAATGCAAAATAATTTTGTACTCCCAAACAATTTCCTCCTCCCACAACTGCAAAATAGGCAGGGGCAGGTGGTGTTTGTTGGGGAGAGTTTTTTTGTGGGGTGTTATAATTTTTCAGTGGTTTGGGGGTTTTTGTTCATTTGTTTATGTTTGGGGGTTGGTTGGTTGTTTAGAAAACTATACCATTGGAAAGGACTTCTGGAAGTTGTAACTGATAAGTGGCTGGTTCAAGTAAGATTTTACAGTAATTCTTTTATTTGCTTCAAGAAAAATACATCCAAAAACCCCAGGAAAATAGAAAGCCCACACAGTTATGCTGTCAGAACTGCTATTTGGCACACATGAACAAATAATGGTGTGTAAATATTAATTCTACAGGTGGACTACTTAAGCACTTAGATACAGTGCCTGCTAATCTAACCTTCACATGACCCCAGTTTCAGCACTTTTTAGCTCTGACTTAGAAAATCCATACAATTGCTATTTGTGAATTTTCTTTAAATCAAATGTATAGTATTTTTACCTCAAAAACAGCTGGAGCCATAACAGCATCTCCTAAAGAGCATTCTCCAACAGCTTGCATGTTATCATAGGGAGTATAGGAGCTGTAGTTGTAGTCAGTGTAAGGATCATAATTCCACTGTGAGTAGTAGTTCTGATAATCTTGGTAATAATCATTATAGTTGTACGACTGGTACCGCTGGAATTCTGCTTTCAGTCTGAAACAGGAGAGGTCACATACAGTTAGAGAACAAAACTGTAAACCCACTGCTGAAGTTAAGCAATTTGCCATCATTTACAGACTCCCAAGTTTAAAAGGAAGCTTCCCTAAATAGTTGCCTAAGCAACAGTTTAAAGTCATAGCACAGTATCTCATTTATAGAGAAGCAAACACTCTCACCTTCACCAATGTCAAAAGTAATTATTTCCATGGATTAACTCATTTATCTGTAATCAGTTTGAGTACTTTTAGCATTCATTTAAGCAAGCTGCTGACAAGAAATTATTTATTAAGACCAGAGACCTTTATCAAGCACCGCTGCTTTAAAGATTTAAAGTCTCGATTAGCCCTTCCATCTTTTGTTTGGTTAATACTAAATCTTGTTATTTCCAGAACCGAGGGGTGAACTCAGATTATCTGTTTCAGAGGAGCATCCGACACTGCCTGTCAATTTACCACGTCCACCCTCCACCTGCTCAATTTTCAGTCCATGGGCAGCTGACAGAGCACACCTGTCAGGTGAAGTCAGCACTGCCATTATCCAGAATGAAGCCAAAGCAGCAGCAAAATGACAAAACTCATTGGTTCTTAAGCCCAAAGGGCCAGGTGGTTAGTTTTCACTGCTTCCCCTTTCCTAAGTAGATTTCTCTCAGGGACAACCTCACACACTAATGACAAGTATCACTGCACGAGTATTGTCTGTACTAACAGAGATACACTACATGAAAAACACTCAAACAAACCAGCTACACATTCCAAGAAATCCCCTATGCTTAGGCATTTCTTCACTGATTAAGTGCAAAAGGACCCCCTGTGCTTGCAGAGTCCAATTTTTCTGTATCTCCACTTTGCTACAGAAAACTCAGATCAAGGCTTTTTGCCAAGAACACAAACTGGAAGAGCTCAGAAACAGAACTTCCAATGTAAGTGACTCAGTGACAAACTACTCTGATGGCTGGATATTTTGATGCTAGGAGAGCACAGCACTCAGCCATTCAGAAAGACAGATTAGTGATATGTATTTCAATAGCCACATTTTTTCATTACTGTGAAGCCACACATACATTCTAATAAACAGTTATTCCACTGTGTTACTACTGTAGTGAACGATTGACTACATAATGTCTCAAACTCTTCTGCTTCCAACTTCTCTCCTACATCCATCTCTGTGGGAGAGGAAAATCTGAAAATACTGCTGACACTTTTCTGGATGGCATACGTGAGGAAACCTCCTCGGGTTTTTTTTAAAAGCAATTTAATCAAAACAATTCTGGACAGTGCCCTCTTAAGTAAGAGCCCTGCTGCTCCAAAGCAACAAGGTAACGCTTGCAGAATCATATGGGGTAAGAAGAAACAGAAGCTGTTATTTTCACTCTTCCAACAGAACACACAAACTAACCTCACAAATATATAGTGAAAATTTTTATATGAAGTTCTATATTTGCCAGTATTCTGGATCAAAGTTTACCAAATTTCGAATCAAGACTAACTGAACTATCTTAAACAGCAGAGAACTGAGCTGGCAGAGTGAAAAACCCTCTCAAAACCAACCAACTTCAACTTTCCATAACACTTGAAAAGCAAAGAACTGTAATCTAAAACTGTTTGAGCAACATCTCCTTTGGCTTCTTCCCCTCTATATTCTGTATTTTTCCACTAAAGAGTTCCTTCCTCTGCCAGCCTGCTTTTAAACCAGCAACATGCAATCTTGCCTAAACTAGGGGGAAAGGTCTAGAAGAAAAACTTTCTAGCATGAAAACAAACACCTGTCATCCCTTCTACCTTCTTCAGGCCCAAACCTGGAAAACATTTACAAATGCATTCAGCTTTACTAGTGTAAGAATTAAGGCTGGTTAGAACAACAGCTAAGCCCAAGTTACACAATCTGGCTAGACTTAAGACTTGGATTGCCCCAGAAATCCTGCAGGAGGTTGATGAATCCAGGTAGTCCAAACATAATGCTTCTGTGGTTGTGGTTTGGGGTTTTCAGACTGCATCCTGTGTGCAGCCATTATAGCAAGGGCCACGGTCTTTACAAAAGAAGCAGAGCTGAAAGATCCAATTATTCAGAATTACTGTATCAATGCACAACTCATTTGTTACCTTTTAGAAATTCCTATGCTCAGCCGGATTCGTTTTCCCCCCAGACCTGGTGCATTCTGGCAGTCTTGCAGTGCCCTCATCTGATCACCTTGCTCACCAAATCTGACAAAGGCATACCCTCTACAATTTTCAAAAGGGAGAAAACAAATTCTAGTATTCATAACAGTTACAAAGCTAATGAATTCAATTTCTGTCTTCATGAAAACAGAAAACAGTAGCTACTATAGCTTCTATTACCTAAGCAACCTCTCTGGCATGTGCACATGCACAGAAGATGCTTTTACAGAATTAAAAACTTGGGCCAGAAGCAAAAAGCTTGCTGAACAGCATTAAGACGCAACTTGCTGAAAGCCAGCTAAACGTTAAATTTTCACTATGTAAGTAACCAAATTCTGCATTTCTGCATTTGCCGCAGTTAAATGATCAGTTATTATTAAACCATTCCTATCACTGTACAGCTCTAACATTCTTTTTAAGTTTGCTTTCTCAGATTTCCTTTTTCTTTTTTTCAAGTTTCTTGAATTAGTGCATTACAGGCCAGTGTTGTCTGAACAGCAAACTTGCTCATCCTGGCCTGACTCACTGCCTGGCCAGTCTAACTTCTGCTAAGCTTTCTTTACTTATACTAGAAGTTTGGTCTCCCAGCCCCCTGAGATTTGCCAGGCCTTATACTTTTCTTCCACATGTAGAAAGGGAATTAATTTGTCTTCAGTAGTGCAGAGGACTAAGGGGACACACTGCTGTAGGTAAGCACAGCAGCACACATGTCCATGCACAGCTCTCCCTTCTCCCACCATCTAACTTCATGGAGATATTCATATGGCTAAATTGAAGCTTATCACATTAACTGCTTAAACTAACCATAAAGTGTTAGAAATACAAGGATCTATGCTGTTAAAAAAATAATGCCAGAGACTAATCTCTCTCTCTTCCTGTCTCTGAAGAAAATGCAGAAACAATTTGGATGCAAGTTCTTCTATACTGCTTACAGAAGCAAATATCCTGACAGCATTAACACATTTTCACAGACATTACCTGGAATATCCCAGCAGGTCTGTTGCTATTTTGCAGTCAATACATGAGGGATACCTCTTTAGGAAATAGTCATAAAGTTGGAAATCATCCACTTCTGGAGTAAGCTCACCAACAAATATTGAATAATCTGGTCTTTAAAAAGGTAAAAGAGAACCATGGTCAAGTTTGAGACTAACGTAGCTCACTGCAGTATTAAAATGTCCAACATACAAAGCAGGTAGTTATCACTGGACAAACAGAGACAAAACATAAAGAGCATTAACTGCAAAACTCTGCTGAGCAATGTACAGAAATGCAGTGCCATCACTCCAGCAAGAAATTCTTTATTTCTGTGGGTCCATTCTACCACTTTTGCAAATTAACAAAGACCCATACTTATTAAAGAAAAAACTTTTTAGAAGCTGGTTTTAAAAAGTAGTATTTACTCTCTGAAGGGCAGGGCACCCAAAGACACCAAGAAAAACTACTGAGTTACAGTAGTGATTCAAAAGAGCTAGGACTATTTTGCCACCATTTCTTAGGTGATTATGGGAGAGAAACTTGAAAAAAATCTTGATTATTCTATTGGCAATACAACCCCATAAGCAATACTCAGAGTATAGGCACTAGGTGTGCCACTTCAGGATTTTAAAAATAAATGATGGCATTCACTAGTCGTTGCCAATTTAAACAGACAAGGGGTCAGTGCTTTTCCTTTCTAAAGGTCTTTACCTGGTCGTGTTAGTACTACTAGGGACAAACTCTATTCTTCCTGGTTTTATTTTGTTCTTTTTCTTCCGTTTCTTCTGCGGTGTTCTCCACCAGCTGTATGCCTGCAGACATTCTCTTTTTTTCGCCATCAAGTCCTGTAGGGAGAAAAAAAATCACCTTTATAGTTTTTAGCCTCATTTACATTCCTCCCTCCCACTCCCCATCACCACAGGTGATTTCCCCATATTCACCTTGCCCTTGAAAGAAGCCTGGGGTCCCATTTCTCCCTCCGCCTCCCATGAGGGAAAGCAGCCTCTGGGGAAAACGCCTGGCAAAAATAACAGAGCCAAAGGATTGTATGAACAGCCATATTCCCCTGACTTGTCAAGCTGGCTAAAGGATTGACAGCTTCCTCTGGGAATTAGGGAAAAAGCAGATAGCCCTTTGATGCTGGCCAATCCTAAGTGTTAATTAGCTTCAGGACTGGACTGTGTTCCGCTTGAGCTCCAGGATGCAAAAAAAACCCTGCTGCAGCACAGCCTGAGGGATGAGGAGGCAGGGAAATCGTCACTCTTCCCCAGAAGGGATCTCCGCTGTCCCTATCATCTTCCCCTCACCTAGGACTTCTTCTTCTGTGAGATGTCTCTCCTCACTACCCAGCAGTGAGCCACTTTCCCAGGCCAGGAACAACAACAAGAGGCCCATTAATGGAATGTAAGGAGAAAGCAGACCAGGAACAGGCACCAGCTTGGCTGAGGGAAAACTCGAACCCAGATGCAAGGCCAGGAAGAGGCACAAAAAATGCCTCTTGGGGAAAAAAAAAAAAAAGAAAAAACTAAAACCCCAAGAACCACAGTTCAAAAAGGAAGTGAGTGGGGCAACTGCACAAAAAAGGAAACAACAGCCGTATTAAGACGGGTTGCCTCCCTCACTGAAGATTCTGAAGAACAAGGACTTCCAAAAATAAGAACGACGTTCCACAGCTTTTACTTACGCAGGCTTTAATGTTCTTCCTCTATAACACCTCTACATGTAGCTTACATAGAGAGTGTTATGCGCAAGGTCCTTCAGAAGAACTCACACTCAAATAATCCAAACTGCAAAAGTTAATGTTGTGCCCCCAATCTGCTTCAGTCGACACAATTAAGTGTCCAGAGGACGGCCACCAATTACCACATTGCCGGAAGAAATCACAGGACTAAAAGAACATCCAACTCAGAGCAAGCTAGCTATTTCAGCTTTACATTTACTAGGAATTCTGAGTATGGTTCTGGAATCCAATGAGGCACTTCAAGCCTGTATTTCTGACCTCATGATCTTACCTGGCTTGCCATGGTTCAAACTGTCTTCTGCCTTTCTCAAACAGTATGGCTGCACAGGTTCAGTTCACTTCTTCAGCTGAAAAAAAGGGGGGGGGGGGGGG
>VWZF01013054.1:16738-54586 GCA_013396755.1 Sclerurus mexicanus
GTGAGAGAGGAAATACGAAGGGGGACCATGGATAGGGAAGGCCCAGCCCGCTCCCAGCACTCACCGTCTCGCCCGCCCGCAGGCCCGGGCGCCGCCAGGGCTCTTAAAGAGCGGGGCGGGGGCGGGGGGGCCTCTGCCGGCCTGTCCCTCGGCCTGTCCCTGCCTCTGTCCCTCGGCCTGTCCCTGCCTCTGTCCCTCGGCCTGTCCCTCGGCCTGTCCCTGCCTCTGTCCCTCGGCCTGTCCCTGCCTCTGTCCCCCGGCCTGTCCCTCGGCCTGTCCCTGCCTCTGTCCCTCGGCCTGTCCCTGCCTCTGTCCCCCGGTCTCTCCCCGGTTTCCCCCCCGGCCGCGAGGTTTGTCTCCGTGCAGGCACTCCGTGTTGCAGGCAGCTTGTTCTAAGCCCAGCGCTGATTACAAGGCGCGGCTTGCATGCTTAAAGCCTTTGGACTAATCTAGTAGCACATTAACTCAGTAAGATCCCATTACGCTTGTAGCTGAGTATAATTCCTGCCCCTGGACTTGGCGCTGGTGGGGCCACACCTGGAGTGCTGTGTCCTGCTCTGAGCCCCTCAGTTCAGGGAAGACCCTGAGGTGCAGGAGCGTGTCCACAGACAGGCAGTGGAGCTGGGGAAGGGTCTGGAGCAGGGGTCTGACCCTGAGCAGCCTGGAGAAAAGGAGGCTCAGGGGTGACCTTATCACTCTCTACTTGAAAGGAGGTTGTCGCCAGGTGGAGGTCCAGCCTTTACTCCCAGGCAACAAGTGACAGGACAAGAGGACATAGCCTTAAGCTGTGCCAGGGAATGTTTAGGTTGGACATTAGGAAGGATTTCTTCACAGGAAGGGTGATTAGACATTGGAATGGACTGCCAGAGATGTGGTAGAGTTACTGTCCCTGGAGGTGTTTAAAGAAAGACTGGACATGGCACTTAGTGCCATGGTCTGCATAGGTTGGACTTGATGATCTCAGAGGTCTTTCTCAACCTAATCAGTTCTCTGATTCTGATTTGTACACATACACTTTTTCAGGCTTTTCTTTTAAAAAATAAAATTGCAGGACAATAAAGTGGAAGTTTACTATGGTAAGCTTCAGAAATACCTGTTTGTTTTGCATTTCATTTACAGTCCTGGACAGTTGAACCTGATTTCACACATCATGCCCACTCTGCCTCGCTGTCAGTGGTAGCAGTGAATAACAGATACGTGGTCACTGGGAGCAGAGATGAGACAATCCAAATCTATGACATGAAAAAGAAGACAGAGCATGGAGCGCTGCTACAGCACAATGGTAAGGGAACATTTCTTTGTAAAAGAGCACTGATGATATAAAATTTTAGCTGAAAACCTGGCTCTTGCCAGAAGAAAAATGATTTTTTTTTAATAAGACTTCAATAGTTATGGTGTTGCAGCCATGATGGTCTGATGATACAAACAAGATTAGCTTCTGGGCATAAAAGTCAAAAAATTATTTTGCATATTAGCCCACAAATGTAGTTGCTTCTTCCAACTATTTTTAGTTTCAACTGTTGAAGATGTTATGACCCACAAGTGGCTCGTGTGCCATTTTTCTTCTATCAAGAGAGTCGTGTGTGAGAGCAGGCTGCTGCTGCTGCCAGATTAGTTAACGTCGTACATTTCCCACTGTATGTGCTGGCTGAATTACAACCATCATAGAATCATAGAAGAGTTTGGTTTGGAAGGGACCTTGTAAAGATCTTCTAGTCTAAACCCCCTGCACTGAGCAGGGACACCTTCAACCAGATCCAGTTATTCAGAGCTCCATTCAACTTGTCCTTGAATGTTTCCAGGGATGGAGCATCGCATTCAGTGTATCACTGCCCTTCTTGTAAAAGCACTTTTTCCTTATATCTAATCTAAACTGACCCTCTTCAGTTTAAAACTGTTAACTCCCTGTCCTATCACAACAGGCCCTGCTAAAAAGTTTGCCCCTATTTTTCTTTCAAGCCCCCTTCAAGTACTGGAAAACCACAATAAGGTCTTCCTGCAGCCTTCTCTCCACTGTTAATAGCTCTGGTTTGTATTTCTAGGCACAATAACTTGTTTGGAGTTCTATGGGACTGCACATCTATTGAGTGGAGCTGAAGATGGACTCATTTGTATCTGGAACACAAAGAGATGGGAATGTCTGAAATCCATTAAGGCACATAAGTGAGTTTCTTAAATCTGCATATTCACATACATTTTCATGCTTATTTTCCCTGTAAATAATACATGTGGCTAATGTTTTGTTTTTTATCAGGGGGCACGTGACATCTCTTTCTATTCATCCTTCTGGGAAATTAGCTTTGTCAGTTGGAACAGATAAAACCTTAAGGTGAGTCAAAACTGAGGAAGGAATGCAGAGAATCACAATTCAGTAACTATTAGTAAGGTATTTAACCAACAATTCCATGGTGGGACTACCCTGTGAAACACTGATAAAACATATTTGTCATCAAATGTTTCAAAGACCCATTGGTTTGTCTTTTGAAGCTCTGGGTACCAGCAATATTTTAAAGTCTTTTAAGAATAGTTACTGCTGTTCATGCCGCCTTCTTGTGAAGTCTGACTCTTTACAAGTCACTTGTATAAATATATTTGCATTTTGGAACACAATTTGCTTAACCTTCTGGAAAGTGTCAGGTTTTGTTTAGTGTGAGAAAAGTAATTTTTCACTTGGAGTGTGTCCATGTTGCTGTAGATATCTCTTTTAAAGATACAAAATTCCGTTTCAAGAGCACAAAGTGTTATTGGGCTCTGTTGGGCTCTGGTATTGCAAATGGTAGTTTAGAAAACAAATAACACGAGTTCAGCCTTATACTCTGCAGGCAATATATGAACTCATCATTTTCTCTTGCATTAAGAAGGCAGAAATATGCAGAGAGATGCTGAAAAGCTTCCTTTGGGTACCTCATGTCAGCAGATCAGACTTCAGCTTCACTGTGCTGTTCTTAACCAGCATGCACATTGTCGTTGTCTTTCAGAACTTGGAATCTTGTTGAAGGACGATCAGCCTTCATCAAAAACCTGAAGCAAAGTGAGTTTATTAGTCTAAATCCACTAAATAAGTGGGATTAGATAGTTTTATTTTTTGTGCAAAGTCAGTTAATTGCAAACAACTTTCACAGTGTCTTTTTTTACACATGCAGGCAAGCATATATAAGTTTATATCCTTAGTAATAATAATTTACCAAAAGGAAACCGTAGTATCGCTCAAGTAAACTTTTTTTTGCTTCCTTGAAATTTGAGGTCAGGACATTTAAATAAATGTGTTTTGGTTTGTTTTTCTTTACACAGTTCTGATAATCACAAATAAACATCTAAGAGCATCACTTTACTTGTTCATTCTAGGTTATTTAATTTTTCACTGAATATTTTCTCAGGTCTAGGTAGAAAACTGTCTAGTAGTTCCTAAAAATTCCTACTTTTTGATTCTTATGAGCCACAGAGTGCAAAAAGTCAGTGTCTATGTGTATACAAATGTCTCACTGTGTACAGATGCACACATCATTAAATGGTCCCCTGATGGAGAGAGGTATGTGACTGTGATAGCAAACAAAGTGGATATCTACAGGCTGGACACAGCTGCAATCACTGGCACCATCACAACAGAGAGGAGAGTTTCTTCACTGAGATTTATTACAGTGAGTACAAGAAAGAAGGGTGTTGGGAAATTAACTGCTCAGAAACACATCACATTAATCACACATGCATTTCTTTTTTCCCATTCCAAGGATTCCATCCTTGCAATAGCTGGAGATGATGAGATGATACGGTTCTACAGCTGTGACTCTCAAAAATGCCTGTGTGAATTTAAGGCTCATGAAAACAGGTATTCTGTATTTGTTTATTATTTAGATAGTTACGGCAATGCTGAGTCCTCAGTAAAGTTCAGTGGCTTGTAATGTTCGGCATATATTACTACTGGTTTTGTTTTAGTATAGAGAGTAAATTTATTTATGTGCTAAATTTCAAATTGGACAGACTTGTTTGCTTTTAGTATGAGCACCAGTACAGTGCTGTCCATGCATGTTACAAAACCAGCAGGGTATACAATTAGAAATATTACTGTTCTAATTTTTTTGTGAGTGACTGTGTGTGTATTTAACCAGTCTTTACTCATTCTGACTCTTTAGAATGCTTTAAAAAAAAGCTTTATTCAGTTCAGATGGGAAAGTAATCACATACTTTCTGTTGTTGTTGAATACCAAATATTTGTCCCAACTGTTTTTAGTTAATGAAAACACAAAAGCATTACCAGTAATGTCATTGGTGTGTCTAATAGTGTATGTTTTAAGGTATCAGAGCATTCTGAATTGAATCCTAACAATCCTAGCAAAGGCAGATATTCCTAATATAAATGACAGCACACATTGTTAGAAGTTCCTGCCTGTCACTTGTGGGTTTTCTGTTCAAACTGATTTCTTAAACTGTTGCCCAGTTGTCTTTCATTTTTCCCAGCTTACTGTTCTGAACGACCTGCTATAAAATAAAAACATATCACTTTTCACAGAATAAAAGATATTTATACTTTTGAAAGAGAAGGACAGCATGTTATTGTTACTGCATCCAGCGATGGTTACATTAAAATGTGGAATCTGGACCTTGATAAGGTGAGTCTATTAAACTGCTGTTACATTTATGAAAAATACCAGACAATCAAAATTGCAGACCGTTTTGTTTTAAATTATAAATCACTGAGGAAATTTTACTTGAAATCTGGATGTCTTGATCTTCTTCCATGTTATGTTCAGTAGAGATGTATATGTCTATACACATACAATTATGCACATCTGTATTTTTTTATCTTTGTACCTTTTTTTTTTAAACAAACCATAAAATCTGATGATATTACAAGATTTCATCTCCTCTTTATGTAAAGCCATGCTTCCCCTCAGACCAACCTGGCCAGCCTTATAACTGTCTAATCAGTTTTACATGTTTTAAGGGCTGCTGTGAATTTTTGTAATGTTGATGACTGTTGCTACTCTTTTGACAACACAAACTCTGTGATTTGGGCAGTGGGGGAAGGTGGTTGTTCATGCTGGGGGAGAAACTTCCCTTTAGAAAAATTCAAACATGTTACTCTACTGGGTACTTGCATTTCCTGCATTTTCAAACAGCTCAGAGTAGGACAGTTCAACAAGGAATTATGTCTTATCTTTAACGTTTAGCATGTTTACTGTTTGCTCTTAAAATCAGAAATAGATTATTTAAATTTAACGCCTAGTAGTGTTGATCTACTGTATTTCACTCTCTGTATCTTGGATAGCTCAAATAATTATTTCTTAACATTTATACACTTTTGCCCATTTTTAACTTCACTCCCTCTGATTATACTTCTTTTTAAGTGCAGTACTAAAATTGCTCTATTCCCTTCACCTCAAATTTCTGTTCCCCTTCTTTCTCTTCCCCATAACTGACATAGTGAGCAGGGAATTCCTTACCCTTCTCTCTAACACTGTATTTATTTTGACGAAATGTGTGATTTGCTTTCTGTCCAGGCAGAGTTTTCTATAACTGTGTGGGCTGCTCTGTCCAGCTGTGGGAGGTGCAATATCCTAATACAGTAGTTTCTGATGGGTTGATGTTTGTGAAACTTTATCCCCTGATCTCTGTAATAGAATATTTGCTGAAGTATTCCCAGAGCTGAGTGATACAATTGCCTAACAGTGGAGTGGAAAGCAGGCAGTAAGATACCTTCTCACTTCAAATACTTCAGTAGATTTAAACAGAAATACAATAATGTTTAAATAACTTTTTAAATGTTTTCTCCAGGTAAAAGATGGGCCATCTTTACTGTGTGAAGTCAATACCAAAGCTAGGCTGACATGTCTTGCAGTATGGCTTGACCAAGCTTCAGAAATGAAAGAAAACTCTGATAAAGCTGCAGCATCATCTCAAGGTAACAGAACTGTTGTGTATTTTCAATTGCTAACGTGACAGTGAAATGGAATGTACTGAGTAGGAGGTTCCCACCATAAGCACTGGGAAAAGTTTTGGTATTTTGAAGAACTGGGGAGATGACACTGGCAAGTGATGCAGATGCACTTAACAATCTGATAGCATCTCAAACCTGTATGTTTGTTGGGAGGACATAAGCCTCTTTTCACTTTAATAAAAGTTTTCTTCCTCTTTACTGGAATAACATAGTGAGGAAGCCACTGTGAAGGTTTTGAGATAAGAAAATAAACAGTTTGGTAGAACTGCATGTCTTGTTTTCCCATAAGCAAAATTAGCTCCGAGGCTGTTGTAGTTGGGCAGACTTAAGAATTGTCTGTCTCAGATTTGTTTTGGGTTTTTTTGCTGTTGTTTTTCTCTATTGTTATCTATTTACATACTTGATCTTTAGATATTTTAATTTCACAGGCAAAACTAGCATAAATGGCACTTTCCGCTGTAAAATAAAAAACTATTTATAACCCTATTTTTTTAAATGAGATACAAATAAGTCTCTGTGCCATTGAGACTACAAAAACAGGATATAAAGATCAGTGTGACTAAATTTCTTGCTTTTTTTCAGCAAAAGAAGATGAAAAATCATCAATAGTCAAGAAAAACAAAGCTTCTTGGACTGATTCAAGTGATAAAACAGCAAAAAAAAGGAGAAAAATTATTCTAGAGAAACAGAAATTGGATAGTCCATTGCAAAAGAAGAAAAAGAAACGGAATAGCTCAGCATGAAGACAGCTGCTTTCTCTCCTGTATGAAAGTAAATGCTGATGTTGCTCTAGGTTTTTGTAAGAATGTAAACCCTTAACAGGACATACAACTCTGAAGTGATCACTTGTTTAAAAGTAATTAATGTTCTTACTCTAATAAATTGACTGATCATTCTGGGAAGTAACAAAAGAAATGGCAACCTTTTCTAAGTGAAGGAGACAAAAATAAATTTATAATATGTAATTTTTTTATTTTTCTATTAACAATAAGCATATGGTTTTAACTGGCTCTGAAAAAGCCAGCTAAATTAATAAAAATAGCTGCATCTGTCTCAGATACATTTTTGTCTTCACTTAAAAGCATATTAAAAACATGTACAATTTTTCATTTTGGTGTTGAAAAAGTTACTATTCGTTTGACTCAAAATATGATCTTCCTTTGTCCTGCATTACTTTTCCTACTGTAAGAAGGAACACGTTAAAATTACTTAAAATATGATGATCACATTCCATTCACACATTCACAGAACACTTTATTTTCTAGTTCTTGACATGGACTTAGACATGGAGTTCATCAGCAAAATGTTTGGCTTTTTTACCAAGTCCGAACTTTAATGTATTAAAGTTTTTTTTTAAGTCTTTGCACCCATGGTTCACATGATTGAAACATTTTGCTTGGGATATGATACATATTTTTAGGTGGACCTTTTCCTACCCCTTCCCACTGTGTTTTTGCAAGTCCTCGATCTGAGCCATATTGCTAAACAATATAACATTTGAAATTTTGCCATGCTGATAAAATGTCACCTATCTCTTTTGTTTGCACTTAAACAAAAAGTGAGTTCCTGACCTTCTCAGTCAGTGGGAACAGAATTTTATCCTAAGCCTTATTACAAATACACAGTGGGAGGAACAAAGTTGAGCTGGAGAGAACAAGGTCAAATAGCTGCACTAAATGTTCCCTTTATTTTAAAGTGTAGGGCATGCAAGTCATTATTTGTCTTCTGTTTTCAAAGAGTAATTGGAATTATGCTTTATTCTGATCCACTTCAGTAATCTATCCCTCCTATTTGTGTAGCAAGAGGAAAAGTAGAGGAAACCAGAAAAAAGATTGAGCCAGATCTGGAGTGAGTAATGCAGGCTGGTTTAGTAAAGTGTTATGTCTATTTGATAGTGCTTATCTTATGTCCTTGACCAAATGGCTGCCACTACTAAACAAGTTTTTATTGTTTGCATTTTTAAGTATATCGGCTCATGGCCACGGACATCACAATTGCAGAAGCAAGCTTGCATAAGCATCAGGAAAAATCCAGTCCACATAATTTTAAGAATTAAAAAGCAGGAATTCCACAGAATTCTGGTCCTGAAGTTTAGACTCACAAGTAAATATTAGACATTTGTAAAAATCCAAGCTCCTTGTGTAGTAACAAAGAATTATGCATCTCATGAGACTTAGAACAATTTGGGAACTGGAGTTGTGGAGAGCAATCCTAACAGCTTTTAAAGTGAAATACAGAAACAGTCCTTAGGGGACAACTCATTTTTCCTATACCTTGAGTGAATGCTCTGCTACTAGGCAAAGTTTTGTTGATGTTCTTTCCTTGTGTCCATCTTCCCTTGTAGCACATTTTCCATTCTAGCTCTCGGGGAACTGCTTAGCATGGTAGAGAGGAGGCAGCAGTGCAGAGAGAGCTGTCAGGAGTGAGAAATCTGTCCCTGTCAGAAAGGGTGGCTGCTGGCAGAGTAGATGGAGCCACAGCTGCAAGAAACAACAGCCTAGGAAGCAGCATCTGAGATGAACCCCAGGTGAGTTCAATAGCTCCAGCAGCTGTGGATTTCTTCTAATTTTCCTGCTTCCTCTTCCTGAGGAGCCCCCGTCCTGGATTGTGGAGCCCAGTGAAGCTTGAACCTCACAGCTGCCACACAGCTTGAATTGGAAAGGGAACCCCGTGTAGCGTAGCTTAGGTATGTGCTGGTTGTGGCACTTTGCAGGGAGAGAGGAGCTTTCTATTTAAACCACTTAGGCCAACAAAGGAATTAAACTGCTCCCTCGTTTCTGAACATTAGTCTAATTCATAAAATTGGGGAAATTTGAAAAGCAGCTGAAGAAAGCTGCCTTTTGCACAAAGTAGAGGCCTCTCATGTTTTGTGTCTTCTATTACGAAGAGGAATTGAAACTCCTCAGCTCAGGGACCGGGCTAGAGGATGGTTTTTCTTACTATATGGTTGAATATCCATGGGAGGTAAGTGCATGGACAACTGGAATGAATTGTACAGCGCCATTTATGTGAAGAAACCCAGTTTCAGCACACAGAGTTTATCTTTGTAGGCAGTTATAAACATCTCTAGGTTTTTTTCCAGATTAAAATAAGCCACAAGACATTTTCAAGATGTTCTCCATAACTTCTACAGAAGTCTCCTCTTGTTGCACTAGCTTGCACTTTAAAGGTTATGGAAATCCTGTATGTCTTCTGTAAAGGAGCTATACAGGAATTCCTGATCAAAGCCAGAAGCAGCCTACCCGGAGTTGTGGCTCATGCCACGCCAAAACCCGACCCCAAATTCTCAGCCGTGCCATGTAACCCACTTCTGGCACAGGACCGGGATGGACTGGGCGCACAGGACTGCAGGAACTGAACAGAGGCACAAAACCCGCTCTGCTCTGAAATCCCTTCTCATTTAAAGGCACCGGGGCTACAGACGGGCATCCTGGACATCCCCCTCCCCTGGAGCTCTGCAGGTGGACGGGAACACACCAGCGCATCCCACCCGACCTCCTGCGTGGGCTTTTGCGTTTGGGTTATTTTTCTTCCCCATCTCCCAGAACAGCCGGAAAAGGGAAGTTTTGGGGCGGTGCGCGGCTCCTTCACCTCCCCTTCCGCCACCTGCTCCGCCCCAAATTGCTGCGGAACGGGACGGCCGTGCAGGTGAGACCCCGCAGCATCCCTGGTACCCTTCCCAGCACCGCGGCTCTCCTCTCCTGGGATCGGCTCAAGGCTTAGGCTTTAGGCAGGCCTCGCTCGTGGAAAAGCCTGCCACGGCAGAATGGGGTGGTATTTTTGGTTGGTTTGTTTTTCTCCCCCCTAAAAAATAAGAGGTGCTGTTTGTCACCCCAGTTTTCTGTTCCAGTTTTCGGCATGGCAGTGGACTGGCTCGGCTTTGGCTACGCCGCCCTGGTGACATCAGGAGGGCTCATTGGCTATGCAAAAGCAGGTAGGGTGCTGGAAGGTGCCTCCATCTCCCACCCCCGTTACTCGGTGTGAGCTGGGCGGCGTTTTACGCAGGGCTCCCGGCTCGAAGTTATCGCAGATGTAAAACTTATCGGTTTGTGCCATGTGCTGATAACTTGCTGCTGTTGGGGCGTGGTGGGTTTCGGGCTGAGCTGGTGCTTTGGGCAGATAAGCCCACAGTCTGCTTTCTGGTGGATGCTGATATCGCACTTCTGCATTGTGCTCTTTGAGTGAGCTGACACAAGTTTGCTTCAGAAAGGCTTTTTCCCTGCTGTTTAAAATACAAGCATTCTGTAAGTGTTCTTTATCTTCAAATGACATAAATCACTACTTTTTTCCCCCTTAGAGATTTATTCCCATTTTAATCTTGGGTGATAACAGTATACTGCAAGTTGCAGAGAGCTTTCAGAAGGATCCTTTCTCCAAGTCGAGATGAACAACACAAATCAGTCCTTAAACTTGTTCTTTTTCAGGGCTCTGCATCATCAGCTTTCCCTCTGACCTCCTGCTTTCATTTCCTGGCTTTTTTCCTGAGTCAGCCCTCCTCCAGACAGAACTGTGGGTTAATTCCTGCCACACTGTCGCTTTCTGCTTTGAAAATCCCTAAGCCATCTTAGTTTTTATGATAGGAAGGGGCATTTCTGAAGTCAGTAAGAATCTTACCAGTGCATTTGACTACATAGATGCTACTGCCTGTTCCAGCCTGTTTTCTATTGGCTTGATTTATCCTTTGGGTTGTGATTGGAGTTTAGGATAGGAGGGACAATAACTTAAGTAACTAATTGCATCTGTATTTCTCCAAGGCCATTATGAAATGGGAGGAGTCTTTCGTGTCCTCTGGTCCCAAGTGGGAGGACATGGTCATGCTGAGGCAAGGGAATCCAGGTCACGGGACTTTTGAAGGGGAAAGAGAAACTCATATGGTGACTTCTGAAGAGAAAAAAAAAAACATACAAAAAGAGCTATTTTATCCCTACTAATAACTTGGAGAAACCAAAAGAAAATGGAACTTTCATCCATAGACCTAAGTTGGTGATCTGTTCTACAGGGTCTACTTACCCACACAGACAGTGGACAGCAGTAGGAGCCTTGGGAAGAGAATGAGAACAGGACAATCAAAGAGAGAGTGATTGATTGATTGATTTTTCAGTCTTCCTTTAGTATGTTCTCTCGGTCCTCATGTTTTGAGACTCAAGAACTTCTTGAGCCAGAGGTGATATGGTTGTCCCAGTTAAGTATATGTGTCATAGCTGCTTAAACAATGCCTTGAGGTAAAATTCAAGGATCTGATGGATGTTCCTTGACTCCCAGGCTTGTGGAAAGAATTGTAGCTACCACACGTTGGTCGCTAAACTGTGTTCTGTACAAAGCAGCCACTTATTACAGTGTGCATCTTTTCCTTGCACATGTACAAGAATATCAGGTGCTTTCTATCATCTTTATCTCTTGCTTTTTTATACCAAAAGCAGGATCTAAAGCAATATTACAGCAGCCTTGTTGATGACTGAAAAGGATTTACTTTCTGGCAGCAATATGCAATAATCCTGTAATATTGAGAGATCTTTATCAGCTTAGCTTTGCAATCTCAAGTCTTTTAAAGATGACCTGAAAAATTGAATATATAAGAACCACTCTCAGTAACATTAAGTCCTTGATTGTCCACTAGCCTTAGCGAGGGCATTCACCACTCACAGTGATCACACCACTTCACTGCCTGATGTATTCTATAAATCAATTTAGATGTGGTACCCTTTATTTTCTGGTAACTTGGGATTATTTTTTATACTGAGGACTTGATTCAAAGTTGAGGTGAGTCCAGGAAACCTTCTTCCAAAGTCTGCAGTTGCCTTTGGATCAGATCTCAGG
Source organism: Sclerurus mexicanus (assembly GCA_013396755.1). NCBI lineage: Eukaryota > Metazoa > Chordata > Aves > Passeriformes > Furnariidae > Sclerurus > Sclerurus mexicanus. The sequence continues at coordinate 28,491 of VWZF01013054.1, forward strand.
TGTATTTAAGAGATACGACCTCCCTTATTCTACTCCACATTACTCTTTGGCAACTCTATTTGTTTAAATGCCCACATGCCCAATTCAGTCCATGTGTCCTTTTCTCTGCTCTTAAATCCTTACTGTTTAATCCAACTGCTTTACTGCCTCTCAAGAAATTTTTCTGTCACTGTTTTGAAACAACAGGCTTCAGTTTGCACAAGGAAAACACCAGTTCTTTTGTTTTTCTCACAGTTCTTTCATCATAAATATATTAATGGCTTTGCTGTTAAAGAACTAAATACTAATGCTATTTGTACCTTATGCAAGACTCTTAGAACTGTTTTCTGGTGCTGATCAACATGGCCTCTATCTTGAAAATAAAAAACCTTTAATCTTTATAACAGTGAGTGATTAATGCCTATCTTTTTTTGTTATTGTTGGTATTTTCCAGACAGATAAGCTGATGAGCAAGTTCATTTTTAAGTTTCTAATAAATGCATTATCTTTTATTTATTCAGGTAGTGTTCCATCACTAGCTGCTGGCCTTTTCTTTGGGGGTTTGGCTGGACTGGGTGCTTATCAGCTCTCACAGAATCCAAATAATGTTTGGCTTTCTCTGAGTAAGTAATTTAAAATTTTACTTAGAAGGGATTATATTTACCCTAAAACAACTGGATATTTAAAATGAGTTCCTAAAAGTCTTTGCAGAAGAGTTAAATGGATGGTGTTATATATCTAGTTTCAATCCAGTCATTAAACTTCACTGCACTGGTGGCTGCCAACATGCATCTGTCTTGTACTGATGTGTTTGTGGGATCATAGAGCTAGGAAAGTGTTAGTAGTGACCTCTCTGTGTCCTCTTTTTGGCTGAACCCTGCTTTGAGCATCCTACAGCAGGCTGGAGCATTTGGGGAAGTGGATCCCCCTGCAGACTGCCTGTGCCAATAGCAGGTTATTTTATTACCAACGAAAATGGCAGGGATTGTGATTGGCTTACTGTTATATATGACAGAGGTGTTACATGCCTGGGGGGATTTAACAAAAGCAAGATTCAGTAATGCAGTTTGTTCTTCCTTCTGCTCAGAACTGGAGCTTCCCTTCCTCCTGATTTGAGAAGCTGACTGTGGACAGTTGCTGCTTAGTCAGTGTTTAAAGAGCTGCCACTGACTATAGCAATTTTCCCTGAAGCAGTGACGGAGCATCTGGCTCTTTGATACATGAAAGTGGAAGTGAAAGGGCAAGGCCCAGCATTTCTCTCCACTTCAGTTTGTTTACAGGCAGTCCACTTCCACATCTACTGGGCATGGTCAAGCCTAAGGAACTGGAATAAACTGTAAATACAGCAAGCTTAAGAAGACTGAGGCCAAGTGTTTTCCCAAATGTCAGACAGTCAGATACACTCAGTAGCATATGGAGTCTTATTTCCAGCCTCAAAAAAAAACATGTTTTGAAAAAGACATTTAAGGAGTATGTGCAGAACCATAGGGAGTGCTTGAACTGTCTGCTTGAACTTGATGTAGGATACTTTTTACATACTGAGGCATTCCAAAATTTACACAATTTATTGACTCTCTTAGTCCATCAAGTGAAATAACCCTGTTTCACTTTTTACTTGATGCTACTACTTTTTGCTGTTCTGGTAGTTTTTAATTCTGTTGTGTCTCACACACACACATCTGCTGACTGGACTGTGCAATCTCTCATTTAAGTTACATCTGGAACTCTGTCTGCCATCATGGGAACAAGATTTTACAACTCCAGAAAATTCATGCCTGCGGGGCTAATTGCTGGTGTCAGGTACAACACAATATACTTCTTTTTTCTTTAACCTCCTGTGTGTGATTTCTTATTTTCTTAACTAAACTGAAATGAAATTAATTGTATTTTGTGTGTCTTTTTTGTTCCTGTGCACCAGTTCCATGGGAAGTATTTGAAAATGAATCAACAAATTGTTATTATTATTTAATTATGTGTTTTTTCCCCCTTATGCAGTTTGCTAATGGTTGGAAGATTAGCACTGAAGATGTTGGAAAAGCCCCAGGAGAAGTAACTGTTCATTTTACACCTTAGTATTTGGGTAAGGAAACCTGATAATGAAATTGCATAAATTCAGAAGCAAGAAGATGGAACAATTTTCTATATCAAGACCTTTTTTCCCCTTTTTTTGCATAAGGGGAAGTAGAATGATGAGACAGTTTATATACAAGGTACCATTTGTTTCAATGATCAGGTAGAGCTGTTTGTGTATAGAGAGACACAGGTGCTGGGTTTGATTCCTCCAGACATGATCGGTGTATTTTAACACTTCCAGTTTTTGTATTCCAAAATAACTGCTGACATGCACGAGGCAGAGAGAACCTGTAATGAAGAAAATATCCACAAAGAGGCACCAGGAGTAATTGCCTAAATACAACATTATATCTCAAAACTTTTGTACTTATTATTATATCATGCTTTACCAGATGCATTCTAAGTTGATGCACTGAATCGGTGTGACACCAAACAGACCTTACATTTTTATTGTGAAATGATGCCAAAATGTTGCTTTTCTACAAGTAAAATCTATTGCAAACCTTTATTTGGTGTGTTTTTGTATAATTCCTGTGTTTTGGGCATAGGGGCTTTTTTTTTTCCACCTTGTTTTCTTCTCAGTGGAAGTCTTTGCCGTGAACTGTTTGTATCCAAGTGTTTTCTTCCAGTGATTTGTAAAAGTCACTTTATTAATGTGTGGGCAAAGGATTAAATTAGGGGCCTTCATTAACACTGCATTAATGCAGTTGTTGGAAATGAACTTACTCGGTGGATTAATTAAGCAAGACCTGTGCTAGGCTAAATGAACAGTTGAATATGATCTAGACAGAGTTTAACACTGTAATTCTGATCTTACAGGCTTGCTTGACAACAGAATGTATCAGCATTTTATTTGTATCTCTTGGGGAAGTGGTTATGCTTCTTCAAATCTGCCCTTACTAGGAAGCCTTGGAGTCGGGAGGGTTCCTGGTCTCGCTGTGGTGCCTGAGAACTGAGCACAGCTTTTTTAATAAGGTAACAGGAAACTGGTTTTACAGTTCACAGACTGGGCCACCGGAATTCAACAGTTCAGAGTTTAGTTGTGCCTCCAGAAATGCAATACATTATAGAAAAAGAGAGTTAGGGTTCTCAAATCCTTATTTCCAGGGTGAAGAGCCTGGCCCTCTATTGCACATCCACATGCCTGTGGCAAGAGGAAATGTCAGGTATTTCACCTCTCTCTTGGGGGACTCACTCAGGACTAGAGGAGGGAATTTACTGTTTGTTTTGGTAGGTAAATAATCCCTTGAAAATAGGAGTTTTCCCTAAACTTTGTAAGGGGGATGTATAAGCCTTTGTAGTAGCAGTTGCTTACCTTAAGTCCTGGAGAGATGTTGGGCGCCCTTCAGCTCCTTCAGTGGATGGGTTCAAGTTCCCTTCCCAGGAGGGCTGTTTGCCTCAGGCCCTGGGATAGCCCACACAGAGAATCTTACCTGAGGAAGCCACATCCCAGCTGAGAGATGGAACCCAGATTCCTCTTTGCCCAGGGGAAAAATCCAGTGGGACAACCTAAATTTCACCTAAGCTGTGTGTTTACTTCTGGCTAACCCTACGTTCTCTCCAATTCAGGATCTTACCTGTGGTGCCCCAGCTGCTGACTCTGAGCCAGCATCAGGCATGTACAGGCTTGGAATGTTGCAGAACACCCAATTAGTGGGAAGGTGAGCAAATATTTTGGGGTGGGACACTTGAATGCCTCAAATGTGCCTTGGTCTTTACAGGTACAACACTGTGACCTGTAGCACAGCAATAATGTACTGAGGCTCAGTTGCATCACTGAGTTAAGGGGAGGAAAAGCAGTCTTTTTACTCACCCGTTGATAGAGATTACACCCTAAGCTGTTCTTCCAATTAAGGTGACATTTGCAGGTAGCAAAATCCCTTTAATTTAGTACAGATCGGTAGGATAGTGTAAGAATACAAATAATGTTACACTAGCAGTACAGACAACTGGCTTTTACAAACTAGCAAAGGAGAATCAGAGGAGGATGGAAAATGTTTCAGCTGAAATGGTTTAGAAGATAAGTAGTCATGTGCTGTCCTACTTTATCCCTTGTTCTAAGAATATGGTAGGAGGCTGTTTTTAATGCAAAGCCAATCCCCTAACTCTTGTTCTGCTTCAGGCTTCGAAAGTGCAATTTGCCATGTCCCAGTTCTGTCAGTCATTGTGCTGGGAGCTGTTGGCACTTCATCATCACGGGCTGAGGGTCGTTCTGTGCTGAAACTAATACTGCCTGAAGTATTACACAATTATCCCTTTGTGGTGTTAAAATTGCTGGCTTCTTGGCATTGTAGTCATGCTTCCTGACCGCACGGTTTAATCACCTGGAAAAATGGGAGGAGGGGAGAAAGGTCAGGAGAACCTCCAGGCACTTGTGAGATAAAGGGGAAAGTCTTTGTTCCTCCAGAATCCCCACAAGTGAAAATGTTGTGTCAATAATGGCACAGAGGCTGCCCGCATCTCTCCTCCTACTTCCTTGAAATGCTGCCACACTGGAACAGATCAAAGTGCTTATAGTTTGGTGCCACATCCCCAGCTCAGTCCAGTGGACAAGTGGCTTTGGGTGTTCCCTTCAGCCTTTTTGTACTTCTCCTCTGAACTGTGAAATGGAGATAATGTTTTCTGTAGCCCTTCCCTGTCTGTCTTTTACACTGCAGCCTTACACAGTGTGTGGGATAACATATTCCCCACCCCAGCAGCAGGAATTGGTGGCTGGAATTCATACTGTTCTATTGCTGATGGTTAATACAGTCTCTCCTTGTTTCAAGTTAATACTCTTTTAGAAAACACCTAATGAGAAAAAAATATGGTACAACAAAAGCCTATTCCCCTTCTTTCATTCCATTTGCTAATATATTACTATCATATTTTGAACTCCTGCCCTGCAAGTACTATAACTAAGTGGAATTGGGTGGAAAAGTACTAATACTTAGAATTATACAATATCCTGAGTTGGAAGCGACCCATGACGATCATGGAGTCCAACTTCTCACTCCACACAGGGCAACCCAAAAGTGAAACCCTGTATCTAAGAGCATTGTCCAAATGCTGATAGAACAACAGGTTTGGGACCATGACTGCTTCCTTGAGAGCTTGTTGCACTGCTTGATCACCCCCTCAGTGAAGAACACTGTCTTCCCCTCTCTTCTTCTTTTTTTCCCTCTTTTTTCCTTTTTTTTCCTTCTTTTTTTCTTATTTTTCTTCCCTTTCCCCTTCCCTTTCCTTTTTTTCCTGTCGTTTTGCTTTTCAATTTCTTATATTTTTCTTTTTTCCCTTTGTCCTTTTTCTTTTCATTTCCTTATATTTTTTCTCCCTTTGTCTTTTTTCTTTTCAATTTCTTATATTTTTCCTCTTTTTTCTTTTCAATTTCGTATTTATTTTTCCTTTATTTTCTTTTCAATTCCTTATAACTTTTATTTTTATTTTTCCTTTTCTTTTTTCCTGTTTCCCCCATTTTTTTTGCTTCATTTCCCGTTTTTCCCCCTTTTTGTTCTTTCCCTTTCTTTCCCCACTGTGTGTGTTTTTTCCCCCCTTTCCTCCTTGCTCTCTGTTCCGTGTCTCTGTCAGTCAGAGCCTGGCAGCGCTGGGGATGCGGAGGTTTCGGAAGGCGCTCCCACCGAGAGAGGGCGACAGCGCCGCTCCCACGGAGGGGACAAGGACATCCCACCCCCAGACTCAACCCCTGGCCAGTGCTGCTAAAGAGCTGATAATAACCGCGTGAAGAATGAAAAATAAAACCCTTTTGCCGCTCCTCTTACACCCTCCCGCCCCGGAGGATATCAGCTGTACTGAGAGACCGGCGCAGTCTTTCTCACCTGTTCACAGCGAGGAACGACATCTGCAGGTTGTCCGTCTGACTCACAGACAGAGAGAATTCAGCAGGACAGCCCTTTCCCTGTAAGCACGTTATGAAATACATAAACTAAACGTTGTCTTTTTGTAAGCTGTTGAGGTGTATGTGTAGTGAGGGATGTTGGATGCGTTTCCTTGGAGGCAGCTCTTTCTGCAGGGGTGTAACAGTGGGAAATGGCTGGGATCGAATTACGTGCTGTTACTGAGGGCATCCCATCAGCGGGGGAGTTTCGGGATGCGCTGAAATTCCCTCCGAGCCCTCATTTCCTCCGCAAACCTGTGTGCGACTCCCTCTGGGGACGGGCCAAGGATCGCCCCATTAGTATGCAGCACCAGTCAGCAGGGCAGGAAAATACACGGCAGCCGGAGAGAGAAGAGACGAAAAGCAGCAGGAGCAAAGTCAACGCTGTTAAATTCTGCACTGAAATCTCCCTCCGCTGAGGTTCCTGCTGGTCTGTGCTATCGTGACAAGACCTGCAATATTCTGAGGCGAGAGGAAGGTTGGTCCGCTCACCCGAGTTAAAAGTGAAGTCTAAACCAGGAGGGAGGGGAAATTTTTTTGTGATGGGGGTAAGAACTCAAAAATCACGACAACGGACACGGAGTGACAATCCTAAAATCTTCTGGAAGTATTTAATCCATAAAGCTGCTGGGGAAATGACCCTTCTGGTTGGGTGCTCAGCGGTGTGTGCTGGGTGCTCCACTCTGCACTGTTTGTGCTCAGCAGCATCCTCGTTCCCAGACGCTACCTCACCTGGCACCCTGCGGCATTTACATCAGCTCAGGGCCTGTCGCCAAGCTTCTCCTCCGTGTGCCACCGCTGTCTCGTCCCTGCCAACAAAATCAGGACACTGTTCAACTTACTCCTATAAATACCTTCTGCGTAAGTTTATTTTTGTATAAATTCGCTTATTTATGTGAAGAACGGTGAGTAGTGTAGCAGCCAGTGTCTCGGGCGGCACCGAGAGTCCCTGATCAACACAGACCCAGCTCCTTCCTTCCCACAGCCGGGTGTGCAACCAACACAAACATTCCTGCTTGTGCACAGCAACACACAGTACCATGACTGCACAAGGGGTTTATTTACACCTTTATAAAACCTTTTTTTTTGCTTATGTATGTATAATAGTGATAAAAAGTGATATAGCAATGATAAAACCCGAATATTAATATATATTTATATATATCCCATTCCCATACTGTCAAGCAAGCAGATATTCCCAGTGCTAAAAGGCACGGTGACTTTCTGAGACAGAGGTGGCAGCAGCCTGCAATTATTCCTGTTTCTCTTAGCTGTCAATGATCAGTGTACCAACTTCTCTAGGGAGTGGTGTGTTGCACAGAGGCAGAAAAGATCCATAGATTTTATTAGACGTACTTGATTTATAGACTACATCCCACCGGGTGCCCTTCAGAGTGAGGTCTTCCCTCGCGGGGATTCCTTGCCGTGTAAGCATTCACTGAATGTTGTCACCTACAGACTCTGCTTGCTTTAGTCAGCCGTTTCTGTAACAATGCACCAGAAGATGTGCTAAAAGGCGTGTTAAATACATTCAAATCCCCCCTTATCAACCATTAACAGGGTGTGGTGTATTCAAGTAACTGTGTTAAGTGAGACCTAAGTAGTGCTAAGGTCAAGTTTTTCTCTTTTTTTAGCCCCAGGAGCAGTAAGTGTACACAGAAGAAGAGGAGGTTTGGGGGCAGGAAGGGTAAGAGAGGTCAGCGCACTGTTAATTGCATCTTCTTTAGCGGGGTCATTGCAGCTGACCTCATTCAAATCTGTGATGGGTTGACCCTGGCTGTACTCCAGGTGCCCACTGAAGCCGCTGTTATCACTCCTCAACTGGACAGGGAAGAGAAAATGAAAGGACATAAGGACAGGGAGAGATCACTCACCAATTAATGTCATGAGAAAAACAGATTGGATGTGGGGAAAATTAATTTGATTTATTACCAATCAAATCAGAGTAGGATAATGAGAAGTAAAACCAAATCTTAAAAAACACCTTCTCCCCACTCCTCCCTTCTTCCAGGGGTCAGTTTCACGCCTGATTTTCTCTGCCTCCTCCCCACAGTGGCACAGGGTGATGGGTCCATCCTGGAGCTTGCTGGCTTTGCCTCCACTGGACATGGGTGGAAGCTTCTGGCAGCTTATCACAGAGCCACCCTTGTAGTCTCTCAGCTAAAACCTTGCCATGCAAACTCAATACAAAATTTTTAATTGAAAGGTTTAAAATCCAAGGTGGCAACACCACGCGAGACCTGTGCGTGCTCGCAGTCATGCTGTCTTCATTAGTCTCTCACTCCTTATAAAACATTGATTTAATCTGCAGATGAACATTTAAATTCAGTTGTGGCATTGCCCAGAGGTACAGTGATACTGCACATCATCCAGAAAATGTAAAGATGAGGTATTCCATTGAATCTGAGGGGAATTAGGTGCAGCACCCTTAGGAACAAGGGGAGAAAAATAAGGGAGATGGTTAACTAAAAAAAAGGGACCGTGAAACGTCTGAAGTGCCGTAAAGATACCCTGGAAGAAAGTTTTGGGTATTACCCTGAGGAGTGACAGAGTTAAGTGGTGCTGACCTGAGCCATGCTGTGCCAGCTCACACACATGAATTTCAGTCCTTCCACCTTTTAGTTTCTCATTTTTCAACAGAGAGACCTGACTCTGGTCTGTAGCAAATCTATTTGCAGGTCTTGCCTAGAGGCCTCTCAGAAATCCAAATGTTTCCCGACAGAGCACAACTGTAAGGAGAAGGTATTTTTGTCTTAATTTCTCCTGAAGTTGCTCTGAAATTAATGGAAGCAGAGGGAACAGAAGCAATAAGCTTTCCTTTAGGTGCCTCTGGGGGCAATACTGGTTCAGGCTTAGTTTAATCACCAGGCCAGGGTAAAGTAATCTCTAACCTGCTCAAAATTGTTTTTTTTTTAAAGAAAATGCACACGGGATCCTCTCCTTGAAGACAAGGTGGACCAAGGCGCCCTTCACTCAAGCACCCCAAGTGAAGGAGTGCAAACTGGAGCAGGCTGGGATCCTGAGATCTTGGGATCAATGTCCCTTTTCCTCTCTGCCAGGAAAGTTTCATAATTCCCTGAAGTTTTGCCAGCATGGGAATTGAGAATTGGAAATGGAGATTGCAACTCCTCCCTCCCCAGTCCTTTTCCCCTTTTCTAATTAATTGTTGCCCTTCTTTATGTAGACAGGCCATTTTCCCAAAGAAGCAGCATGGTGATAGCTTGCAGAATAATCAGCCTCGTGCTCTTTGAACTTTCATGGTTTTCTTGTGTAGTCTCTTACATATGTATTTTGGTGACACCCTTTCACCAGAAGGTGGGAGCTGGCCGGATGAGCTTGTGGTCAAACTCCTGGGAGTGGTGCAGGGCACTGAGTGATGGGGAGCAGGAGCTGTACAGAGCAAGGCTCAAAACCCTCAGGTAAGGACAGTTACTTGCCCCAGGCAATATGTCAGTCCTAGAACATTCCCAGGGAAGAGATGCGGGGGAGAGATGGATGGGTACCCCTGGCCAGCTGCGCTGTGCTGCTTCTTGGGGTGTACCACTGCCTCTGGTGTCACCCGGGTCACCTCGGCCACCCCTGCTCAGGACAAGGGGGTTTTTTGTCCTACTGTGGATTCAGTCCCCCACGGGGAGCAGGTACAGCTGACAGCAGGCTGCTCTCACCAGAGTAATTAAGTCATATTAATTAAATGAATACAGATCAATTAGTGTTCCCACCTTCCTGAAGCCTTCTGTTGTGTGACCCGTCCATGGCTGGGAAGTCACTCACTTCCCTTGGGAAAATAGTGTGTGGGAATGCATTTCCCCTGCCAGAGTGACCTGAACTGATGTGCTTATTAGGTGAGAGGAAGGGAAGGATGGTTATTTAGAGGAGGCCAGTGCTTAGGTGAAATCTCTCCGGTAGGCTACACAAAAGAGCCCTAAAGCAGCCAGTCCTGAAGCAAAGTGAATTTCCTGGAGTGCTTCTGGCAGTGACCAGGTCGTGAAATACTCCCAACCATTCTCCTTCATTATTTTTGCCATCACCGTGAATACTTGTGCAGTTCAAGGTAATCACACTTTGCTCCTCCAAAGTGCTCCATCACAGAAGATGAGGGGGAAAAAAACCCAAACCCAAAAGAACCAGGGGAGGGTTGTGCAGAGGCAGGAAGGGGCTGATGGCTTGCTGCAGGCTGGGGCTGGCTGTGTCACCCCCTCCAGGCTGTGGGGACACGGGAGATTTGTCCCTGTGATGAAACAGCGAGTGGACCTCAGCCTGCAGCTCCTGTTTGTGGCTTCTTGCCCTGCTCCGCTCGTTGGTTTGAAGGGTTTCTCTCCAGTGCTCCTCACAGGGGGCAAAAACGCAGTTTCCTAAAAGTAGAAAGGAGGGAGGTTAAGGGAGCAAGGTGATAAACCCCACCCTGGCTGCCTAGTTTAGCCCTGCAGTTGAGACAGGCCCTGAACAAGGAACGAGCTAAACCCAACCGATTAAAATTGTGAAATTCAGGCTGAGCCTTTGCTTTTTCAGTGTTTGCTGGAGGGCTTGGGGAGAAGGGGAATGGAAAGAGATGCTGGAGCTGCTGCTGCCTGGCTCTCAGAGGGAGACACTTAACTAAGCATTTTCAATGCCGTTTGTTTGTATTTTCCCTAACGTGACCATATAATATATACAAGCATATACACTATATTTTAAGGAAACATATCTCTGAGGAGGATTAAAAGAGCATTTACTTAACAAATCATGTTTGTTTCTCAAGTGAATCTCTGATCTGGGAACCATACATAATTAAACTAGGAAGTTGTTTCTCTCTGTATGATTAACACAGATTTCTACTGTACAGGGTGTCGCTTCTCCAGCTATCTGCAATCTGCTTCATAACATATAAGGGGAATTTCAGTGCTGTCTGTTGAGCTGTGACAGAGACAAAGGAAATTTTAGAGGACAAATGAAGGATGCTCTTGAAAACCTTGAAAACCAAGGTACTCTGCTCTGTATTGATCTCACTCTTCTGCTTCTGAATTTGAGCGAGACTCTGCAATCCCAACCCAGGCAGGTTGCCATTAAAGAGTTTTTTTCTGCATTAAACCAGCAGTATTAAACTCTCTGTGGTTCTGATATCCACCTCCTGAAGCACTTTTCCTTTTTCCACCAGAGATGCCCATCCAGCAGACTTATTATCATTCCATACCCTGCCATAAAAGCTCAAGAATTTGCCAATCCAGCCGATCTGTTAAAAATTAGCCAGTATTCCCTGAAAAAAACCACCACCCATATGGTTTGCAAAGCATCGCTTAGTCTTTTTGCACTCTATGCTTCGTTCTGCAGAATTGCTGTTGGTGTTGTAGCTTCAAGTTTCTCCACATTAATTGCAATGATATTTTTCAGTCTTTTCCTGCCAGCCAAGCTGCTGGCTTTTGATCAGAAATCACATGTGTGCTAGAAAGAAGCAGTGGAATTGCTGTCAGCTGGCTCCCTTCTGTTTTGCCGTGGAGGAAGGGGTGAGGTGCACAACACAGGGTTTCTGCAAAGAGGGAGACAAAAGGTATAAGACACACTATGTATATGAATGTAAGTGTTAAATAGGGGCTTAAAACCCTAATAACCAAGCCCAGGGGCCCCTGTTTATACAATATTGGACTTGAATGGAGTAGAAATTGTTTCTGTCCCTGGGTTCACTGCTGAGCTGAAACTGACTGTAGACAGTCCATCTTATTGTGCCTCAGTGTCCCCATATGTGAATCAGAGATAAAGATTCCAGACTCCTTTACGAAGTGCTGTGGAACCTGCTGATGAAAAGTGCCATTTGTCGTGATGTGCCCTATGGGCACTTAAAAATCATTTCTGTGGCACTAATATGTATGTAACAAAGAGGTGAGGAAGCAGTCAGAGGTAAGTAAAGACCAACAGAGCTCCCAGTAGCTTGGCTGGAAAGAGGCATCACATGCAGCCTGTTGGAGCAGAGCCTGTACACCAGATGAGTTATGGATAGGGGGATGTGCAGAGGGGTCATTCAGTAGAACGGACAAGCCCTTCCGCAGACAAACCTCTCATGCTGAGGGTGGTGATGTTTCTCCCTAGGAGATTTTGGGTGCAAAGACACCCACATGTGTTGCACAGTGCCTCCCTGGAAAGCCACTGAGCGTCACAGAGGTGGCATTTGTGTGCTGGGGGTGTGCAGTGCCACCCACAAGCATTGCACCCATGGCACAGCCACGTGGTGATGCCATGCCCGTGCCAGGCCATTGCTACCAGTGCTCCCTGCTCATGAAAGGCAGGATCGTGGTCCCCTGTGCCCCTCAGGAGCCTCTGTCACGGAAAAGAGTTGGGGTTTGATTCTGAGGGGAGAAGGGAGGACAGGGATTACCAAGTGTGAGTTTATCTGCGGCTCCTTTGTGTAGGTGCTGAGGGGAGCTCGGTGCAGATCAAAGGCAGAGGGATGGGTAATTCAGGGAGGGGAGCTTACTCTGCAATCCAGCTCCGGCAGCAAACATTATCCTTGCCTCTTTCCTCGGGGAATTACATTTGTTTGGAAGGGAGGTTTGACAGGACTTGTGTGATGGATAGTGTGAAAAGTTTTCAGGGAGCAATTAAAAAGGGGGAAGGAGGGGGAGCAGGCTCCTTTAGCATTTTTCCATTACTATTTGGGTAACTGGAAGAGCTGCTTGTGAAACTCTGAGGCAACAGTAAATTCCTGGAGAGAGACAAGATGCTCCAAACACTTCATTTCTGACAAGGTCTGTTCTAAGTTTTGCTCCCTACAAACAAAAAATGAGCAAATGCCAAGCCAGTGATCCAAGTAACTGTACAGTTCAGTGCTTGTTTTATGCTGTCTCTTTTTGGGGACCTCTTCTAAACACAGTATTTTTTCAAGTTCCCTTCTCTCCCCGTCGAACTTGACATTTCTTTTGAACATCTTCATCTTCCTTTTCTAAGGCAACAAATTCTGCTTCTCTATTCTCTTTTGTCTCCCCCCTTCCCCTGTGTCTTCTGTGAAGAGCACAGACATTTCTTCCATGTATTGAGCAGGCATTCCTGCACCAATAATTTCTGTTTTGTCTCAGGCAATCCATCACGCTTGTGTGATTAAAATGTAATGCCTGTATGTGGCTTACATCTCTTCTCCTCCTGAGAAGATTTTTCTCCACCAGAGTATTGGACAAGGCAAAGTTCTCCCAACCTTGAATATGAATGTAAAAAAAATGATGCATTTGAGCCAGGCTTTCAGAAGTCATTGAAGGAGCACTCAACAGTTACAGGCAAGAAACTGGCAAGATCACAGTTTTGCCATGCAAGCTGCAAATTGATTAACGTGGCAGCTATTGTCTGGAAATTAGGAGAGAGTTTTGAGAGCCATGAGAGGAAATTAGGCCTTTTTATGCTTTTAAAGCTCTTTAAAACTCAGTGGTACTCCTCCTCCCCTGGAGGTTTATGAGCATGCGGCAACTTCTGTATTTAATAAAGAAAGCAAGCACAGCAGAAAGACTGAAAATGTTTTCCAGGGGCAGTGGAGCTCAATTGTCATGTGATAACAGACCAGAAAAACTCGGTTTCTGGAAATCTGGTCCTCGGCATCTTGGTTTGCAGAGTCCAAAACTGCAGCCACATATCTCGCTTTACCCAGTGCTGAGGTCTGATTTAGAAGCACTCCAGAGTGTCAGGCACTGAACATGGCCCGACTGACACCTCTGGAAATCTCCTTGACCTCAGAGGGATCTCTCAGTAGGTTGGACTGCCTGGCCAGAAAGAATCTTAGTTCCCTCCAGCAGAGGAAGGCAGCCAATGCACAGGAACCATGTGGAAGAAGAGGTCCCATGGTATGAATCATCTGCTTCCCCTGGTGGAAACAGGGTGGTTCTAATCAATGTGTTACAAAGAGCTGGAGAAACCTCTTCCCTGCAAATGATCACCATATGCCGCCTGTGAGACAAGTCTAATTCGGGAGGAGTAAACTTGGGAGTCAGTCAGCAGTGTTAAGGATGCCTTGGAAACTTCTTGGTGTTAATGAAGTTTCACTGGGAATTTAAGACTCTAAAACTGTTCTTCCAGATGTGGGAATGCAAAATCAATGCAGACCATGGCCCAGTTGGGAGTTTTTGGGCTGGAACTCGGAAGATCTGGTTTCTGTTTTGGGATGTGCTGGTTGTGACATGAGAAAATACTCCATGCTAGATTTAGGAGAGTTTAATAGTTTTGGCAGTCAAAAAATTCAGTTTTATCCTTCTGTGCTCCCAACCTTTCTGCACAGCTAGCTTTCCAATTGTTACGTCCCCAGGGTCAAAGCTTTTTAACCTCTGGTCTGGAAGATATCAGAAGGTGGTCTGTGAGAAGTGCCACAACTTAGAACCGAAATGAAATTATTGCCAAAGGCAGAACAAATAGACAGGATGGGGAAGGTACAAGTACTGAACACCCGTAATGGGATTTTGTTGCAAAGAACAGCTGCTGTGGTGTCTGCACAGAATAACCTTTTGATTTGTTTCCCAAAAGTTCTAAGTTGCTCTGGGTTTAAGGAGCATCAGTTTCAGTGCGTGGCTTTGTCACCGTGGCACCCAAACTGGTGCTTCCCAACCTGTTCTGCGCTGGGCTCAAAGTTCATCCCACCTCTCCGACAGCAGATCTGAAGGTGATGGTGTTTTCCCTCCTATGCCTGAACTCTGTAGTTAAGGCGTTAGTTCAGGCTGCAGAAGAATCACATTCAAACCCCCCCAGCTGCCCCGAGGGAATGTGAAATCCCACCTCTGACCTTTTGGGAGGTTGCTCTTGCATTCAGGCTCTCAGCCTCCCTCCCAGCAGAGCCCTCCCACTCCCTGTGGAGTATTTCCATCTTTCCTCAGCCAACTGTGATCAAGAGAAAGCTCTTGCTTGGGAGGAGGTGGGGACACCTGAAGCCCAGTCCTTGCTCAGGTTAAAAGCTCAGTGTTTTAGTGACCAGTTTGCTAACGAGATTCTAAAGAAAGGCAGAGCACTGAAATGGGGAGCCAAGGCACCATTTAAAATCATGAGTCAACACCTTATTGAAGTGATAAACTAGTGTTTTTCACTTGAAGCCTTTATTGCAAGTGAAGGAAGTGTATTTCCTTTATTTCAGTTTCTTCAGTTTATCTTCGTCAACCACATTAGAGCTGAGAAATTAATTACAGATTTAAAAAGCTGTACATTTCTTTTTCCTGCCCACCAGTGTATGAATCAGCTGAGACATCAGGACTAAGATCTACTCATTCCAGGCTGTTTAAGCACTGGTTAACAGTCATTTCATGAGCATCAGTTTTCTCTGTATAATAATACAGTCAACTTCAGATACAAAACATGTTTTGACACCTTCTTCTTCTTTCGTATTCAAATCATTTGATATTGCTTTGTTTGCTAATGGAAACCAATGCTGCCTTTTTGCATGTTTTTACAGCATACTTTCTATCCAAAGGCAATTCAACATAACTCCTAAGAAAAAGAAATTGAATTACCTGGTAAGTACAAAATATAATTTGCCCTTTTCTAATATAAAAGGTAAACATGAAGCATTTGAATAAAAATTTCGGTTGGTTAAGTATTTGAACATAAAAATATCACATTCTGAGTTAGAAAAACAAGAAGGTATGAAATATAGCAAAAGACTTCAGGCGCTGTGGAAGAAATCTTAGTGGTTTCCAACCACTGAGCATCAACTGCTCTTGGGAAAAATGATTAAATACAAATGCAAAACAGGAATAAAACCTGATAACTTTAGCCAAGGTCACTTGTTTTCTTCCTGAAGTGACAAATAAAATAGATGGCTTAAATCCCACGCACACGAATCACTCCACCCAGCTTATTTTTCACAACAGGAGGCAGTGAGTTTTTGCCTCTGCGGTGGAAAGAGAGGAGGAAGGAGGCACCCTGCTCACCCTGGCACAGCTGGCAGCCCTTTTGGTTCACCTCCCTCCCAAGTGGCTTCCAGCAAATGGACTTGTCTCCCAGTTCTCCCTATTGCCTTTCTGAGGAGCAAGGCACTTGTGTTTGCCCCCTGGCCTTTCACCCCTCCGAACACTTGTCTCTCTACCCTTGCCCCATTTATGTTCCCCATACATGGGGTGATGCAGTGATACCTCTGAAACCACCAGGCAGGCCTGACCAAAAAGGTTTGGAAGAGCCTGAGATTTCCATGGAGTGGCAAGTTCCAGCAGCTGAGGCTTCCAGGGCGTGCAGGAAACTGCGACCTACTGCACCTGAAGGAAGAGAAGCAGAGAACTGGGGTGGTTTGGCATCCTGGGAATTCAGGAGGTGAAAACAAAACAGCCTTGATGCATCAGTTCAGCCCAGGGAAAGAGATGCTCTTCATTGTGGTGCTTCTCACCTGGGACTCATCCCCTTCTTCCCTCCTTTCTGTCTGACCCTCAGAGTGACTCCAGCATTTTGTACTAAACCAGGCCAGCCCAAATGCAGCACTACTCCCCTGGATGCCTGTGAGAGAGTCTCAAAATCCCACCAAACCACTCACTGCAATTATACCTCCTTCCAGGAACAGGAAGGACTCGAGCTCTGGGGCATTTCCAAGGGCAGCCCAGTCCTGCCATGTTTCTGTGCATGCAGCTTACCAAATCCCCCAATCCCAGCTGCTGTCTCTGAGTTATTCCAAGACTGTTTGCTTTTGCATTTGGATTCTGTTGTTTTGTTTCTGTTTTGGGTTTTGTTTTTTTTTTTTTTCCCAAATAAACGTGCTGAGTGTAGCACTCCTGCAGCCATCAATATCCAGATCAAACACCACAGTATGATGCGCTGCCCAAGGGATGAAGAGAAATAGGAGGTGACATTGGGTGCTGATAAAACTTGTTATCTCCTGGTTAGCCCCACTGCAAGTGTGATGTGGGGGAACTGACACGAGGCAGGTTTTTGTCTGCCTTGACTGCAAGGCACGACTGCAGAACTGGGACTGTGCTCATCTGGGGAGTGTGACACAGAGAAGAGCAGGATTTGCTCCCACGTGAGACTGCTTGGAATCTAGGCTTAGGGCATTTTCTGTGAGAGAGGAGTTGATATTTCCTCCTCCTTAATTGTCAGGAGAATGAGTCACAACTTAATTCTGGGCCATTCTCTATGCCAGATGAACATCACAGCGAGTCTTTGTTCACATATCTGAAATGATAAAAACAAAGCAAGGATGAGAACATGGGATTGCAGCACTCAAATCAGAGATTCTCCTTCCCTCAACTGATCTCTAAAGGCCGGCATTTTTTCAAATGTGAAACGAATGAAAGAAAACAAGCATCTCTCCTTTAGAGACGTGCATGACTCCATGGCAAGTGCTTCATGCTTATTTTTGGCTCACCTCTGAGCCTTGCCCTACCACAAAGTTCACTGCTCCGAAAACTATTTCTCTGTGTAATCAATTCTGGTTAAGTCTAAAGTCTGAGGGCAGACGCTCCAACCTGGATTTGTAAAATGGTTTG
This sequence comes from Sclerurus mexicanus, assembly GCA_013396755.1. Classification (NCBI taxonomy): domain Eukaryota; kingdom Metazoa; phylum Chordata; class Aves; order Passeriformes; family Furnariidae; genus Sclerurus; species Sclerurus mexicanus. Next base: position 45,822 of record VWZF01013054.1, read on the forward strand.
CAAATGTGATTAGAGCCAGCCTAGCTTTTCACGGTAAATTATAAAAATGATGCATCTGACAGAGAGATTACCCTGAACACTGCCAGTGATTGCAGTGCTGTATTCAGCACACTCCTTTGTCCTTTGGTAGAACAACAGGAGCACAGTCACACCTTTGAGTGTCCCACATAGGGTACTGTGGGTATATGTAGGACACAGCCCCATACTGTCCTTAATAAAGCTGCCCTACTTTCTTTGTTGCTATGATTTTCTAACATTAGGAGTGCTCACTGCTATTGTGTAACCTTATTAATGTTAGAAAAAAATGATTCCCCTTCTACTGAGCCATCCTCATTCATCCCCTTTTGGTCATGTGTCCTGCACTGAAGGGTGATGTGTCCTTAAGCATCAGAAGGGCATGTACGGAGCTGGAACACTGCCCTGTGCATTATTGTGCAGGCTCGCTCTGAGGAGAAATCAGGAAGTCCTTTCATGAGGGTTTATTTCATAAACCACCGTTGCTGCACCACTTACTAAAATGCTAAGCATCCATTTCACTCCTAGTGATTAATGCCTGGAGCCTGATGATGATATATATAGTATCTGAGCTATTAAAATATTTTTGAATAAACATTCTCCTCTTAAATAAAGTTCCTTTGAAAGACTTATTTTAATTTCGAGAGGAAGAGTAAGCCTTGCTTAAATATTAAAAGGGAATTCTGGTGTGGATATTACCTGTTCCAATCTGACTGGGAGTCAGTCTCTAGCAGTTATGATTTCAAAGATCATCTCCAAAATACAACCTCATTTAAATGGGTGCCTGTCTGCCTGCCTCAGTTTGCAGATTTCCTGAGAGAGCTTCTCTCTCTTATTCATTTTGAAGGTGATGATTCAGGCCTGGATACCAGAAATTGTTGACTTCCACTGTGTTCCTTTGGGCACACCAGGGCAGGACCTGCTCTGAATGATGACAGACACAGGGCAAGGCAGGAGAGGAAGGGGAAGCATTTAAAATTTCAAAAAGGAAGTCTCCAGCTTTGAAAAAGCCCAGAAACACCTTCAGCTCTGAGGAGGCAGAGGATTAAAAAAACCAATCTGATAGTTTCTTTGTTATAAGGAAACCAACGCTGCAAGTTTGCAATCCCCTGAAGCACTTGGCAGCATGTTCTCCTCACCCCGTGGGCACCCAAGGGATGCCGTGGATGGACTGGCCTCCCTCTCTGACCTGGAGACACCACGGCCTGCCTGAAGATGACAGCGCTCACCTTCCTCACCACAGGCATCGTACAGGTTCAGTACTTGCCTGGACTGAAGAAAGAACCTCCAGAAATAACAAAAGATAATGGATTTGCTGTTGCAGATAAAGGAGAAACTGCAAAGAGCCAGTAGACTAAAAACTGGACCGCACTGGATTTACCCTTCGTGCAGTTAAAGAACACACCATTGACCATTATTGATTGAAAGAGGCAAGGTCACAGAGCAGGGAATGCAGGCCAGACTTCAACATGCTCATGTCAGTACAGCTGACAACTCTAAGGCCTGAGATTTAACAGTGCTAGAGTCTCAAAGAACATGATTTTAAGGGAGCAATAGCTGTGCAGAGACATGCCAATGTCTGAAAGCAAACTACACTAAACCAGCCTGTGCTACAGTGCTAGCATAGACCTAATGATTTTTCTCTTCTTTTTAACTGGATACATAAAAAAGGAAGACTCACTAACTTGTATTTATTTATTCAGGTTAAAAACAATCATGGTACCAACCCAGAGCTCCAACTGCACGTGCCATAAATTCAAAATCGAAATGGAAACAAATGAGGAAGGCTGCTTAGGATTGTGGATCATACTTCGGTCCAGCAGGGCGCTTGGTAGGTAATGCACTACAAGTTTCCGTACTAAATACCATTTAAAAAATATATGTATAAAGACCAGTAGCAGGACACAAGCCTGCATTAGAGGAGAGCACTCTCCAGAGGCAATTAGCTGGGCTATCCATTCCCAAGAAAGAGATACTCCTGGGATTCAGGCTCTTTTCAGTGTACAGAGGATATGGGCTTGTTTCAACAGGTAGACAGAAATTCCTGCCTGCTCTGCCTGAATCACTGAGCCTTTGTTAAACAGCAACATTGCGAAATGAAACTGATTTCAGTGTCCTGAAAGGCTGTCCAAGTCTACAGTATTTAGCATACCTGACAATTACAAACTATTCATGCAATAGATATATTTTCCTTTAAAACCTGTTCCATAGCTGTCTCCAATAAGATTTCTTTCAAGTCACATTGAAATCCCAGCTGCCTTCAGAGAGAGGACAGTTGAGGAGGGAGGTGACTGACTCAGAGTGGAGCAGTCTTGAGTTACATTCCTCGACCACTTGCCTTGAGCACAGGAGCTGTGGGTCCTGGTGTGTAGGAAATCGAGTGAGGGAGGCCAGAACATGGCATGGCTGAGCAAGGAACTGCTCCTCAAACTGAGGGGTAGGAAAGAAGTGCACAGCCAGTGGGAGCAGGGACAGGTGACCTGAGGAGAGTACAGGGATACTGTTCACATGTGCAGGGATGGTGTCAGGAAAGCCGAGGCAAAGCTGGAACAGGACTTGGCAAGGGACAAGAAGGGATTCTGCAAGTACTTAGGTCAGAAAGGGAAGGTGAAGGAGAGTGTAACCCCCTTATAAACAAGAAGAGTGAACTGATGTCAACTGCCACGGAGAGGGCAGAGATGCTCAGTGAGTTCTTAGCCTCAGCCTTCACTGGCAGTCAGGCTTCCCACTTCTTTCAAGTCCCTGATCCTCAGGGTGGGTGTGGGGGGAGTGAAACCCCTCCCACTGTAAGCAAAGAGCAGGTTTGGGGTCACTTGATGAAGCTGAATAGCCAAGTCTGTGGGACTGGATGACAGGTATCCCAAGATCCTGAGGGAACTGGTTGCTGTTGTTGCCAAGCCACTCTCCATCACATTTGAAAAGTCATGGTTGTCAGGTGAAGTCCGTGGTGACTGCAGAAAGGGAAACATTTCTCCCATTTTTGGAAAGGTGAGAAAAGAAGATCCAGGGAACAACAGAGCGGCGAGCCTCACCTCTGTGCCTTGGAAGATCATGGAGCAGATTGTCCCAGAGGATGTGCAGAGGATAAAAGACAAGGAGGAGGTGAACTAAATGGTCTTTAAGGTCCCTTACAACCCAAACTATTCTATGATCCTACGAGTCTATGATAAAAGGGGGGTTTCAACCAAACGGAACCCTTTCTAATCCTACCCTTCATGGGCAGGCTTAGAAGTCTAGAAATCACACGTGCTTGCTATCGTGCACTCCTGCATGACTAATAAAGTGATGATTCTCTGCTTTTTTCATCCCAAAATAACAACTCAGCTGCCCTGCAGGCAATATGCAATATAATATTGCTGAAATAGTAACTGCTTCGGCAGCACATTACAGCCATTTGCACAGCACTTAACAGGCATGATATGACAAACTAATACTTAGGCTCAAAACCGTTTTTCAGAATTAAGAATTCCTATATGACTCATTCATGCTGTTGGGTTTTTTTCCCCAGTGAAGCATCAATAGGAGAATCCCCTTCTCCATGGGTCTACTCACACAGTTCCAAACCCACAGATTTGCCAAGGTGCCTTAGGAAGCCTTAGCTCTGCTGCCCAGTCCCTGCCACTTGTCCAGGCTCTCTGCGTGCCTGGCAGAAGCCCGGGCAGAGCAGCCAACAGCCCGGGCACAGGAGGTTAGATGGATTTGGGGCAGGAATCCTGCCCCCTCTGCAGACACAACACCTGGGGCTGTGCTCTAGGGCTGTCCCAGGAATGGTTTGCTGAAGGCATGTCAGGGGTTCCATCAGCAGGTCTGTGGCATGCAGTGTATCCGATGCAGTGCTTGCATGGTTGCTGTCTGCTCAATATGCCCATTTCTGTCAGGAGGAAGTGACTGATGGGAGCTTTAGGCACATATCACATCATCATGAATCCTGGTTGCACCCATGCTGTGCGGCTATTCCCTACTTTCATTATGTGATGCCACCTTTTCTAACAGATTCTTGGCCTGGCTTTCTCCTGTTAAGGGACCGATGGGAGCTTAGGAAAGCCAGCAGGACCAAAACTGTGTTTGCCAGCTGAGTGTCCCTTTTCGGGTGCCTGGTTGCCCTCAAGCACCCAAGAAGACCCAAGAGAGAGCATTGCACTCATTTTTTCTGAGCCTTAGTTTCTCCACATGCAAAGTGAGAATACAGGCACTCGTCTTTGTAGGATGTCATAGATTGTCAAAGAATGGAAACTGTACTGTTATACATCCTCCCCTGTACCTTATGTGAACAGAGCAGCAATGCCTTCAGAAGTATCTTGTTAGTGATGTAGTTTCTTGAAGCCTCAGTATCTTCCTCACAGCCCATCCACAGTTGGCACACGGATCTTCTGGAGAAAGGCTCTGGAAACTGGGAAGGCAAAATGCAGAAATCATACTGAAAAGGCTCGGAGACCCCAGACATGGTCACAATTCCTATTGATCAGAACAGAGGAGAGCTGAATGTATTATGAACCCTTTGCTAGCAATGTAGCCTACCCTAGTTCTCCCTGTTGCACTTTGGACCATTTAATACTACGAAAGCTAGAGCAATTCCTGCCTTCAGATCACAGAGCAAGAACTTCTGTGGATTGTCTCAGAGGAAATGCATTCAAAGAGACACTAAAACAAACCGACTCTTCTCAATAACAAATTCCTGACAGCCTGAGAAACTGCTGGTTGTGTGTCATTAGATGTAAGAAAGGACTTGAGCAACTCAGCTCTCACATCCTTTCTCGTGCTGGTGCTGCACGTTAAGGCTGGGGATGAGTCAGTGCAGCTTAGTGGGAGAACCAGACAGGTCTGAATCACCACTTTTTCCTCATCTCTGAAGCACTAGTATTTCCATGCAAATAATTTCTAGCCTCAAAGTTGTAGAAGCAGCCCGGTAGTGGTGTTCACTAACCTCATACACCAGAAGGAATCGACTGGTTAATGAAAATTCACAACTGTTTCATGTGTAAAGATGCTGATCATTGCAAAAGGAAACGAGCTAATTCATCTTAAAATCCTGGATATTGAGAAGTGTCTGAAGAGACAGCAAGCTCCATGTCAGGATTTCACTGAAACTCTGCATTATTCAGCTCTTTCCCTTGTTCAGGTGGACATAGGAGAGCTTTTTGAAACACAGCTGTGCAGTGTGACTGGATAAATGTTTAAAAAATCTGAAAAAGACCAGATTTTCTTCTAAGTACAGAGAAGAAAGAAAGAAACAGTGTGGGACGGTTTATCAGGTGGATCTTATCTTTGTGGTGAGTTGAGCAGGCTCTACAACAGAAAGCTCTGCAATACGTGGGAAGACACCTTCACACATTGGGAGAGAAAACTGAAGATGTTTATTGAGTAAGTGCTATCTGTATGTGGGAAACGACCAGCTTTCTGTGTTTGACTTATGCCGATAGATTGTGCATATTTTCATGTCACGTATGCTTGATTGATTCTTTTATATCTGGTACTTTCAACTTAATAGCCACCTTAATAATACTAAAACTAAACATAAAAGCTAAATAACACTTTTAAAAGTAATAAAATAAAATCCATTTAAATAAAAAATATTTTACATTATTATTTAAAATAATGAAATAAAAATAGACCCCACAAGGACTCCTGACTTTTATGTTTTCAACCCTTATTTAAGAAGAAACCAATAGAGTTGTACAGAAAGAACTTCATACAGTATGTGAAATTCAGCTGAGAAGACAGCTTCAAATCTTTGCAAACAACTGTCTCAGCGTTCTGTAGAAGTGCTATTGAGCTGGGATTTCTCACATAAAGTTGGTAATAAACCTGATATGTACCTTGTACAGGATAATGGCCTAGAGCCACAAAACTCAACTGAAGTATGTAAAAGGAACAGAATTGTGACTGCAACACTTTTACTAGTTTCCTGCCAATTTCTTTACAGAATTTAGATACAGAAGAAGGATGTATGAGACTTTTATAGTTTCGTTTGTTTTTTTTCCCTGTGTGCAACTTTATTCCAGTAACTTCCATTTTCAGAAAAAAGAATCAACAAAGAACAAATTTGCTGTCTCTGCGAGAGAAATCTGTGTGTGTGTGTGTGTGTGTGTGTCTTCCTTGAGGGAAGCTTTAGTAACAATCAGAACAAGATGTTGGCTCTCTTGACAAGACTGACAGGTTTAGAAGTGGAAAGGTCTGATATACAGAGCACCAGAGGCTTCATAGTTCAACACACTCAGCCCAAGGAACCTTGGGCCTGGTTACACACATCCTTCCAACTGAGACACTTTGTTGTTGTCTTAATCTTTTTTCTTTTGCACAAAAGTCTCGCCCAGATTTGATGGCACTTCAAGTCGGAAGCAACTGGCAGCACTAGCGATGTGGATTAGTGCAAAGATTCTGCTTTCATTTGTGTTTGTGGTCATGTTTGGTCATGCATTCATTCCTGGAAGGCCAGTTGTCCTTCACTGGCTTCCCTCAGCCCTTCTGGGTGCTCCTGAAGCAGGCAGGGGTGGCACGGTTGGCCCTGTTTCACACAGTTAATTGAGGAAGGTTTGACCCCACTCCAGCACACAACACGGAGTGTGTCTCCAAAAGTCCCTGCGAGAAACGAGGGGGAACACAGCACAGATGTGATAATTCAGGCCTGCTCAGAGGTTGGCTTGGCTACTGCAGCCCTGAGGGCACCATTCGCCCTCTAACTCTGCAAACCTATGTTGACCTATCTTGAGGGAAAAAATTAAAACTAAAGCAAGGAAAAATTCTTTTTAGGGAAACAATGGATGTAGCAGAATGCATAATTTCATCCCCTAGTTCTTAGTTCCCAGTTTGAATGTCTTACTGAATATTTATCTAAACAGTGACCTTACACAGATCTTCATGAAGTGGCTTGTGCCTACTAAAATAATAAAAGCTATATAATGACTAAATAGTCACATAGCATCCATTTCTCTTCAACCTTCACATAGTCACCGTTCCTGCAAGCTGGCTACTTTCTTGGGGCTTTTTATTATGCACAGACAAGCAAATAAGGCAAGACAGATATTCCAAATTGTGTGGGATCACCCTGTATAAACAGGTTTGAATGTCTGATGGAGAGTCCCAAAGCAATCTTTGTGTTTTAAAGAAAGGTACTGCTCCTGTGGTTCTTTGACAAATGGATCTGGATTATGTTTCAATTGTCAGAAGCCAAGGAGTATCCATCTCCTTCATTCTGCATTAATAGCGCATGGAAAGAAAAACATGTTTAACTTGCAGCAATCCTTCCAGTGTCTCTGTTTTCTGTAATAAAGAAGTGTTTGCTGTGAGATGGTGGCAAGAAAAAAACACCAGCCCACCTCTTTAGAGAGTACGGGAGAAGAGTGCTGGCTTCCAAACCTAATTTTTTGAGCACTGGTGGATTACGTTTGCAACACTGTCCTTGGCACATTTCCAGGAGTCTCATATGGGAAATGTTTTCAATTTCTTTTGTCTTTCCTTTTCCCTTTATTCTCTTCTCATTCCTTCCCTTTCCTTCCTTACCATTCTCTTCCTTTCTCTTAGGAACTGGTGAAGAAGACAACATGTGGAAAATCACCTTTATTTTTATCCTTTAATTGGAAGCAGCCTCCAGGTTGGCAGGAGGATGGCTCTGGAGCCCCAGAGTTCATCCCAGACAGGGGCAAAGGTGGAATGAGCAGGATCTGGCACGGGGCTCTGTAGTGGTTTTGTGAGGTTTGTTCTTCTGAGAAGGGAGTTTCCACAAGGACATACAGTGCTGGGTGGGTTTAGGTTAGATATTAGGAAGAAATTCTTTACTGTGGAGGTGGTGAAGCACTGAAGCAAGTTGCCCAGAGAAGTGGTGGATATCCCATCCCTGGAAATGGTCAGGGCCAGGCTGGATGAGATTTTGAGCAACCTGGTCTGGTGGCAGGTGTCCATGGCAGGGGAGTTGGAACTAAATGATCTTTAAGGTCCTTTCTAACCAAACCCATGCTATGTGTTCCATGCTATGCACCTGCTGATGGAACCCCTGACATGCCTTCAGCAAACCATTCCTGGGACAGCCCTAGAGCACAGCCCCAGGTGTTGTGTCTGCAGAGGGGGCAGGATTCCTGCCCCAAATCCATCTAACCTCCTGTGCCCGGGCTGTTGGCTGCTCTGCCCGGGCTTCTGCCAGGCACGCAGAGAGCCTGGACAAGTGGCAGGGACTGGCCAGCAGAGCTAAGGCTTCCTAAGGTACCTTGGCAAATCTGTGGGTTTGGAACTGTGTGAGTAGACCCATGGAGAAGGGGATTCTCCTATTGATGCTTCACTGGGGCCAAAAAAAGGGAAAAAGCCTGGATGTGCCGGTAAAGGTGAGGAGGGACGATATTTGTGAGGGGAGCGGGTGGCCAGCGGTCCGGCATGGGGTGTGGGTGTATGGGCCGGGCACCCCGTGGGGGCTGTGGGATGTGTGGGGCGCTGGGTGTGGGGCCAGGGCAGCGCTCCCGGCACGGACACACGGACACACGGACAGACACACGGACAGACACACGGACACATGGACAGACAGATGGACAGATGGACAGACGGACAGCGAGCAGGGCGATGCTGAGGGTAGCGCTCTCAGGACAGACGGACAGGCGGACGGACGGACGGACGGACAGCCGGCAGGTGCTGAGGGCAGCGCTGTCAGGACAGACAGACAGACACATGGAGAGACAGACACACAGACACACGGATGGGCAAGGCTGCGCTGAGGGCAGCACCCTCAGGACACACGGACAGACAGACAGACACACGGACACACG
>VWZF01013054.1:55424-411247 GCA_013396755.1 Sclerurus mexicanus
AGGGGGAGCGGCTGGGCGGGCCGCCATGCTGCCCGGCGTGGGGGTGTTCGGCACCGGGCTGACGGCGCGGGTGATCGTGCCGCTGCTGAAGGCCGAGGGCTTCGCCGTGAAGGCGCTGTGGGGCCGCACGCCCGAGGAGGCGGAGGAGCTGGCCAAGGAGATGAGCGTGCCCTTCTACACGAGCCGCATCGACGAGGTGCTGCTGCACCAGGACGTGGACCTGGTCTGCGTCAACCTGCCGCCGCCGCTCACGCGGCAGGTGGCCGTGAAGACCCTCGGTGAGTCGCGGGGCTCCCCGGCACCGGGGTCTGCCTTCCCTTCCCCTTCCCTTCCCCTCTCCCCCCTTATCTTCCCTCCCTCCCCCCTCCCCCTGTCCCCCTCCCTCGCCCCCGGCGCTGCCGCAGCGCCCCGTGCTCCCTCCCGAGGGATGCTCGGGCCTGCACCCCCGGGGGAGCGGGCTGCAAGGTGTCACCCATAAAAGAATTAAAAAAAAACCCCCAAACCAAGGGTGAGAGCGGCGGTGAACCGGGAGGACGCGGCCTGGAGCACAGCGCAGGCACCTGTGTGGAAGGTTTGCCCAGTGTTGCTCTCCGTGCTCGGAAATGCTCGTCTTTGAGTCAGAACCTTTTGCTTTTCTTTCATACTGTACTTCAGGCTCTTTTCCTGGAGATGCGGCGCTCGCATCAGGAGCCTGACCTGCTGTGGGAATGGGTTTGTGATGTAGAAATGCATGCACCACCAAGCTCATGTGAAGGACAGTGTCCAGGCAACAAGGTTTCACGTTTGGCACACATCAATTTGGGTTCAGCCGTGTCAGGTTTCCCCTGGCAGCCCTTCCTGCAGGTGTTGCTCGTGGAAATGACCCAGCTTGCCTGTGCCTGAGAGTCCCGTGAGGTTTCAGGGGGACACAAGGCATCTGGTGGAACAACATCTCTGAAATAAGAAAGAAACACAGTCGGTGTGCTTCTTCACAGAGGGCCAGGCATGCATGTCTAGTGTGATGAAGTAACAATATGTTTTGTCCTTCTCTGAGTATTTGCAGCTAAAGAAGGAACAAAAACCTGTTCCCAAACATGAGCTGAATTTATGAATGATATTATGAATCGAGGTAGCCGAGATGTGACTGATAACTTGCTGATGTAATCTGCTAGCAACAGACTGGAGCAGGAAAAAAAGGTGTTTTCTTACTGTTTATTAGTATGTCACCATTCTCACTTCCTTTTCCCCTCTAGTCAATAGGGTTTTCTCTGGTTCCCCAATCGTCATTATTTGTACCTTGCAGGGGTGACAAAGTTAGTGTAAAAGTGCATGGAATGGTCATTGATCAGGGATTAAACAGGTTACAAGGTGGTAGTGTGTAATATATGATAGTACACTAAATATATGATAATACACTGTGATAACACACATAGGATAATACATGATGATACACTAAAAAAATTATTTATAGAAATATATCTTGGACACTAATGACTCCCAGTTATTTCACAGGTAAATTTTTTCCTTATTTTTTTTTAATATAGGCACTGTATCTGTAATTATGAAAGTTCTTGAATGTTCATATAGGAGCAAACAGGGACCTAGAGCAGTGGTTCATGAGCTGTTGAAAGGAATATCTCCCTGCTGGCAGCTCCATCTCCTGATCCTGCTTGTGCTTCATGGCTTGGGAACTGCTGTGCCCTGGGGTGTTTATTTTGCTTTAATTTTTGGTTAGAGGAAGGGAGTGCAATTTTTCTGGTAAGCAGGGACAATGTTGTATTGACTGAGGAAAGCAGAGGATGGAAAAGCATTACTTACTCTTGAAACTTCACACAAGAAATATTATGTATAACTAGTGATAGGACATAAATGGGGATTCCAGAGGTTTTACTTGGAGATGGAGGCTTCAGGAGGTCTAAACATGATGCCCTGCCTTGCAGTAGAAGTTGAGGAAGACATGAGTTACTCATGAATACATGCAGGTGTGGCTTCCCTATGAGAGGATGCGTATCTGGCCTGGCAAGAGACAGGGACCAACTTGTCTTTTGTGCCTGTGTTTCATTTTAAATTGTCTTGCTGCCCAGAGCAGCGTTCTCATTTTGGTGAGGTTTCATTACTAAAAGGTAAAAGCCCGAGGAAACTCCTGTCCTCGCCCATCTAGGGCTGTGTTTAGCTGTGAATTTGCAGCATGTTAAAGCCACTTTGGCCTGTTTCTGCTGTGGACTCTGGAGGTAAAGGTGGGGTGGACAGGTGTCCCTGCAGCTGTGTTTACCTCGGGCCACCCGGTGGGAAGGACTCGATTGTTTTGTTTTCACTGACATGTAGATGTATTGCTGCTTGAAATGTGTTTTTGGCAAGGTGGCCCATCAACTACTGTCGAAACAGAAATGTGTGAATATATGCCCCAGCTGAGGAAGTCTCCAAACTGTGGCTTCCTGGCAGCTGTTGAGGGGAGAAAATGGGAGATATAAAGCTTTTAAGCTTGCCCTGTTAACTTTTCCTTGAGGCCTCTGCTGCTTGTCTCTGTTAGAAACAGGTTCCTGAGCTGGGTCTGACTCTGTATGGTAGTTTTCTTAGGAGTGAGACCAGTATTGGGCAAATCTCTGGAGCAGACTGAGTTCAAGAGAAAATTGGAAACCAGGCTGGTTTGACCGATGAGCAAAAGCATGAATGAAATCCATGGCATTTGATGTGAAATATGCTGATGGCCTCTGTCACCTCTGTGTGAAAGCAATCAAATTCCTTGCTTGTATGTACAAAATGGGTCTGATTGACCCTTTCCTACCTCTGGTCTGTCCTGCTCACTTAGGAGCTTTTTTTTTTTATTGCATTTGTTTCCGGTAGAATAATACAAAACTCACATCCTGACTGACTTGCTGCTTAGTGGTCAAAAAAGATCAATGGCTGAATGTTTAGGTAAGCATAGAGAACAGTCCTACTGTTGAATATGGATGTTTTCCCTTCTCACTGAACTGAAAAAATTGTCATGTTTGCTAGAAGTGGTCCACTTTTCCCCTGCCTGTGTCCATTGGCAATTCAGTCATATTCCAACCCTGATCAGGCATGGGAGATGTGTTTGCATTCAGGGACAAAATATGTCAGCAGAGTGCCTGTCTGTGCTCAGCATCAGAAGGGTTGCAAGAACAGACAGTGTGATATGACCCTCCATCTCGTTCAGAACTGTCAACACGACTTTTCCCAGTGTAATGAATCCCTCCCCCTTAGTCAATTAAAAGTGACATTCTTCACATCCTGACTGAAACTGTTGCTCTCTGTGATTAAACAGCTGCCATACCAGGTGAAGTGGTTTAGCGTGGGTGGTGCTGAGAAGGTCTTGGTGACATTTCATCTTGGAGGCACAGATGTTTCTGTGTGCCTGGTCCTGTTGGTGCTTGGCTAAAGACAACTTACTCCTGAGGTTCACATAAGTGTTTCTGGGGAAATGCTTTTGGGAAGAATAAAGTACCAGATGTTTTTAAAGCATATCTCTGGAGATATTACCCTTAATTCTATTTACAGTGGCTTTACTTACTCTTTCATCCTAAGTTAAGGACAGGAACACTGAGCTGTGTGCTGAATATTCCTTGCACGTGTTTGCAGTCATGTCTCGATAACACTACTTTTTAACATGTTTATATTGTAGGAGTCTCTTCTGCCTGGGGACTGTTCAGTGTACGATTTTCCCAGCCCTGCAGAAGTTGCTGCTCTTAAGGAGCACTTCAGTTTTTTTGTTGATTGGTGTTTCTTCTATACTTGATTGTGGTCATGAGGGAGCATCTTTATTTAGAGAGGAACATAAATAGTACTGCTGGGATGCTTACCTTCCCACCCCTTCCCAGGAAGCACTGGCATCACACAGGCATGCAGTATAGGCCTGCTGTCCAGAATATGTTTGTGAGAACAGCTTGTTAAAGCACTGGAAGCATTACTGCTGGATCTGCCCCTGACGTGGGAGGAACGTCAAGCTGCAGTGAAGTAATTCACAGATCTGATGCAATCTCTAATTAATTTCTACATACCTCTGCACCCATGCAAATCAAGCAGAGGTTAGGGTTATAGCAGTGGCTGAAACTTGGTCCAGAGTTTATGAAGCATTGGGATCCTTTAGGAAGAGATGCTCTATTAAAGGAAAATATTTTCATGATTATTTATTATTAATAGCAATGTAATTTCTGTCCTGTAATATTGAGTTTAAATTTGACCTAACAGCAGTGACTTTCAGCACAACACGCTTCTGTACTTGAAAGGCAGATGACTTTGCAGCATATTAAATGTGAATTATGGTCATCTTACTGCAAAAGAAGTCAGATGAAGTGCTGTCTGTCTTTAATCAGTGGAGCTACCAAAGGCTATGATGCCTTTTTTTTCCCCACATTTATTAGAAAGTCAGTCCAAAGACCCTGCTGGCAATCAGCTGCATGTTGTCTTCCTACTTGAGTGATGACAGTGTACTGCAGAAAATGGCACCTACCTCTTAAACTGACCTTTTTCTGTCAGTACTGCAGACCTTTAATTCCTGTATTATTCCTGTAAAACTCCAACAGAGATATTGTGGTATTTTCCCTTTAAGACAGTTAGGGTAAAGACCACTGCTCAGGTTTAAAAACGAACAAATAATAATACAAACCCCCAAACAGACAACCCCCCACCCTTTGTTTCCTTTCTGGCCTTCAAATCAAAGGTATGTTTTTATTTTTCCCAGTTGTTCTCTTCTGTCTGAAAGTAACCACCAGGATCCCAGTGTGGACCAGACTTAGGACACTGGGACACTGAGGTCGTGCCACGATGACACCCCCAAATTTGCCTACAATAAGGAACGGCCAGTTGCCATTGGAGTGGTTGTGTCAAACAGGGCTAGGCATGAAGATCACCACTGCAATCCAGTTTGTGTTGCTGCAGTTTCCTCTGTACTGTTTTTAAACAGAGTGCTTGGGCTTGGGCATCCCAAAATGCTGTCTCTGGACCAGTGTGGGCAGCTGAAGCAGAATGGGCTGAACCTCCTCAGGATGGCTGCAGGTCTAGTTTGTGCCCAGTCAGCTGGAGGCTGCAGAGGTGTGGAAAGCAGCATCTCTCAAGTTTAGGAAGTTACCATCCTCTGTCACAGGCTACCGTGTCCTGTAGGTGAGTTGGCTGGGAAAAAAAAAAGCCTGCCCAAGCCCTCAGCAGCCCCATTTCTCCCTGGGAGTTAAATGACAGTACATGGTGCTGGAGCACAGACACCCTCCATCCATCTGCTTGGCTGCTGGGGGCTTGGACCTTTGGCATGGTAGTGGTGAAGGAAACGAGAGTGGTGCTGACCTCCGCCAGTGTTTGGCTTTGATCTCTCATGCTTTGTTAGGCAGAGCCTAAAGTCAGGGAGTGATACTTCAGAAAGAAATATGACTTCCTTTTAATACATGAGTCAGGGGTGCTAATGAGGATCACCCTTTGTGTTTCTCTTGCTGGCACGGTTGGTAGATTGGATATCACAGAGACAACATCTTGTGCAACTCTTTTTTTTGTTGTTAAAATGGCACAACTGTGCTGTTGCTGCTGTTGCACAAAGAGCAAACGTATACCATGGCTTTATTCTGTGAGAATTTGAGAGAAGGTCTTGATAAAGGGTGTGTTTATGCTGTTAGAGCTGTGCCCAGGCTAAGTATTGTAATTACTTAACTTCTGGAGTAAATTATTGCACTCTTAACATGGGAAACAGCAGAAGACAGATGTTTTATTATTTCTTTGCATAGCTTTGTCCCTTCTTGCTTGACAAACAGTGGACACCGTGGCACCTACTGTGGTATTGAGCTGTTTGATCTGTCTTCAGCAGACCTTCCCTCTATGATTTTCTTTCTTGTTCCTTTTCCTTTCTTGTTCCTTTTTTTAGGGACTTGCTTTGCTGAGTGCTCACTGGTGTAGGTAAGGGAAGGAATTGCACCCTGCTTCTGTTGTTCCAAATTTTGTAAGAACATTAAGTAATAAATTAATGAAGAATACGTAGATAAATTCAGAGAAGGGAAAATACGTTGGGCAAGTAAAATGACTAGATTTTCAAGCTTTCTACTGTTGCCTCTTTTCTCTCTTGTTTCTTCTTCTTTTTTTTTCTTTTTTCTTAAAGCCCTCTCAAGCCTGAGATTGACAGTATGTGACAGAGGTTTGCTGTATGACTCCTGACATGGGTAGTTGAGCACAGCCCCTGATGGAGGCAGGGTAAAAACTCTGCAAGACACTAAATACGTGGTGCTGTCAGCTTTTGTTTGACAGCCAGGTAAATTGTGTTGAAGCATACTGCAACTCACTGTGCTTTATTTTGTACGTGGAGTAGATTTTTGCCTATTGAGCAGCAGTGGTGGCAAAGCACCAAGGATGAAAACGGAGTTAAATTAATAGGATGGCCAAGATGGGTGTTTTTCACAGGCCACTGCAATGCAACAGCACCCATCACTTAAAATCTGCTTGCCACAGCATTATCTGGAGTTGCTTAGAGTTGTTCTGGTTCCCTCAAACCACTGAAGCAGAAGCCTTTACCCTACTGCTTTTTGTTTATTATTCATATAACAAACTCTGAATTCACAAGAGCGAGCTGTCAAAGTCAGTGACTTAACTTGCTAGGTCAGTGTGCGTGCAGGTAACAAAACCACACTCCTTACGAAAAAATAGTTCAGGTCTTAAGTCTTGATTTAAACAAATTGGTTTAAATGGCTGCCTAATTAAAGAGGAACAATCCCTCGCGTAGGTTCCCTAAATTGGTTTAAGGCCTGGTCTGCACATAGGCTTTTGTGCCACTATAATTATGACTGCAAAGGGTATGATTTCTTTAATGCAATAATGCTGTGTGGCCATTGGAAGTCCAGCTGGTGTGGAAGGCTGCTCTGCCAGCACAGTGGTGTCTGTATTTGGTACAGCTCTAAGCTGCCAGTTGCATATATATTTAGAGTGTTCAGCTGGCATAAATAGATCTGTGGTACCAGTGTAGTCCAGCCCTAGGTGTGTTGGTACAGCTGTGCTCTGCATAAAGGTGGGTGATACGCTCATTTGGGTGGTTGGTTGTTGTGGACACTCTGAGGAATCCTGTTTGGCTTTTGGGGCACTCCCAGTTGGGAGGCCTTTGAGCTGAAGTCTCCAGAAGGTCTGAGTCCTTCTTCAGGAGCTGGCTGTGCTAAAAATGTGGTGTTGGAGGGCAGAGGAGGATGAGCCTTGGTGCACTGCACAGCCGGCACTGGCCGGCCACCCGTGTCAGACAAGGCAAGTGTAAGCATAATTATCCTTGAGCACTGTGGATGGCTCATATAGCACCTCCAGATGGTGGAACTGGCATCCGGGATAGCATGGACACCAGATCTTGTTAACACATAGGTTTGACTCGCAGAGTAGCAGGAGTTACAGGGAACTGTGGAGTGTAAGAGTTTACCCCCTCTTCTCCTTTGGGAAAAGACCATCCTTTGTTTTAGTCCAGCCAGGGCTAATGATGAAAGCTATTTTTGATCAGGCCTAAGTCCTAAGTGTGAGCGTGGTGAAGGGCACAGAAAACGAGAGCAGGGTGTGAGGAACTTGCTTGGTAGTAATGTGAGAATAAACATAATGATCTAACACAGGGAGTAAAAATGCTTTTGTCATTCGCTGCTGTGCTAGAGTTTAATCTCAGGGTGAAAATGTCTGCCTTCAATTCCATCGCAGCAGCAATCACAGCTTTAGGGAAGCAGATGGAGGTGAAAAAAAGGTAGCAACTTTGTTTTGCATTCTGATGTTTCCATGGCTTTTATCAACAATAAGGACGCTTGTTTTGGCATTTCCTTGCAGTGAATGTTTGGCAGTCTTCAGCTCTTCCATCTGGCCATGTTTTGCCAGGAAATGCCCAGAAGGGAGGTCATGGTTGAATTAAATACTGTTTCTGGGGTACTGGGCTTCACATGGCTAATGAGAAGCCTTAATATAGAGAGCTTTTCAAAATCCAAATAGAGTCAAGCAAAGAGAGAGCACTATAAAATAGTAATTATCCTTGCTGTGCTACAGTGCTGTTGCTTAAAATTGTGGAACCAAGGGCTAGTCTGAGCACTCCAAATTCTTTCTCTTGGTGTTCAAACATATAATTTCATATATGTATAAAAAATGCAAAAACAGCATTAAGGTGAAAAATACATAAATTAAAAATTCCTGGAAGTCCCTCCCCTTCCTTCACTTCCTCAGCCCATGAAAGACAATGCAACTATTACTGTTTCATGTGGGGATAGGAAAGGGGAGAGGGAATAGCTGGGAGAAAATCTGAAACCGTTACGGCTATGCTTGTGCGTGTTAAAATAAATTCCAGAAGTGTGCCTGAAAAGTTGTATGTAAAAGCTTGGATTCTGATCCTGCTTGCTCCACTGTAAGTGCCATTAAAGCTCTACTGGATCAAGGGAAATGGTTGAAATTTATGATGGTATTACTGAGAACATGTTGCGGCCCAAAAGAAAAAACTAACTGCACTTGTGGGAGAGGAGCCTGGCCTTGCAGGTCTTTGTCCTCACAGCAAAAGCATCTCTGTCAATTTAGGAAATGATTGGTGGGCGTCTCAGGATGCAGTTCTGCAAACCTTTGCTTACCTCAGTAGTCTCCTTGAAGACAGAAATCACTGATTCCTTACAGGGAATATTTGTCAGGCACCGTAATTCGCGTGAGTAGGAATTTGCTTGTGAACTGCTTTTGTACCAGTTCATCAAAAACATCCGAGGACATCCATAGCTCAGCGTGGTTGTGCTTACGCTGCCATAACATGTTACAGGTCGGCAGGAATAAAAAATAAGATGGAAAATACTTGGAGCACAGGTGCTTAGAAACCTTAGCCATAGCCCACGAAAATCTATCACTAAATGAGCATGACAGAGCTTGCAGAGCTCCTTTGTGACTTGCTGCTTGCCTTGGAGGTACTTGATGGTTTAGTGTTGGGAAAGATGCTTCGTGGTTAAACAGTATGAGATGCTTTGATAAAGACTTGCTTCTCAGGCAGAGTGCTTAAGCATCACTCCCTGAGACTAGTCTGTGGATACAGCGTTATCCAAATACACGAGAAGGTGTCCTGAATTTTAAATCTTTGGTTAACAGGTATTATCCACATTGCTGAATAATTCTGTTTCAAAATCTGTGTCATGAGATGCTTGGTTTGCAGGGGTGACACCTTTGCTGAGCTAGCCAAAGCACACGTGGACATGGTCTATGACTATTGGCATAGCTTGAGAGAACCATGAACCTGAAATGTAATTCTGGATATAATTTTTATTGGCCTCCACCACCTAGCCATTAGGAGAAAATACTTTGATGCATTGTATGCCTCAAATGAGGCAAGCCTGTGTTCACGAGCTGTCTCAGAAATGCTGATATGTTTACTTCTGAGATTTGATGCTAGCTAGCAGACTCATTTATGCCTTTGATTATAGAGCTGTCTCGCAGCTCTTCATATAAATTTAATTGTGGTAGTACTGTGGTTGTTGTTTGAAGTTGCAGATTTGTTCACACTGGCGAAAGTGATCCTTCACCAGGCCTGATGTGCACAGATGTTTTGGCAGCTGCTGATACCACACCTGCTGCCATCTGTGTGCAGAGGGACCTGACCCTTTACTTGTCAGGTGGGAATAAAACTGTTCCATTTACCCTTGATGTGTGTTTGATGAGATTCCTATTTGCTCTGAGCAAGAGTGGCACGATGAGAATAAGATTGAGGACTTCTGTCCTGAGCTTTCATTCTCTGTAATGCAGGTTGTTGATGTTTAGTTAGATTGAAGCTCATTTCATCTTTCAGGATTCTCCAAACTACAAACTGAGGGTGAGGAAGCACAGAGTATAGGGTCTCTTAGAGACTTGCTGAAGTTTGTGTGGGAAATTGGTGGCAGGGACAGAAGCTGAGCCCTCTGATACCTGCTCTTCTCTGTCCCTGTGAGATTTGTCACTGCTGAGCGCTGTTGAGTGGATGATGATGATCGTGAGAAGGGCACTTGAGCTGCTGGAAGAGGACCAGTCACTGTCGCTCTGGTGGGGGCTTTTCCCTGAATGGTTGTGCAGGTGCTCTAAAACCAGGGTGGGATTCACTGCTGAAAATAAGCTCTGCTGCTCCTCTTGCTGGTGTCCCTTTTTAATATGTGTGAAGCAGCTGGTGAAGGAATTGAAAGGATTAGTGGAGGGTCTCCCTTCTCCAGGAAAGATTCATGGCTGGGATTGAGTGATCTATATCAAATTTGAGGACTGTATCTGGCACTGAATATTTGGTGTTATTAATGTCAGTAATCATCTTTCCAGTGTTGGAACTTTATTTAACAGACGCTACAAAAAATCTTAATAAGACAGCTTGCTGTGAGCAGTGATGGCTCAGCAGCTGGGAGACTTTTGTATTTATTTTTAATGAAGTATGGAGTTTCTCTTTAGTATTCTTTATGGCCTCTGTGCACTGGGAAACCCCTTTCTTTAGCAAACAGGCAGGGCCTTTCTGGGCTGACTGGAGGAGCTGCTGTTTCGGAAGACAGACAATAGCATACACATGTGTAATGCTGGTTGCAAGTACAACCTTGAGCATCGGCCTGTGCTGGTGTGAGCAAGTTCAGGTTTGCAGCTGCTGTTAGGAGGAGCTCAAATTAAATATTAAAGAAGATAGGTAATTTCATGTCTGGGCATTTTTTCAGCCTGTAGAGTGCTTGCCCATGGGCTCTTGCATCATCTGTTAGTGCTGTGTGAAAGAGAGCAGGGTGCTGGAGCTGCGTGTACCATCTTGGTGGTGTTGTGTTGCAGGGAATTTACACTAGATGGAATTGCACCACACAGGGCCATGAATGATGTCTTTCCCTTTCTGGGTATGTCTGCATTTTAGTGCATTTCACCAAGCTGGCAGAGCATTTGAGAGCATCTCCTTTCCTTGGTTCTCAGAAGAAAATTGTGGGAGGATGCTCTAGTGCTGAATTGGGTTTTGGCAAATCATTGAAGGTTCCCTTGAAAAGTCTTAACTGTAATGCAACAGGTGTGATATTATTAATTGGTCTTGTGAGCTCTTTGGTGTGATGAACAAAGACTGGATTTTGGGGAATTTGCTTATTTTGGAGAGGAATTAGTGTCACATCTCCCTTTACTGGAAAGGATGAATCAAAGAATTAACACCACACAAGTACAGGAAACTGGTTTTTCACTCCTAAAGAGTAGTTATTTTACCAAGGCACTAACAGAACATGGCATTGGCCCTCTGTTTGAGAGGACTGAGTTTTTTCAGAGTCCTCCTAGCAGATAATACCTACGCTGATAAAATGTCTTGGTTGCCGGTGTCAGATGTTTGCACTGCGGCTCTGGACCAGGATGGTGGATACATCTAGGTGTTTATAAATTGTCTGTCTGGTTTTAGTACACTAGCCTGAATTCCATGTGGATTATGTGGTGCTTACAGCTAGGAAGTTCAGAGGAAGCAAGCGGATCATGTGGATTATACTCTTGTGATTGTAATGAGTGTAAATGTATCTATATATTATTTGTCCATGGATCAAAAATCTCTAGAACAAACTTCAGATGGGCATGTGCTGGGGCATAGGTTTGTGAAGTTGCTGCAACTATTAATGCAGGAAAAACTGAGAGTATTGTATTCTTCCAGTCATGCCAGCAAAGAAAAAGATATTAATTTGTAATTCCGTATTGTTCAAGGAATACATATCTTTAGTAATAAGATTACCTTGTCAGTCTCTCTGTCTTTTTCTCACTATCTGTTCTTTTATTCCCAGGCTCACCTGGCACTGTAAAACCTGTTAGGGCCTGAAACTGATGCTAGGGAAATTAGTGTGGGTAATTGTGCTGCTTCAATTTTCTTGTAGCAAACAGTGGATGTGGTTTCTTGATTGGGGAAAAAAATTTATAATTATGGCCAGAGAGGAAGAGAAGTCAGAAAATGAGCTTCAGACTGGGATAAACTCTGTAGCTCTTTTTGGAGAGCTGTGTACCATGAGCCTCTGTTTGGATTTAATGCAGCTATGATGTCCCAGTCTCTAAACCTGTAATTACAAGACTGTGCGAGATGGATTGACGTGGACAGTAGTTAGGGTATTAATTAAAATGCCATGGATGATGTGAGGAACAGTATGCCTTCTGTGCTTTAGACAGAAAAACTGGAGAATATATCATTCAAAATGCCATGAAGTGTCAGCCTTGGACTTTGTTTCTTCCTCTTTTGGAAGCTCAAACAATTTTTGGTCGTTAAAAATCTTCCAGGTCTGGCCCATGAGAGTTTGATCAGTATTAGGAGCGTGTGAGGTGTGACCATAATTGAACTTCCACATGACTGAAACTTAAAGACTTGAAAGCCTTCTGATCTTCTGTTGGCAGAGTGTCATCTGTTTGAAGTTGTTCTTTATCTTGTGGCTGTTGTTTTCACAGAATATTCCGAGTTGGAAGGGACCCGCATGGGTTGTCCGGTCCAAATCTTAAGTGAATGGCCCATCCAGGGGTCAAACCCACAACTTGGCTGTTTTAAGCATCATGTTCTAACCAACTGAGCTAATCTCAGTTTTGTCCAAAACTCCAAAGAAACTGGTTTTCTACTGAAAACAGCATGACAAGAAATGGAAAGCCAAACCCACTCACTTGCATTGTCACAGCATCTCTGTGAGACTGAAAGAAGTGGCCAGACCAATTTTTTTTCTTTTTTTTTAGCTTTGTTTTTGATGTAGTGCTTGTTCTGTGGCATGTGCCTTTTTGCCAGGTTTTATCTCGGAGCGGTGAAAAGCTGTGAATAGAGGGAGTGGGGATAAAGAGGACGGAATTTGTGATGGAAACGTGCAGTGGGCCATAATTGGGCCATGCTGCCACAGCCTGTCTGCACAGCAGCAAACTTCAGTCAGATTGGACAGCACTGTATTTCTTTTTGCGTGGCTGACTTTCTTACATTTGATGGCTTGTGTTTGGTTTGTTACCTTAGGAAACAGTGCCAAAAAAAAGGAGATTTATGGGGGCAGGGAGTAGCATGGGCTGTTGAGGTTGAAGTCCTGGATTAGGGGTATAAACCACTTAAGTCTTCCTTGTGCCCCCTTCACAGGAAACTGAGGCTTGCTGCGGGGTCCCTGAATGTCACAGAAGTGTGGCATTTCTTGTCTTTGAAAACACACTGCTCCCAAACCATCAGATAACATGTGCCTGAAGGAGGAGGATGTGTTTCAGCCAAACGATAAGAGGGGAGGGGCTGCTCTCAGGGCTGAGCGTGAGACACCTCCCTTGCTAGAAAAGGGGAGAAACAGATGAAAACAGAAAATGGAAAGGCAGCCGTCATGCTGACAGATTTGGCCCGAGGAAGCCAGCTGAATAAAGGCCGGCAGGGCAGGGAATGGAAGGGAGCCAGGCCAGGAGGGAAGGGAGCATTTAATGCAGCACTCTGTGCTTCTGTGACCGGGCTTGCAAGAAGTGAAGGGGAAAGAGGGTGTAGGTGGTGTTGTGGCTGTGACTCAAGTCCCTTGCCTGTCCTCCCTCTTGCCAGCCACAGGCTGTGCTCCCCATCTCCCTCCTGCTAATGGGCTGCAGGTGCCTTCCCTGGAAAGGCCATGCTCACTGGCCCTGGGATGTGCTGTGGGATCGGGGGTCCCTGGCAGGGAGGTGCAGCTGGGAGGAGAGGAATGGGGCAGGACCTGCAGTGAGTGTGCATTGCACTGGCAAAGGGTGAACTGGGAGGGAGGAAAACATCACTGACTTCAGTGGGAGCCGTCACATCTCCAACACTAAGGTGCAGTGAATTAATGAACCCTTCCTGGAAGGGAAAATGCTAGCTGTATGCTTTGGTGATGAAAAAGGTTAAACAAAGCAGTGTGTTACCTTCACTGTCCTTTCTTCAAGCCGTCTTGAACGTTCCAGAGAAAGACTCTGTAAAGGCGCTCTCCCTGTGGAGGTGAACTTCAAAGATCAAGACTCTTGAGTGGAGAAATAGAGCAACCTGCCTGGCACTGCTGACTCCACACTGAGTTACCAAGGACCGTTCTGGTCAGGTAGAAAATGCTTTGGGCACCAAATGCAGCAGGTTATTGGTAACATCCCTGTGCTGGTGAAGGGTGGAAAGTTAGCCTTCCTTTAGAAGAACAGGAAGGCAGAGAGACGTGAAGCACAGTTAGCGGTTTTTGTTTATTAAACAGAGGCGATGAATAAGCGTTTCAGCATCAATAAGCTGTGAGGCATTTGATAAGAGCCTTGTTGAGTAATTCAGAAGTTTTTGGCAGACACGGTGAGGACTGTTTGAAGTGACCTGTGATGTGTTTGTGTGTGGCATAGCCTCATGTACTTTCAGGTATGTGAGCTGTCTTCCTTCCTTGGTTTCTGAAAAATGCTGTGAGCAAACAGCCAGTCACCTGGCCTGAATTCAACCTGTGTGAAGAAAACGGGTAAGAAGGTCTCTTTAAAATTCTGGGCTTCATTTTTGAGACGGTTTCCTAGAGCAGGCAGTACTTGAATATACTCCAGACTGCCCCAGGAGTCCCCAGCCAGAGGCTTTTAGACAACAAATTGCTTGTGGGTGTCCTCAGAGTAACCTGTGGCTCTGCCAGGCTGAGGAGGAGGAGGAAAGCAAACTAAGTGGCGCTTTTATCTGTTTAGTGTTGTTCCTTCTGGGTCAGACAAGGCTTAAGATTATTCCTTGGCTTTGTGAGCAGGGCTGGTGTCTGCAAGGGGAGGAGAGGGGACGAAGAAGGATGTTAGGGCCTAGTGATTTCTTCTTGAAGCTCTTGCTTATTATCAGCCTCCAGAATGGGAATGCCTGACAGAAATTCTCTGCTTTCTCCTTTCCTAGGGCAGTATTTCTGCCTTGTGAATTAAATGGTATGGCTTCAACCAAAAAACAGCAACAGAAATGCAGCTGTGGGGGGTGTGAGTGATGCTTCATCTTCAGAGGGGTTAAGGGTACAGCATAGCAGTGCTATTCAACCTGAGGTCTGTGAGGTAACAGCCTGCACATACACACCTGCCTCCAAGTGCAGGCAATCAATCTGCAAGGGGAAAGGATGCAATAAATTAGTATTTCAGGCTTAGCTTAACGCTTATGTGGTTGCAAATGACACAAATGCAGGACCAAGATACAAGACAGCTCCCTCTTCTTTTTTTTTTTTTNAGAAAAGCTTAATGGTCCTTGGATTAAAAAACATTCAGAATGTTTTGCTTGTGAGTTGTAGCTAATTGTTGTCCATCTCTCACCGTGTTTACAGCCTACACTGGCACATTTTTAAACACTGGGCTTGAAAGGGAGAGCTAAGGGAGCTGTCACTGTGACTTGCTTGACTTGGCCCACTGAACAGCTTAGCCTTTTCCTAACATGGATATGTCTGAAGTTTGTATGACTTTGTTTAGTTGAGCTGTGTTTTTCTCCCCCTGGCTTCTTTTTGGGCAAGTCTTTCTCATGTGAAATATTTTGGATTAAATGAGATTTACAAGGAGGAGTTAACATTGCATTTCAAGGTTTGCTTCTGCTATTGCATTGGCTTACTGACATCATATCCCCTGGGGTCAAACCTCTGGGCTGAGAGCCAGTATTTTAAAAGATTTTTTTTTTCAGGGTGGAGGGATATCTTGTACTTTCATCCCCTGTGTGTTCGACCTCTCTCTCTTGGGCTGCTTGTTCGTTATTTCAGATTCCACCTCCACAACATGGAAGAAAAGGCTGTTTTAGCCCTTGTTGTGATACTTCATGCTTAACCATCTGCTTATAAGGCTTGATCTCCTCCTGACTCGTTTCTGAATTGCTGGTACATCCCTGTATGCTGTTAAGCCATCTTTGAACCTCACTGTGTCACAGCAGTATACATGAGGAGTAAATCTACTGAAGTCAGGCAAGTAGTACCAGCGTGAAACTGGAGTGACCAGAAAATCATGTCTCCTTTCTTCTGGATTATGTATAGCAGAGAGGAGTGAAAGCTTCAAGTAAGCAGAGAAAATTTTGAAAGCAGCTTTTCGATTTCCCTACCAAAGAGACTGGCCAAGTATAGTGAAAGTAGTTCCAGAGACCACAAGCTGATTTGAAGTGAGTCCCTGGAGCTGCATAAACAGATGGTGCATTATTCATGAGCTAACTGAGCCTTTGCCCTCCTTCAGCAGAGTGAGACATGCAGAAATGTGCTTGCTTCCTTCACCTGGTTGACTGGCCCTCTGGGAAGGGTCTGCTCTTTGCAGAGTGGAGTGGAGGAATTGCTGATACAATGAGGCTGATTTGCACTGTGGCTTAGGAGCAGTTAGAGGCAGCCCCTATGAATTCACTTGTTAATGCTGTGTTTGTCAGACAGCAGTCAACCGGGATCAGAAGTCTGAGGTACACACGAGTGGTGCAGAAGGGATACCAGAGTACCTGTGTGCTAACATCATGCCATCCTTGTTCCTCCTGCATCTCACTTGCAGAAAACAAAAGAACAGTGATTTTCATTAGAAGCTGTTGAACGTGCCCTCCTTCAGTGTGTTTCTGAATCATAACCTTGTGGAAAGCCTACCTCACCCAGCAGGAATTCAGAAAATCCAGTAACAGGCTTATGACGCTGGGTCTGGTGTGAGATGTGTCAGCTCAGCTGACGAGAGAGCAGAGAGGGCTGCCCTTGTTTGCACCCATGGCTATGATGCTCTTGTGGGATGCGTCTGGGGGAGAGCTGCGTGTTGTGTGTGGTTTCTTCTTGAAGCCTCTTGGTGCAAGGGACTTAAGTAGACACAGGAACATGGGCTTCGAGCAGTCGAGGTGGCCACAAGAAAAGAATCTGGGTGGTGGCTGTTGCCATTTCCTTCATGCTGCGTTTGTCAGCCTTGCAAGCTCTACACCTGGCTACTTCTTTGGTAGCTGCTATCCTCTCTGATTTTATTCCAGCAACAATGATAAAGTGACGTTTTCTTCCTCTCTCATCTTCCACTGCTTACCTTACCATCTGAGCACTGAGCCACAACAGTTGTCATGTTAATGTACCATGAGCAAAACCTACTGAAATAGTGTGGTCAGACAGAGACCAGATTACTGCTGTCACTTGAATGTATCCTACCAAGCTTTATTTAGTGTTACATGTGCAGCGGGGGATATTTTAGCTGGCACAGATGTGTGATAATGTTCTTAGTCCCAGGACTGCCCTTTCTTGTAATAGTCACAGTTCATTACAAAGAAATAAGTGTTCAGAGAGAGAGAGCTGGCATAATCATGGCATACTGGAAGAACAGGTCATATTGCATCTTTGGAATAAGCTGCTGTGGCTTGATCACGAAAACAACTATTCAGGTTGGGGTTTGTCTCTGACAGACAAACTCTCTTACTGTGACATATGTTCATAGCCATTTGAGGCAGGCAAAGCTGTTGAGGTCACCTAAGCAATCTCCTGGATGGAACAGACTTTCCTCTACAGCATATTTTTGTGATGTATCCAATATTAACTATTTTCCCCAGTGGGGATTCCATCACACTGATCTCTGCTGGAAGAGGTACCTTTGCAGTCAGGCTATATTGTCCTTTATTAATTCAATCACATTATTTCCATGTAACTCCAGGTTTTAATGCCTTAATGAGTTCCCTTCAATCCTTGATGTCTCGTTCTTTGAATTCCCATCTGTGTGTATTAGGGATTTCTACATTGGTGTGTCATACCTGTCTTTCAGTGTGATTGATGAAATTATCTCAGTTTACTAATGACTTGCATAATCTTTTGAACTGCATTCAGATGCCATTAAAGTGAGTGGGGGGTTAGACCACTGTGACAGGAAACCTTGGAGCTGGATAATCCCCCAGATTGGTTTCCGACTTAAGCCATATCCCAGTGGTACAGTAAAAAGCAAAAAAGCTGCTTTCATGAGGCTGTGGTTGCAGTTCATCTTCTGGTGTGTGGTCAGATGACCCGTGAGAGGATCTAAACCATTTAAAGCCTGCAGAATCAATGCTGGTTATGTAAGCAGTCAGTGTTTTGGAGCTGTATGGATCAGAGAAGCATGCACAAGGAAACTGTGGTGTATTTTCTCACACCTTTTGGAATGACTGTTACCAAGGGGGGCTGTGTTTTCCCTCTGGTCTGCAGGATGTGGTGTGCTTTCACTCTGCCCTGCACCGAGGCAGCCTGTTGATCACAGCCATGTCAGATAGGTAGAGAGTAGCTGTGATTTTTTTTCTTTTTCAGCTCTTCAGCTCAGTCTATTCATTGCAAGCCTGCCAGCAGCTCTTGCCATTCAAGTGGGTGATGTTCTAGCAGCATTTGAGAGCTGGCAGAAAAGGGTGATGATCAGATGCAGCCAGTTAAAAAAGAATAAGCATATGCTTTGCAGGAACATTTGTTCTGTATCCCTGAGCTGAAGATGAAATTTCACAGCGTCAAGGCAGAACAGTCTCGCAGGGGAGACAGTGGCCTTTTGGAAAGCTTGCTTAAATACTAGATGCACTGAGAGAGGATGTCAGCTCTGCACTTAGAAACTCAAGGATTTTGCTATGTCAGGAAACCCAGAGGTGGACACAGCCTGCTGAACACAGAGGTCTTGTTAGTGAACATGCTGTGGGCGTTACAGAAGTGCAGCCACAGCCGGTGGGATCGCGTTAAACCATAGTATGGTAGCATTAGACCCTGGGGATGTGTAGGTGTACTCCCCAGCACGTTATAAAATATATGTAAGGTTGTAGATGAGGTGATACCTCACGGTGGCAGAGATTCCCTCAAAAGAACCCCCCTTGGCTGCTCTGCTGAATTTTGCAGGACAGTCTCTTCTGTCTCTGTAATGTGCTATGGGGGATCAGTCTCATCATATAATCAAGTTCGGTTACCCATCCTGTGTCAGTGCCTTCAGTCTTCCTCTCAGAGGGGTGGCAGAGGGCGACATGGAAGTGGAAACCCCATACTTTTGAGTACTTGGCCCCTTCTGGATTGGATGCAGTGATGTGAGAGTGCTGTGGAAGAAATTATAGCTGCTGTTCTGTTCAGGAGCAGATGTAAATCTCTGGGGATGTCAGTCTGGTGCTTCCACCAGCTTTAAATTCACAGAGCAGTAAAATGCAGTTGTTGTATTATGAGACCCAAATATAATACGCGAAGAACGTGCGGCACATTAAACCTGTCTGGTTCATACAGAGACTCATGTATAATTCACAGCCTTTGTAAATATGTCAGCTTAATGCCTCTCTGGCACCTATCAGCAAAGCTGTGTCTCCCTGGGGTTAGTCAGACCTGACAGCTTCTGAAACCAGACCCGGAATCGAGTGACAAAAGGTGCTGAACTCTGAATATCACTGAATAACAACTAGTTTTGAAATCAGAAAAAAAATTTTCTTAGAATGAGAGCCATTTTATTGAAGTTCTTCATTGTCTCCTGAGGACAGTTTTGAATCTTAATGCTTGTTATGATGGAGAAACCCTTTTGCATAGAGCAGGATTGCACCAGCACCAACCAAGCTTTGGTTATTCTTCTCTGCAAAACATTTCACCAGCATCAAGGCATGTGGTGAAGTTTCTGGTCATCTGATAGTTCTTTCAGGCATTTATTTGTAGTTTCATGTACAATATTTTTCCTGTAGCTCCTGAATAAGAGTCACTTACTAACCTGTGACAGAAAGAGCTCTTAGTGACTGATGTGCCTACTTTTTATTAACTAAGTGCCTGTATTTTGTGGACAGTTTGAGCTGTACTTACATAAAGCTTATGAGAGTGCACAGGCTTACGTGTTTGGTGCTTGCAAGATCTCCTTTTAAGTGAAAACCTTGGTCTTTTAAGTAGTCACTAGTGAGCAGCAGCTTGGTTTAGTCACTGCTCCTCTGAAAATGATCAAGTCCCAAACGTACCACAGGCACTATGAAAATAATGTTAAATGACAACACGTTTTACTGTGGCTCAGTCAGAGATGCTGAGAACTTCTGAGAGCTGTTGGATGGTAAATTGTTAGAACACACTGCTCTGCGGGATGCTAATGTACCCTGGGCTGAAGCCAGAGTCTGTAAAGCCTAAACGAGTTAGTTGTCCAGGGAATTAGCCTGCTTTGGACTGGGTCCTTCGGATGGGATTTTCAGAAGCAGTCAGCAGTGCTCAACTCTGTTGACCCCAAGTGCAGTGGGAGTGGAGAACCCAGTGCTCAGTTTTGCTGCTGTTAAATCTGCTGGATTTAACATCATCTTTTGAGTGAAAGGCACCGAGGGGAGGAAAAATAATCTGCGTTTTCAGGGCAGATACAGTATTATATTCTCTCAAGAGCTGGTTTTACAAGTGACTTTAGAAGTTAAAAAGCTCTCTTTACCACATGGCCAATATGAATTATTTTCCTGCACACAGATGTGCCAAACCAGGGGCAGTGAAAGGTGAGTCTGCATTGCTAAGAACAGCTTTTTGCCTGGAGCTGGGACTCCTCTTGGGGAAGTTTAATGTGTGTCTGTGCGAAGGCAGCTAGAGCAAGAGATTTTAATATCTGGAAGCCCTCCCAGGGCACATCTCCTTAAACTCCACTCATTTTCCTGAGCTCTGGTTTCTTCAGGCTGCCATTTATCGCATTTGAACAGCCAGTGGAAGCTGTGTGGCAACCTTCCTGCTCTGTTGCAGGGTGTTATGGTAATTCTTTATTCTCTGTTGAATTCCTATAATTCCTCTCTTTGGGAAACAAAACAAAACGTATCTATAATAAAAACAAGTGCAAGCCTTCCTGCAAATCCAGCAGCACAAAAGCTGGCTGCTCTTTCCCACTGAGGCTATCTGAACCGAGCAGCCTTTCCCCTATCGCCTTCAAAGCCCTTGATTTAAGGAAGGGGAGTGATTACTGAATCATTAAGGATAATGGCTATTTACTTTTGGAAACAATGGGCTTGACGAACCACAAAAAATAGCCTAATTTTCAGAAGTGCATTTGCCTTGGAGCAAACTAGCAGAGTTCTGGGATGGAAACGCGTGCATTTTCATGAGGTGGTTAAAAGTGACTTTTTGTTCTGAGATGAATCACAATTTTTTTTTATTTTTTTTTTAATCTGGCGTTTGATGTGGACCCAAGCATGGAAATGTCAGGCTTGAAAACAAATCTAGCATTTAAAGTAACGAGCACAGAGTTTAAAACTTCATAATGATTGCAAGTTCTCAGCCTTGCCTGACAGCCTGCTAGGTTTTCCTGTTTTCACCTTGTGTATGCTACACATACAGATTTGCTTTGTAGGATTTTGCCACGTGTCCATCAATGTGTGGAAAACTTCTCCTATTCTGTAGACTCACAGAATGGTTCGTGTTGGAATGGGCCTTTTAAAGATCACCTAGTCCAACCCTCCTGCCATGGCAGGGACACATTCCGCTCTGTCAGTTTGCTCAAAGCACCGTCCCACCTGGCCTTGAACACTTCCACTGATGGGACATCCACATTTAGGTGTTTAGTCATGTCTGTTTAGGTTCCAGTGTAATTAAAATGTTCTGGGACCTGGGTAGGCAAGGGCAATAGAGAGGGTATTGCTGTGCTAGTTAGCATATTATTGTAAAATAAGGGATATTGCTGGATTTGCTGTGTGAACTGGGTTGAATTACAAACAGAGGTGGTGGGATAGCAGAATTAATTTATTTCCAGTTCTTCTGATAGTCCTGCCAGCCTGTGTGCCTCTGGAGCTCCAAACATGTGTGTGATACCTACATCCTGGGCTCAAACAGTGACTGTTGCTCTGTTGTGAGCAATCTTGCCATTTATATGGATTTATTTCCCAGGGTGTGTAGTCTGAGAGTCACTCCTGACTTGGAGACTGGGAAACTGAGCAAACTCAGCTAAAGAAAGTGTTTGGCCCTTCAGAAGAGGTTGTCAGAGTTAAAGACGTGCATGGCAGAGACTTCAGATGACAGGATTCTGCTGCTGCTCACGTTGATTGCTGTGAAATAATCACAAACATGTAAACCTGAGGAAGAAATGCTAATAACTAATAAACTGTGCAATGACCAGCAGATAAATAACATGGGAAGATCAGAACAGGGAGAAAAAGACAACAGAGTGTTGAGCTTTTGTGCATGGTTCCTTGCAGGCAATGGCTTGTCAAAAAATTTATGTGAAAGCACCACAAAAATGGAGCTCATCAGAGTAATCCAGGTTTTACGTGCGTTTGATAAAACGGTGTGTCTGTACCTTTGGCTTTGGCAATTTGGGTGTGCAAGTTTAAGCCCTTGGCATTCCATGAAACCCTATGCTGCCTTTTGATGCCCACGCACCATTTCTTCCAGTGGAGAACTCCAGATGTCTGTTTTTGCTTGTCAGAGACAGACAGACATGTTATGGTTGCCTTCTGTTTGGCCTCTGCTGGGGCACGCAAACCCTAGTGAAATTTGTGATCCCTGTTTGAGGCTGAAGTTTCCACTATTACCAATACTGAGGGCTGCTTGCAATTGAATGTTTTTGGCTCCTTATTATCTGTTTTTGCATAAAATGCTCAGTGGTTTCACTGGCAGAATATGGGGATATGAATCTCAATTATGGTACTGCACTTCCTCCTATTGTAAAAATACTTTAAAATGCTCCTGTAGTAGGTGTATAAATATTTTAAAGCCCTTTTAGACTGAAGGTAATGTAGTGAAGTGACCTCTGGGCTCATAATATCTCTGAGGGGCATTGTTCTCTTGGCATCTGATAATATATTCCAATTTATAGGGAATCTGTTTTTCAGTGAGCATTGCAAGCTTAACTCTGTCAGCTGGCTGAACTGTTGGTACAGGGACAAGGTAATCATTTGGTAGTCTCAAGGAGTGAAGCCTCCCCATTTCTGCTCCAGGAGACACATGAAAGGCTTTGGCAGAGCCCAATTTTTTTTTAGATCATTTCAGCTTTTATTGCCCTTCCTGTTATTGCTTAGTTCAAATGGAATTATGCAATCCAGCTTGTCTCAATACAGTGGATAGGCTGTCACAGGCGTGGGGTCTCATCTTCTAATGAACTTCAGCAAATAAATGCTTATTCTTTCCTGGTTAAACACAGTAATTAGATGCTTAATAATATGTATATTGGCAGTTTCATTTCAGGCACAGGTTCCTAAGGGCTTCATGATCAATCAGAGGAGTGATTCTAAACTACAATATGGCTAATTTGTATAACAAGAAAGCATTTTTATGACAAAGTAATAACTTTGTGATCTTTAGGGAATACAAATAAGCGTGTGTATGTGTATACAAAAAGGAAGAGCACTGCCCTTTAAGAATTGCATGCACCTTAGAGTAAATAAAGCTGTTTTACTGCAAATGCTTTGTTTTAATGGCAGTGTGCAGTTCTGGTGCTCAAAAGGGATCTAAGGTATATAGAAAGACACACTCTCTTGCACCTGATGAACTGATGAAGCTGGGAAAATAGCCCGGGCTTTCAAGCATACAAAGCTTTGTGTTGTGGGTTGGGTTTTTAATTGTTGGGTTTGCATTTTTGAGTGTTACAGAAGCCTCAATGAGTGAGACAGACGTTCTAAACTTGAGCAGACTTTCTGTTCTTTGGTTTAA
Source organism: Sclerurus mexicanus (assembly GCA_013396755.1). Classification (NCBI taxonomy): domain Eukaryota; kingdom Metazoa; phylum Chordata; class Aves; order Passeriformes; family Furnariidae; genus Sclerurus; species Sclerurus mexicanus. Next base: position 78,770 of record VWZF01013054.1, read on the forward strand.
TTTTGCATCCTGGGCAGTGAACCATGCCAGAGCTCTTTCCACGTCGCTGGTGCGTGCCGGAAAAGCGTAACTGAGAGTTTGAGCAGACACTGCAGTAAAGCTCCCTTCTGACCCTTTTTGCCATTCAGGCTTTTGCCAGCGCTGCCAAGTCACCTAGAGGCTGGATTAAAAATATCTTGTACTGTCAGACAGAGCTGGTTAATCTGTGCTTGGTTCATGTGTCTGAACAAGCAAAAGTTCTCATTGGTGACTGGTTAAGCTTTTGACTCGTGCCATCGCCTGCTTTTAGGACCTTCTTGTACTGTAGATTTGACCACGTTTGAATGCTCTTTAAGGTCCCTTCCAACCCAAACCATTCTGTGATTCTGTGATTGTGTTATATCTGTTCACCTTTAAAATGGGGCCAAAACAAGGTAGAATAAAGGTGGGAACACCCACATAGACTTTTCTTGATTAAGCACAGTCAGGGTGGTGATTTCATGTGATAATGCTGTATATATGAGTCTGATCCAATAGGCTAAAGAAAGGCTTGGTTTTTAACTTGTGAAGCTGCTATGAAACCTGACATAGTTATATAATAGTTTTATACATATATATATAGTTGTATTGTCAGAAGCAATACTGCTGCAGCTGTATAGTTATAAAAGTGGTTTACACCACTGTTGCTTCTTCCTTAAAGGAGAGGAGTAAGCTATGCTAAAATAAAGCATGATACAGGTAAAACTGTTTCCACAACAGGGGAATCTGTGAATACTCTGTGTTTTAAGAATTACTCTGGGGTTTAGACTAATTGTTTCGTGATTTCTGTGGGTGGCTACTAAACTAAATTAGGATACTTCTGCTCTAAAATATTTATCTTACCTTAATATTTCAGATTTACATTCAAATAGCAAAAGTAGTGGTGTATTTTGCTCGCTTGCTTCTACCTCTTGGCTGTTTTGGTAGACAGACTGCTTGTATCCAGAACAAGTGGAGATGCATGTGACCATACATTAGATCTGCACTGTATTGCCATTAATTAATGGAACAGAGATACAGCACATGTTGTCATGTTACATTTCATAATACCATAGGCCATATCTGGCACACAGATAGGACTGTACTGTGCCAGGCACTGTATCAGCACAGAGCAGAAAGCTGATTCTGTCTGATGAGCTTTCTATCTCAACAGGAATCAATATATAACCAGATGGATATAAGTGGTACATAGGGGAGCGCAGAGAAGACAAGGGCATGACGTTCTTCCCAAGCCAGATGTCAGTTCTGATATAGGTGGCACTGAAAAGTTGACGCAGTGAAAAATGAAGGAGACAAGCAGTAGGAAAGGCAGGATGAAGGAAAGCACGAAAACACTTGTACAGTCTGATAGTGGAAGGCTTCACAGGGTGATGGGAAGCAGGAATGGGAATGATAGATAGGGTGAGGCTAAGAGATGGAAAGGCTTGAAACCAAAGATAACTCAGATGCAAGAATGCAACTCAGAAAGAGCTGGTGATAGTGACGGGCTTGATCTCTGCCAAAACCCTTTGGGTGGAAGAGAACAAGCTTCTCTTTATCAGGACTGGAGGAAATTATGTTGGAGGCACTGAGATGTTTGGTACTGGATGCTTGAGAAAGGAAGAACTGAACAAACACCGTGTAAAAAATACATTCAGGATGTGCCGTCTGCCCCTCTGTGTGAACAAAGGCTAAAATGAGATGTGAGTTTAAAGTGAGGTTTCTGCTCACAGGTAGCTCTGCTTGGGGACCTTCTTCTATTTTGCTTAACCCTTTTCAAGTGCAACTTCAGAGAGACATCTTCTGGTCCAGAAGAAAAGTGTCCTCCTGTGGAGCTGAGGAAATCGGGAGAAGCTATTAGAATAAGCTCAGCATAATTCGGATTTGTAGACCTAAATGCAGCACATACCCAAGATGACAGCTGATGGTACGGGGACGAGCTGTGTTGTCCTCAGGATGAAAAGCAAGAGGAGGCACAATTTGATTCAAAGTGAAACAGACCCTTTTACCGTGTTGTGCTTGGGCTGAAGCCTCGATGTTGTGGATGGGCTGTCCAAAAGACAGACCAAGCATTTACTGAGGGCTGAAAGTGAGAAATAGTTGTACATTTTTGTGTGTCATCAGTTCAGATATAGTTGAAACTGCAGATGAAATTAGCCAGAGATAAGATGCAGAGGGGGAGGAAAAATGGTCAGAGTACTGGATGTAACAGGACCACAGAACATGGGAGAGGGTGTTAAGGAGAGCACGAGAAAAGCAGGAGAAATCAGAGTTGGACGGAGTCATAAAATTGTGGCTTTTACATGTCCTGAGAGACAACCTGAGCAATTGTATTAGTACTGTTGTAGTATTGTAAGGTCACATTAGTGATGCTGAATGCTATATGATCAATACTTTACAACGTTGGTGTGATAAAGAATATAAGCAATCAGTGGTTATATAAGCACTCCAGTCTTGGCACCAAGAATTGAATTAACACTGCGTGTGAGAGTAACAAGACAAAAATCTTACACAATGATTAATTAATTGCTCAGTGCCAGCACTACTCCTCCATTAGGGAAGAGTGCAGGTTTTTTTTTCTAATCCTGTGAAAGATTTCAGCTGTAATCAGTGTGAATTTCTGCCCTTAAGAGCCAAGCAATGTAACACTGTTTTGTTACCCTGTGATTTTATTAAATATTAAACTCCCCGAGTAGTGAATAATCTGTCAGTCAAATATAAACTATAATAACATGGCTTGAATTCATTATTCTGTTTGTCCAGACAGTTCCATGCCAAGTGAGTGTAGAGCTATTCCCATTTTGGTGGGATAACAGTTTGTGCTCTGCTTCATTCCTGGGCTGGTACATGGAGCAATACAGTATAAAGTATAGGCCAATTGTGACAGGTATGGTTCAACTCCAGGAATAAGGGTAGAGCACAAGGTTGTTCTGCACAGGGAGCCTCTCATCTTAGATGATCCTGTATTCTGGGCTGGATTTTGCCTTGTCTGTGCAAGAGTGATGATGATCTGTTAGGTGTATTACTAGCAAGTGAGGAATGCTAATGCCTTACTGCTGTTTCTAACAGGTTTGGTGTAATTCACTGCAGTGATCAGCACTTGCAGATGTGACATTTTGATTCCTGTTTTCCTTCCTCCTCCTAATAACCTTTGCCCTCTTCTTCCTCAGCCTGCTACATCAGGTTGGTTGTAGTCATAGGGCTTCTGGCTGTTTTCTCGAGTACAGAGAGTTGTGTTCTAGTTTGCTTTTTAAAGGTACAAAGAAAGGGAAATGAGTGAGTGCCGTCCTCTTTACTGGAGACCTGTTCTTGTGTGAGCCAAAAGGTTTCCTTCTGGGAAACATTCAGGCTGAGTTCACAAGATTTGCTCCTGGGAGCTTGTTCAGCAGCTGGATCTCCTCTGCCTTTGTAAACCTCAGAGAAAGTATTTCTAAACAACTGATTGTCACGGAAATTCCCAACCTGTCAAGAAGCAGTAGTAATTAGCTTTGGGAGAGCATTTATTGATCCGTAAAAGCAGAATAATTACAACAGGCAGCAATTAGTGAAGTCAAATTTCACTCTACGCTAACTGCCCTAGCATATTTATTATATTGCAATTCTTGGCTATTTCCCATGTAGTTCTATCACTGGTGTCCCACTAATAATGCCGTTTTAAATCCATTGGTAACAAACTGGTCAAGTAATTAAATTTCAGAACCCATTGCTCAGCCTTGCTTTACAGAGCCATGGTAACTTGCTGTTAGTCAACCTTTTGCAACACTTTGGCAGTGATTCCCACAGACTGTGATGGTGGCACCATGTAACATCCCCAGATTCTCTGAGTCATGTTAAGATTCAGGAAACAACCATATAAATAGAGCTCTCCAAATAGTACCTTTACATCATCATCATGTGTTTCCAGTGGTGGGATAAATACTTCCTCATTCCAGTGGTGACATCACTTTTCCAGACCCTCTCTTAAAACTAAATATAGTCAGAAAAAGTGTCTCTGCACTTACAAACTGAAGTTATTGAGTCATTTAGGACCCTGGAGAATCAGGGAGGATATGCTGTATCATACATCCCTGGCAGTAATACAGGGTGGCTCCATTGTCCTTGTAAGAAAGGGAGGTGTGCTCTTGCGTTCAGGGGTAAGTTTGGAGGTCAGTAGTTCATTAGGTGTGGACTGGCCTTGCACAGGTGATTCTGTCTGTTTGTCCACCTGTTGATCCTTAGACTTAGAACACTGCCCCATCAATGGGACATGTGAGTTCCTTTCAGCTGGGGGAAGGTGCAGTCCCCAGGCAGCATCGTGGCATTTCTGGTAACTTCCACTTTTACATGCTAAGCTCCACTGGCAGTAGCATTCCCTTTGAAGGGAACGGTGAGGAAGAGGAGGGAAGGGATCCTTTGGGCCTGATTTTGATGATTGCTGAGCTTGTGCAGCCGTTGCATCACTCAAAACTCCTGACACAACTGTGCTGCAGGATTCCATGGCCGACTCTTAGATTCAGAATATCAAAAACTAGTGGTCACTCCTGAAAGTGCTGACTTGTTTCCCTCTCACTTAAAAAAGACATTGGATAAGTCATATTACAGATAGAATAAAATATGATCAAGTGTTTGGGCCCTGTACAAAAGTCAGTAACATTCACAGGAATGATCAAAAGAACTAAAGAAGTGTTATGTCAATGAGCAGATCTCCTAACACCTAACCCTCCCAGGGTTATAACTGCTCATTCCCTGCCTTAATTCTTCTATTGTTACTGACCATAGTGGGCTCTTGCTGCCTCTTCTCTTTGTGCAATTCAGCCTCAGAAGGCAAACAGTAATCGCGGTACATAGACATCACTTCAAACTGAAGGGAAGGTCCCCTTCCAGTCTTTGGATGTAGAAATACAGAAAGAAAATCACTGTGCAGGCCTCTGATTTGCCAGATGGCCGGGGGAACTCAGGATCTGGAGGGATCAGAGCTTTGCAAGGCCCAAAGCCTGGGGAGCAATGCCTTGTTCCACACTGGACTTTTAATCAAGCAAGGCTGTGAAAATAATTTTTCATTTGTAAAAGGAGAAGGTTAAAAAGGACTTCCAATTCTGGCACAAAATCATCAGGTTAAACTAATCAGCACGCTTGTTTGCCTGTTGATATCTGGAATGCTTTTCTACTCTGTTGCCTTTTCATAAAAATACTGGTGTTTGAGCCACTAGGAATAAAAAAGGCGTGCCAGGTGACCAGAGAGCCATGTTTCCTTGTCATATGCTTTCCAAATAGGAATGCCAAGACCTCTCTTTATATCTGGCTTTTCACAGTTTTCTAAATAGCACTTAACTATAAGATTTTTAGCTGGTATTTTGAGAGAATTAAATGTTGCTCTAAAAAACACCCCGAAGAAGCCTGAAGCTTCAAGAAGTAAACCTGGGTGAAAAATACAGCTCTCAATCCACCTGTAAACCTCAAACTGAGCACCTTTTTCCTCCAGCAATCTCCTCAGGCACTGGATTCCAAATGAAGGCAGAGGGCCCCAAACAACTTGTGCCTGGGAGGAGTGATGCTGTGAGTCCAGCTGATGAGCTAAGCTTGGGGTAGTGAGCTGGGCAGAGCGAGATGCACCATCAAATGCAAGCCTTGTGATCAGAGAAACAGGAGAAAACCACTGCCCAGGGGCTGTTCTCTATACCAGAGAGTTGTACTCTTCTAATTATATGGCCGGATAATCTGGATACGCAGAAATGGAGGGCTGCTTCTGAAGTTTTGCACCTTAGCGTGCAGATGTAAGGACAAATATTTGTGGGAAAGGCAACTGGCAGGTGCTGCCGAAGTCTTCAGAATCATGGAATCATTTAGGTTGGAAAAGATGTTTAAGGTCATTGAGCCCAACCATTAACTCAGCACTTGCCACCAACTAAACTGTGTCCCCAAGTGCCACATCTGCATGTCTTTTAAACACCTCCAGGGATGGGGACTCAACCATTTCCCTGGGCTGCCCGTCCCACTGTTTCACCTATTGGTGTTGAAATTTTATCCTAATTTCCAGTCTAAGCCTACCCTGCTGCAGCTTGAGGCTGTTTCCTCTTGCCCTTTCTAGCAAGGACCAAATGCATCCTACAGTTACAATCCTTGTGAACTGCATTCAGTTTGAATCCCTCTCATAATGCATTTGGATCTGACAAACACATACTATGTAAAGCATATATTGTGATTCACGAGGGCACTTCTGATCCCTGATTATTTTTTTCCCACTCAGACAGTAGGGGCTCAATCACCAATTTCTGAAATGCTGGCTTTTCACTGCTGAGAGGTGCCTCTTGTCAAGCAGCACAGAGAAATGCTGCCCGAGCTCGCTGAGCCAAGGGAGGGAGTTGCACACTCGCTGTCATTAGGGGGAAGTTTGTAGGTAAATGGTAATTTTCCAGACCAGAATTTGGCACAGTAATACTTTCTTCCCCTGGAGCGAAAAGACTCTAGGGTTGTTCCTTGGCATAGTGATTTGACTTCTCTGAGATCCAGCTGGAAACAAATTGGGGGAAAGCAAACAGCAGTGTCTGCCTGCAGTTCCCGCTTCTCTCTTGCAGGAGCCTTACCAGTACTTGTGTGTTATGTAGGTATTGCAGTGACAATGTTGTCCTCCCCAGCCTTCAGGTTACCCACTCTAGCACTACCTTTGTGCTGCCTGGGAAGATCTGTATGTGAGGCATCAGCTTAGCACTTCAGGCACAGAGAGGCTGGGGAATTTCTTGTGAATTGCCAAGAAATCCTCTGCTGCAGTAACTACACATGGAGATTGATGGTAGTGGCGATCCAGCATTGCTGTGCTCAGCTCTGCCTCACAGGGAAGAAATTCTTGCTGTCCCCTTGCTGGTGCCCTGCCCTCTGACCCAGGTGATGCCGTGACCAGTGGCTGCTTTATGTGGATGTCTGATCTGTGTTCTGAAGGGGTTTGAGGAGGGAGGATGGTGTTAATTTCTTCTACCTCATTAAGCTTCTCCAGTTTAACATGTGGTGTTCCCCTGGTAGGTACCTGCTCTGTTTCCCTTGGACATCCCTTATAAAAGGAGACAGCATCTGGCGTGAGCTCAGGGAACACGAGTATTTAGGACTCTCAGTTATCCCGTTTCTTTTGGTGTGTGTTTGTTCTTTGGAAGCTTTTGTAGGATGCGGGGACTGGCAGGATTTGGAAGCATATGATGTGGTCAGCCCTGGATTGCGGGTTTCTTTTGTAAAGCGTTTTAGCCTTGAGTGACAGTAATTCTTTTACCTCCCCTGGCTGTAAGGAGCAGGGAGATTTGCCACAGACCAGGTCAGATTCAGGTCGGTGATCTAAACAAATTTGTTATTTATTTTCCTGTAGCATCCGTAAGCACCTTTCAAGGCCAAAACAAGGGTATTTGAAGGGTGTAAATATATGTATATTCCTTCCTCTGAGAGCTTATGACCTTATTGGCACAAACGCAGGCCAGGAGGAAATTGTAAGTTAAACAAAATTGCTTCAAGTTCAGCACAGAAACATATATCCTGGTGCTGGAAGAAAGAAATATTAGGAAACTTTCCAGCCATTGTTGGGGCATAGCTTTATCGTTAGAGCACTTTTGGGGCAGCATGTTCAATGGAGCAAAGCACTCCTAAACTACTTATCACTCCACATCCATGCCGACAATGTGTGCTAAATCATCAGGAAATACGTCCTGCCTGTATTTCCAGCTAGAGCAGCACCACTGTGAGCCCTGCACGCTTCCAGCAAGACACTGCTGCGAGAAAACCACAGAAGAAAACAGCTGAAGACCCCCTTTCTCCTCATAGCTTTTGGGGAAAATCTTCTGTTTAAACAAAGGGAACAGAGCCAGTAGTGCCTGGAAGGACGAGGGCTTCCTACTGAGATGTAAATCGCTTGTGGTCCGGTCTGGAAGGTGTATTCTGGGAGCAGAAATGAGCGACTGGAGGAGCTGTGAGGTGGTTCCGGAAAGTGGTTGGTGACAACCTTTACACGGTGTGAGAGGGTGGTGGCTCTCCTTACGCTCTGACAGCCTTCCAAAAGGGATGGAGAGGTTTCTCACCTTGTTACCAAAGGGGCATGATCTCCATGCAGCTAAGCTGGAGAAAACAAGTTAAAAGCCTTGTCCTCAGCTGCTGTTCTTGGGTTACCGACAATTATCCATGTGCTGTGTTAGCACAGCGTGAACTCAGTGCACCCTGGGAACATGGAACAAGAAAGCAGCTCCCTCGTCAGCTGGCTCACAGGTTTATTTGTCATATTTCTGTGTTGTTTTTAAGATGGCTTTCTTGCCAGTGCTGCTGTATGAAAACCCCCGTTTAACCTTTTGGGAGACGGGCTGATAACACACACAGTGGGCTGAGATGTAGAAACAGCAAATGTGAGGAACAAAGCAAGGGGGGAAATTCTGTTTAGTCTTCCTTGTTTTCTTTTCCCCCTCCCAAGCATAGCACAGAAGGTTTCACCTATTGAGCCACTACTTGTTCAGACAGAAACCTTGATGTTTTTCTGCCTTACAGAAAAAAAACCTTTTACGTGTAAATATATGCCCTGTCCCCTCTTTTCACTTTATTCTCTTGTAATAGTTGGGTAATTTTTTTACAGACAGTATGAAGCCAGAGTAGGCCTTGACTCTTCTATGTAAATCAGGAGTAATGCCAAGGAAGTCATTGGCATTTTCCTGGTCCCCAAGGAGCCTGGGGATCCTAAGGGGCTAATTACAAATAGTGTATGTATTTTAACTTGCTCTTGAAGGGAACGGCCTAATTCTTGTTACCTTCTCCAGTGTGATACCAGGGAAGGCACAGGAAAGTGACCAAGGAGATGGCAGAGAAATGGACTTGACCGTGGTTTGGGTCATGCAAGTACCAAACTCCTTGAAACATCAGTTGCTTTACAATAAATCTTACTGGCTTTGCAGATGGACTTGAGCTGCTTCAAGGGTGTTTTAGCTGTGTAGCAAGTTACAAACTTTCCTGACTTCAGGGCAGGACTGTCCTGGTTTTAGGAATGTTCGCACACAACAGCTGCAGGAACCACTTTAAATAACCTCTACTCCCCAAAATGATGAGAGGTTTCTTTAACAGAGCTGCAAGCCAGTAATCCATGGAGGTTTATGATGCCCCAGACTAGGATGAATCAGACTTTTCAAGTTTTGTAGGCCATGCTCTTTTCACTGGTGACTCAGAAGTCCATCTTGTTCTTTCCTGAGGCTTAGGATCTTGCTGGATATGACAGTAAAGTTTGTCATCATGAACAGTGTTTCCCATGAATGTTCATATGACTAAATGACACATGGAGCTGAAGTTTCAAGATCCTATTTCATGATGTAGACAAAAAACAAGAAGTAAGACTCAAATTTGATTTTTTTCTCCCTTCCCCCTCCTATTTTAACTCAGTTTGTCTTTTACAGTCACCTGGAGTCCCTCTGACCTATTTCTGTGCCCCTAACAGTATGCTGAAAGATTAGATGCAGGTGAAATTTAAAAGAAGAGTGAGAAGAGCCAGCTAAATTCTTCCTGCCACTGGTGTCAGGCATCACTGGGTGACCACTAAACATAAAGCAGCTCCTTTATAGGGTGGGAAATGCTACGTTCATACAGTGCATGCACAAAGGCTTTGCATGCCAGATAATTATCACAACAGAAAAACAACAGTGACGGAGTCAGCAAGGGAACTACCCCTCCACGTCCTCTGACATCTGTTGAAGTCCCATCCCAATGTCCTTCTGCTCTTTTTGTTCGGAGCACGTGAGCTCCAGGCCCGGCAGGCGTGTTGGTAATTAATGTTTCCCGTGTCATCCTGATGCTTCTTGCTGCACCATGGAGAACATGTGTTCCCATGAAGCTGGGCTGTCATGTGCACTGCTCAAGGGGAGTGCTGAACTTTAATCAGGCTGCTGCCTTAGAAGCTGCTCTCTGTGCAGAATAACAAGAGCCTTGCTGCAGAAATGGGTGAGCTGGGATTCCCGGGCTGAAGAGGGAAGGGCATCAGCCTGCCAGGATGATCCGTGAGGGGAGTTCACCAGGATTCTTAATGCTGTGAATGTGAAACAACTCTAAGTATATAGTTGTATAAAAGAGTGCTTGTGTGCTGGGGAGTTAATTCCCCTGGGACAGAGTAAAGGGAGAAAATATAGACAGCCTTCCTGTTCACTAGGCTTTATGAGTATTGGCTGCTGCCTTTTTTGGATGCCCATTTCCACACTGTGAGAGCACTCAGGCATAAAAATATGAGATAAATACCCACTGGGTCACACCAGTGTGCATATCTGGCCCTGGATTCTTCTCCAGCAGTGCTTAAAAGATGTGCTGATGAGGAGGAGCACAGGAACCCAGCCCATGCTCCCTTGCACTCTCCTGCATCCACCACTCTTGTTTTGGGAATGTTAGGAAGAACATCCTGTGCTGTTTGTTTATGGACCTATTGTCCCTGGGTTTGTCTCACCCCTTTTTGAACCTGCTGGTGCTGTCTGCCTGTGGCAGCGTTACGGGTCATCACTGTGGCAACAAATGCCCGAAATTTGCCACCATCTCACCAGAAATGTATCCTCTCTCATTAACTTTCAGTGATTCAGTTTCAGTGAATGCCTCCCACATCTAATAATACTGAATTTAGTTAAAAACAGTGCTGTGTGCACTTGGTCCACAGACTTCATGATTTTGTAAATCTTGATCACATCCCCCATGAGACTTTTTAAGCTGAAGACTCATGGACTTTTCAGCCTCTCTTGGTAAAGCAGCTTCTCTGTCCCCTTAAGTGTTGCAGTTGCCTGTCTGTGTGCCTTTTCTGTGTTCACTCTGTCCTTCTTTAAGTGCAGAAACCAGAAATGCGCCCAGTGCTTGGGAGACCTGTAGGCTTTGAGTGGATTGAATTTGGAAGATGGAACCAAAGACCTGCAGAACTCGCCTCACACAAGCACCATTGCAGATGCCAGTTTGAATGTTAACGGGGCACAGAGATGGAAACACGTTTGTAAACCACCATTACAAACCGCTGTTCTCATTTTATATTAGATATTTAACGCTGCAAGTATGCATGGCACATTACAGAAAGCAGAGGTAGGGCGGGTCGAAATAACACAGCCCTGCGTCATGCTCTGTGAACAGAATGGTTTCCCACATGGTCCCAACCCTGCAAGCATTTCCAGCTGTAGTGTTGCCAGGGACAGTCCCGTGAATTGGCAGGAACTGCTCACGGCGTAAGCAGCATTGTGGCCTCTGAACCCATGATGCTTAGGGGTGCACATACATCCGTGCATATATAGGCAAGGGGGCTTTTTTTTTTTAAGCCTTGTTGTATTTTTCCAGTGTGTCAGTGCCTTAAAAAGGCAGAGTAAAGGTTGGCTTAATTCTGTGGAATGACAACAGGAATTACCCCTTTGTGTACAAAGCTGGTAGCTAGACTGAGGTAATATTTTACAGTCTTAAGATTAGGAATGGACGTGAAGGAGCCTGAAAATCCTTACCCATATGGTCAAGCTTAAATCTGGTGATCTGTCTTGTAGTGAGAATTACTTTTGCCAAGCTTTGTTCCCTGCAGGTGGAGGGTTAACCTTGAAGGGGTGCCTATGTGTGGTGTTTCCCACTGCAGCAGTGGAGGAAACATCCCATGTTCTTTCTGTGTTGTCAGCTCTATGTGAATTTTAACCCCTGCATCCTCTGAATGTTGCTTTTATGCTTTGAACCTGGTGAGTTGTGTCTTGGTTTTGGCAGATGGTTTCTTCAAAGCCGTAGAGACCACTGCTCTTCCCAGAGATGAGCTGTGAAGTTTTGCCTTATTGACCCGTGCTCCAGGGATGTCTGTGAGTACATCAGGTTTGATTTGCTAACAGGCAGGGAGAAGATGGGAAGCAGCATTACTTGTTGGCTTTCACAGTGCTTTGTGCACGGGGCAAAGTGACAATATACAGCGATATGAATTTCATTTTCTGTGAAGGTAACAGCAAAACTGATTTACAGTCAATGTTTCGTCCCCTGAACTTTGCCTTACGAGTCTGATTTCCAGTGTTTTAAAAAGAGCAGCACATTTTCTAGGATAAATATGGTTTACTTTGGCATCTCTTTCCTTCATTTTTCTGCCTTTTCCTGCTTCATTATGAATGATAATCCATCCAAAAAGCTAGAATGGCTTTATGGTGCAGCTGTACTCCATGCATAAGCAGTTTGGCTGCCTTCCCAAAATGGCACATTTCAACCATGACTGCCATAAAAGCTGCGAGCAAGGATTCTAACCATACTGATGTGTTCAGATCAGCTTCATTATATTTTTAAGTCAGGTTGCGTTCAAGAATATTCCCGGCCCCTGGCTACATGGTATAGTAACACTTTGAAATCTCCTCTCTTGGGACATAAGCTGTCATTTTTGAGTCATTGAGAAATGTGTTTGATGATACCTACCCAGTCCTTGGTGAAACATTTGCTCATAGGACCATCTGCCCCTTTTAATAGAGTTGTCATTTTGGCATCTCTTCAGTTCCAGTGGCAGCTGCCCATGGATGATAGGTCAGATGTGGGGACGTGGCAGAGGAGAACAGCAGAGCCCGACTGCAGTGCTGTCCTTGCCTTCAGCTCACCCTGCCAGAACATCATTCCCCCAATTAATGAAATCCCTGTTGCGTGCTCTGCCTGATCCATCCTTCAGATTTCTTCTTGAACCATCTCCAGCCAGAGAGGCAAGTCATGTGGTAGCTGAGGCCAGATGCCTTTCTCGTGGCCTCCTCTGCCAGCGAGCATCTTTCTGTGCCTGCTGAGCCGTGTTTTTAGCTTGGCTTGGCTAACTCAAATTAAAACATTGGCAAAGACACGGGAATTTGCTGTTTCGCATGGATTAGCATTTTTAAGTTCTTTTTCTGGGCTTGAGCTTGAACTGATAATCTCTCTTTATTCTTAGACTTGCCAGACATCTGCCTTCCAGCTGTCCAAGGGAGCATCCCACAGACCCCCTGCAAATCTGAGCTGTCTGTTTTGTAGCACCCCAACACTCCTGATCCCACAGGGCACGAGGGACTGTTGGGAATGCTGTGTGCTGTGGGACACAGACATCTTGTTGGCTGTTCAGCCTGAGTGAAAAACCTGTGTTTTTAAAAACAAGCCCAGGGTGAGTGACTTCCAGCAGTGCTTCTCTGACAAGTGTCCTCTGTTATGAAATAATGCAGTGTGGGAAGGGTCATTCCGATAATTTGCCCATTACCCTGAGATCTGGGAGATGCAAATTAACTTTTCTGTCCTGCTACTGATCTTCTGCCTCCTTTATAGTGGAGGTCTGTCTCAATTAACTTTAGATAATCTCTCTTCAGACATCTGGTCTAAAAGTTACGTGTCTAGTCTTGACTGGTTACCAAGATGCTCCATGGGTGGTGGAAAGACAGGCACCATCCTAAAATGTGTGCCTAAATTAGGTAAGGTAAATAGGCCTCCTGGTGGTGTGTGTTTGTGTTTGTTGAGAAATACCGGATTATTATTTTAGACTGGATGCTTAACTTCGTGATGGAAGAAAGGAGCAGAAATGAATCCAGGGCTTGTAGTCTCTCTGTGCCTCTTTTCACAGGCTGCACAAGTCATTAATGATTATCTGCTGTTTCACGGGATGTTGTGGTTGGTAAAGGTGAAAGTGCCCAGAGATTTTATAAGTAACTAAGTTATGCAAAAGGGAAATGTGACCCTCTGTAGGAAGAGGTGACCTAAATGAAGTGACAGTGGCTTCTTTTGATGGAAAATCAAAAAAGAGAACTTTTATAAAGCTGGCTGTTTCGGATGAGGATAAAATATATAAAGCTGAAAGCATAAGCAGCTTTTGTGGCAATCTTGGCTCCATTTTCTGCTTTGCTACACTTGAAGTCTTTCATGGATGTACATATTTCTGTATGTGCACTGTCTGATCACAAATCCTCTGCCTCCACCCAGGTATTGGGAGTGGATGAATTCCTTCTTTTTTTTTTCTTTTTTTTTCTTTTTTTTTTCTTTTTTCTTTTTTTTCTTTTTTTTTCTTTTTTTTTCCCTGTTCTTTCCCTTTTCCGATTTGAGTGCTGGTTTTGGGGACTAAGAGGATAAAATTGAACAGCATAGTCTCTCCAGTCTGTTCCCTTTAGTGTGAGATCCAGTGTGGAATGATGAATGGGCTTTGCTCGCCTTATCCTGCTCTGCTTTCCTCACAAAGATGGTTTTGTTAAGAATTTCCTGGTCCATTGTAGAAGCCACCCAAGGACTCACACTTGTGTATTTGCACAGCTCTGACCCCACCAAGGCATGATTCAGGATAATAGCAACTACTGAAAACATTTCCCAATCCTTTGTGCCTGCGCTTATTGAAGAAACTGTGGAATGAAGTTAAGACCTAGGTGCTTTTCCACAGAAAGCTGCTCTGCTGGCTCTGGTTGTGATGCAGACACGTCACTTCCCACCAGGCAGTTTGCACCTTGTGCTGTCCTTGATCCCCACAGTAGTCCTGCCTTCCTCCCTCACCGAACGGGAGCTGTGACACTTCCCATTCACTCTGCAGGCACATCTCCACCACGTGCTGTGTGATGAGAAGGGAAGAGCCTCTTCCCCTCCGAGATAAGCGTGATGATTGCCTTTCAAGAGCTGCCTGGAAAGAGGCTGGCGGATGTTGTGGCGCTCGCACAGCTGGGCTTGTTTTGGAGCTGCGTGTGGTGCATGTGAGACCCTTCCGGGGTGTGTTACCGTTAGATGTTTTGCACTTCACCTTCCCCTGGAGAACCCCCCCTTGCGAAACAGAACCCTGTGGCACGCCAGGTGAGCGGGCAGTCTGGTGTGTGGTGAAGAAAGCCCTGTGTTTTTTAACTCCTTCCCCTTTGCAGCTCACTCAAAACCACACGCTAATGTACGTTAACAGACACCGGAGACTCCTTTTGCCTTTCAGGCTGTAGGTTATGACATGGTCTGATGTCAGACAGCGTACCTGGACCTCCACTACCTTTGCCTGTTCCACTCTGTTTTGCTATAACAGTGCTGAGTCTTTAGCTGGGGCAGGGGGCTGGTGAATGTGAACTCTGAGCTCTGAGATACCCTCCCATTTCTCTGACTGAATGCTCACACATCTCACATTTTGGCATCTGACCACAGACTGAAATGCTCTGTGGCCTGCCATGACCCTGTAATTGCATAAATCAGCCCTAGAATTTGGCTTCTGGTGATCATTTTTTGTGTTATTGTGTACTGTATTCCTAGTGCAGTGATGTATAAGGGGAAGAGCTTCTGAAAGAAGATTTAGGTCAAACTGAAAGAAATTGTTGTTAAATAACGTTGATTTTGCTTTATATAACTGGGACTCTTTTTGAAGTCCTTCTTTAAATATTTAGTGACACTTTTTCCTCTTTAACTCAGGGGACAGTGTCTCATACTGGTCAATGGTGTGGGTTCCCTTGCCAGCGTACAGAGGTTGCCACTTATTTCCTTTCATCTTACCAGGCTTGGCTTTCCCCCATGTCTGTAAGCAGTGCTTGATTATCATGTCCAGATGAAGGTCCAGCTCCCTGCAGCTACACTGCTCACTGACTTCCTCTAGCAAGCTTGGCTGGCTGGGATGCTCTTAAGTCCTTGCATTGCTCAGGATGGGTCAGGGGAAGACCATGTGTTAGCAGAGTTTTTGTTTTCCTGACTACATCCCTTCCCTGTCAGAACGTACACAGAGTGTGATCCCATGAGCTTTGTTTCCTTATGAAGTTGGCCTAAAAATGAGTCTTAACCAGTGCCATCTCAAATCTGTCTCAGGGAGAAAAAAAAGGAGACTTGAACCTCTGAAGTTTTCTTGTGCTCAAGCCAGTTTGCAGGTTGTTCACAAGCTGTTACGAAATGGGAGCTTCATCCCTTCTCCTGTGTTACTCTGTTAGTTTCTTTAGTCTCTGATTCATATTTTTACTGGCTAAGCCATAAGGATATGAATGGGTAAAACTTAACTGTAAAATCTGCCATCTAACTCAATCATAGATACAGAAATATTTTATCCCAAATGCTCTCAAGAGGATTGACAAATTAAAATAACAAACAATCAACCCAACAAAAACCAACACAACAACCCAAACCAAACAAACACTCCCGACAAAATAGATAAAAAAAAACCCTCAAAATCTTACACCAGATACCGTAAAATTTATCTAATTGTAAGTTGAAGCAGTTTCTAGGATCTGTGGTTTCAAGATGCTACGTCCTGTCTCCAGTGTCAGTCATGGAAGTGGAAAACAGCTTTTGCAGCGAAGTGCAAATGACTTGTGACCAGCTTCATTTGCCTTAGTGGTCCAACGTGAAAAATGGCCCAGTGTAATGATTTATTATGAAATTTGGGTTTCATCTAGTTAAAGCCTGCCTAGAAGCCGAGCATCATATCAGTGATATTTAATTCTATGCCAAAGAGCTTGTATGCATTGATAGGGTCTGGCTTCCAAGGCAAATCAGTGTTTGAAGCACCTTCTGGTGGTGGGCAGTCACACCTAGGTGTTCCTCAGGAATCTCCCACGCGCTCCTCTGGGCATCCAGGTGGCACGGAGGCAGCTGCAGTCCCTCTGTGCTCTGCCCACTAATGCAGGGGAAGAGCTTTGCCCCCTTTCTACAGCCACACGTGTCTGCACTGGAGTGGTGAGTGAAGGCTTTAGCCCCTCTCGACTGGCTGCACAGAAGCTTTGCACAGCCAAAATTCACATTTGCGTGCATCTGATTTCTCCTTGCTGTCGCTGCTTTTGATCCCACTGGGAAGTGACAGTGGAGAGGGGCAAATGGGGACAAGCAGTTCTTGCAGAGGGAAGTGAAGAAGCTGTGAGTGATTTGTGTGGAAAATTAAATTAAGCCCTAAGTGAGGCAACTGGAGTGGGGTCTTGTTGAAGGAGGAGGAAGGCAACCCTCCTGCTCTCCTTCCCCTGTGACACTTGGGACTCATGTTTTCTCCCCAGGACATTGTGAGTGTGTCATGCAGAGGTGATCTTCCTTGTGAGCTTCAGTGGACATGTCGGAGGAGTTGCAGTGGGAAATGAATAGCCACAGAGGAGACAGGGGCTGCCCAGCCTCCCTTTGCTAAAACTGCCCAATCCCATCGAAATGTTTTATAGGGAGACAAAGCCCAGTACAGTAGACAGGACTTAATTGCGTAATTCCTTTGGGAGAAATGGAAAGTGCTTCCAATGCAGGTCCAGTCCCCTAAAGGGACTGCAGATTAATGGCTGAGAAGCCTTAGCTGAACTCAGTCAGTGGGAAGTCATCTCTGGGTCATTCGGGGAGACAGTCGAATTGTTTCATTTTTAACTGGATGTGGCATTGCTCTTCCCTTCCTTTCATAACCAGCACCGAGGGCTCCTGCACTGGCAGACTGGCTGTGCTGGTGTTCTGTGGCAGACACAGATATCTGGCACTCAGCCCCCGGTGTCAGCCTGCATGGAAACACTCCTGCAGCAGGGCCATGCCAGGCTGCCTGTGCCTGCCTTACTCATGTGATCCCCGCTTTGGTAGTCCAGGCACAACAAGGTCTTTTCCAGCCAGTTACGGCAGCTGGGGATGAACTTGTGTCCTGCACAGGCCCTTCACAAGTGTTGGAGGTTGGTTTGATGCCTTTGTTTTGGCTCAGGGGACAGTGGAGTTGAGTGTCACCAGCTGAATGTCCCACTGTATGTTTCCACATCTGAGTTAACAGGTTTTTCTTGATGGAGAGGGTGAGGTTTGAGGTTAGAACTCCTTGCAGTGTCAGTGGGGGTACCCATAGGTGCCCTCTTGGACAGTCAAAGGGCTGCTCTGCACTCGGAGGTTTTGACATCTCCTAGGAGCAGTGAAGTGTACTCAATTCATATCTCTGAGGTGCCTGATCAGAAGGATCTTCCTGTCATACTTCTGGAGAGCAAGGACTGCAGTGCTTCCACCTGTGCACAAGAGCATCTCTGTATGAAGAAAGCAAGCAATAACATTCTTCTTAAATGCTATTTAAGCTGGAGGGAATAAACCAGCATGTCTAGCAATTAGAAAAGGTGGCTGAAAGATACTGTGTTTTCTTGGAGTGAGAGGGGAGAATGGGACAGCAGAGCACTGTGCTCTTCATTTCTGCAGCCACCCTCTGTCCTTTAAATGGGATCCCTCCGAAACCCAGAACAGCATGAACAAGTGAGTAAAAGATCACGTAACTTGAAAATTTCCTTAAGCTGAGGTAGCAGCAATGTGGCTGTTTACATATCTGTGTGGGAGTAGTCATTAATCAGACTGTCCATAAAGGTTCATTTGTTTCCTCCTAAGAAGGGCTGTTTTCACACTAATAATAGTTTCCTGCATGGGAGAGCTGGAGGTGTGCTGCTCTGCTCTTGTCACTGGGGAAAGGATGTGCTGGGAGAGCTAAGCCTGTGGTAGATACTTGCTGTGAATGACAGGTTTTGCTTGCATCCTTTTAGCTTTTTCCAGTGATTAGTGAGACGGTCAGAGGCTTTTTGGAAGGAGAAAAAAATCCTGCTTAAGTTACAGATGATATTAAATTAAACTTTTGCTTTTCTCCAGTGGATCCTTTCTTAATTTTCTTTATTCAGTGTGATATTGTCACCTTTTTCCTGGCTTTTTACAATAATGCTGGAAGTCAGAGAGCCGGCTTCTTTCTTGCCTTCTTCCCTTCTCCAGAATTGATGTTCTGGGCCACTGACTCAGCTAGGGACCAGATGTGCGTGTTGCAGCCTGATATTTCATCTGGATGTGTTTGTTGCTTGTGGTGCTTTGCAGGGTAGTTTGTATGGCAGTGAAAACTGCTCAGTAATGCAGTGAGCGTGCACACTGGGAATATTTGCTTTGTGCACATGAAGGGATGTATTAGTATTTTCTGAAACAGAAGAGCAAGAGATGAGCTGGAACTGGCATCGCCTCCCCTAGGCACAATATTGTGACGAGATGACCGGATTTCTGTGTGTTGTCAATTCTCACTGTGCAAGGGACAATTTCAGATGAGCCAGACCAAAGATGGCAACAACAGAAGCTCTGAACCACGGAGCTGGAGAACCAAATACTCTCTGTAGACTTAGGAGGGCCAGTTCTGTTGCAAACAAACAAAGGGGAGCCCAACTGGCTGTGACTCAGAGGGGAACCATCCAAATTTCTGTGAAGCCCAGCTTCCTTTTGGTGTCACTGAGCAAGCTGAAACCTGCTGTATTGTAAAAACACTGGCATCAGCACGTGCCTGTGCTTTGTTCACCCTTGAATATTGTGCTGTTAAAAATAGTTTTATTAAAGGAAAGCCAAAGCTGTAGCATAACAGTGTAGTTAAGGCTTGTCCAAGGTGAAGAAATTTGCATTGCTGTGATGACACCCTACAGAACTGGCAAACTCCTCTCTTAAATGTGCTGTTGTGTGACACAGAGCTTGCAGCAGAGCAGCTGTTCCTGCATGTTTGCCACATTTTATGTCCTGTCAGGCCTCAAGGACAAATACAAGCTGCACAGTTTAGAAAAAGCATTTTTGAAACTGAACACATTTGCAGGGAACAAAAACTCACTTAAGGAATCTAAATATGCAGGCAGCATACAAAATGCATGCAGGGCTTTTGCAGTGCGTGTAAGAAACCCCTAGAGATCAAGCAGTCTGTTGTCTCCTGGTGCTGTGAGTTTCTGGAGGTGGGAACAGCTTGCTACAGCCTCTGTTGTAGCACCCCCAGCCCTGGCAGCAGGACAGGGTCTCATCTCAGATCCTCTAAGTCCTGTCTCTTCCCAAGTGGCAGTGCACATGATGCCAGTAGCATTCAGAACACCGCTGCACCTTCCTGTGGTGAAGGATCATCCGTCTACAGACAGACTACGAGATCTCGCTGACTTTGCCCATGCATTCCCAGATAATCTTTGAGAAAATGTGCAGTTGTTTGCTCAGAGACGGGGAGGGAAGGGGCGCGTGCTCACTGGTTTGTGTTGATGCCCCTGGAAGGTAGAGATGTGTTTGGTAAAACAGCTCAGGTGTCCGTGTCATGGAAAACTAACTTTGACTTGTCTGGGCACTTCCCTTGACTTCTGTCCTGAGGGGCAGAGCCAGCTCTTGTCATGTCCCTGACAGAAACACACAGGTTCATGGGCAGTGCAGTGTTTGGTAGAACGTGCTTATGGCTGCAATAGAAACACCCCTTCAGCACAGAAAAAACTTTTTACTTTCTTCTGTCTCTGCAATGGGAAGGTGGTGTCAGCTTGGCTTTGTCAAGTGCTTTGAGATCTGTGAGTGAACTGTGGCTCAGAAGTGACCTGTGGCAGCTTTCAGGAAGTCCATGGTGACCTGTTGTTTATTATCATTCCTGGAAAGGGATAATCTGACTCCCAGTGTCTTCTGTGCCATGTACAGGTACAAACTCAGAGTAAAGTTTGAAGGAGGTGATGACAGGGAAGGGTCACAAAGCTTGGCTCCAGTACGTCCTAGGGAGCCTTCTGTTTGGCATATGGGGATACTCAGTTCAGGTTTAAATAGGCTGGAGTCATAAATGAAAGGGAAAATAAGGGGGTGATTTTAATAAATTTCCCCCATTTCTCAGCAGCAACAAGCATGTGGATTTGGAATTGGGCCCTTGACACACAAGTCCTGAGTGGCACCCTTGTGTGGCTGGCCAGGAGGGGTCCTCTGATGGCCCACGAGCTTGTGAGCAGCAGCTGGAGTCCAGAGCAAAGCTCTTGTCCAAATCCATCCACACAAAGTCATGTTCAGGTTTCTAACTGGAAACTTCATCCAGATTGAAGCACATCACAAATAATCCAGACCTCCCAAGGAACCGTCTGTCCTTCATGGAAATTAATCCTGGTGTAAGATGTGGGACATGATGTCTTTACATAGAGGGTTGTATTGGTGTGGCTTCTGCTGTGGCTGGCTTTGCTGGAATAGAGATGACATGTTGAAATGAACAAAAAAACTGTAAGATACTCTTTATCAGGAAAGCCAGGTGTGTACTTGGGGGTGGGGATGGTATGTTTTTAATGAATCGTTATGAAATAATAATGAACTCTGTGTAGACGTGGGTAAAAACATGAAGAATCCCAGGCTAACTTTGTCTGTGCTTACTGAATTGTCTTTTGGTTTATTAAAACCCTGGGCTATATTAAATGATTTTAAATACACAAGCTTGTTATTACGAAGCCACTTGAGATACTGTACAGTGTGACTGCAGATGTATGCAAATTGGCATAATTTCCATTTGACATATGCACTGTAATTATTGAAAGCTTTTTTCCAAATTTCTTTTTTATGTCTGCTGTAGTTAATTCACTATCCCCTTTTAACATTGGCAATTATAATTATTTGCCATGAGCAAATCCTTGCTAACAAAAATCCAGTTTTCTTTAGCCTGCAGCTTTTCTTTTGATTTCATGATGAAGTGCTGTTAATCAGAGGAACCAGTGCTGGCCTCTGAGTATCCAGCAGGGCACCAAAACACCGCAGTCAGAAAAAGAAATGCAATTAATTAGCCAAAGCTTCTTTCTAGCATCCCAGCCCTGGGCCTCCTGAGTTGCCGTGTTTGTGTGGAGAGGTGCTCTGTGAGAAGATCAATCACAGTTAGCATCTCAATAGGACTTGGAGTGAAAACTGTCTGAGATTTCTCCTCAGGTGTTCTTGCTCATTTTTCTTTTGTAGGAGCTACAGGTGGAAAATAGGGTGTATTTGGGGAAAACGGTGCTACTGGGTTGAAAAAAACCTTTCTAGGCTGTTTTGCATAGGAATCTGAGCCAAATCTGTGGCTGCAAAATGCAGTGGTTGAAGGGCTTTGGGCTTCTAGCTGCACGCTGTTGTTCAGAAATAAGGCAATTCTTATTCCCTTGAAAATGGCTCGTCCTTTGTGCCCTCCTTTTGCTTGGAGATCAGTGTGTTACACAGCTTCTGAAAGGAAACCCAAGTGCAAGTGCTGTCTAAGAATTACTGACCTACTTTACAGGTATTTTATTCTTCACTGAGGCAGATCTGTACCTGCAAGAGCGTGGGTGGATAAAAACTACATTTCTTTCACCCGCTGCGGCACAGGTCAAGTGCAGGAGAGCTCTGCTCTTTAAGTTTCTACCCCTGGAATATTACTTCACATTCTCCTGGGGCTTCAAAGGGACGAGGTCCAAACACAGCCTTGCAGTGAGCTCAGAACAGCATAAGGTAAGGCAGCCTGGGCTGCACTTCTCCCACAGTGAGAGGAACTACCCCTGTTGATCCATCTTTCCTGTCCAGGTATCCAGTATGTACATGACAAAACAAACCCACTGTGAATAGCGGCTCATTTTTCATTGTATGCTCATAGAGTATCTAGTACAAGAAGGTCCTGGGATTACAATAGAAATGCATCAAAATCAGGCGTTGAGGTTGATGAAGAACACAGCAATTGGGGCTGCCATAATTGGCTAGATTCAACCTAGTGAACATAATGGGGAAATGTGTCAGTGTTGATGTGTTTTCCAGCAGATTTTCGGTGGCAGGTAAAAGTTCCCAGTCTCCTTTGGAGCAAGTGGAAAAGCACAGTGAAATAAATACACCTTCAGCTGCTGCTGTGCCATAGCTGTGTCTGGTCTGGTGCACACTTAGCCAGCGTGAGGGCAAGTGGCATTGTCCAAGAGACCCTTCTGGGAGGATTAGTTTGCAGATTGACTGCAGACAGGACAGTCTGGCATCCAGGCAGATTGCACCCGAGGAGTTATGGCCATCTGAGTCAGCTGGCTGGGCTGCTGCCGAGTCCTTGGCTCCTGTGGGAGCTCTGCATTCCGGGGAGTAATTAATCAAACCTCCATCCTTCCTATGGAGCCAGGGTTGGAGCCAGGGAAGCGCGATGTCAGCGTCTCACACGGTCAGAAGTGCTGATTCACTTGATTCATTCTTGCTGCTGGTTTTCAGAGTGGGTTGATGGCTCCTCCTCAGCAGCACTTAGCTCTCACTGACAGTACACCGGTTCTGAGACTGCTGCCTTGAGGGGGGCTTTGTAATTTATTTAGGAGCTTCTCTGAGAACCTGAGAATTATTAAGTACTGTTGGATGAGAAGTTAACGAGAGTACAGTTAGTTTAAACCACGGTTTGCTTGTCATCTATTCAGTGTTGTTCCACCAACCGTGTGGTTTGAAGAGCCAGACCAATGACTACTTTAATTTGTGGGATTACAGCAGGGGTAAATTGGACCTGAACCTTTTTAAGGCCTGATGCCGACTCCCTAGAAAACTCCATTATCAAAACTCTCATTAACTTAAAAATGGGAGTAGGGCTGGACTGAAGGAACCAGACTTAATTATGGCTAGAGTAGAGTTGCACTACTCAACTCAGAGAAGTGGGGGTCCTCTATAAGGATGTATTTTGGCTTGACAACTTCCCAACAAAGGCATTTCATTATGATCAGGATTTTAACTGGCTTAATTTTTTCTTACGTGGGCCAAGCTAGCTTATTTTATTCACCTCTATGTTCTGCAGTCCTGATCCTTGATGTTCTTGGCAGGATGTAAAAACCATCCCTGGTCTGAGCAGAGGACTTAGACTGTGAAAAGGAAATGAGAAGCCACGAAGAATCCAAGCCATGGTCTCATCCGCAAACAGCCTTGGGCAAACTTTGATGACCTAGGCAGGTGGAAAAATACTGTCCTGCAGATTCACTGTTATGGTTTTGTGGTCTCCCAGATCCTGGTGAAATGGCACCACAGCAATGAGCAGATAGAAAAGGCAGCATTGAGCCCCTCGGGTGAGGTTGGCAGGTTGGCCCAAGTGCCCTGTTTCCTTGTGACACCTTTTGCATCACAGCTTTTCTCCTCTCTGCTGCAGCCTTTTCTGAGAGCAGAGCAGTCATACCAGCCTCTCCAGCACTGTTGCTGTTGCCACTCAGTGAGCAGAGAGGGGACAGTGAGCATGAAGCCACTGAGAGAATGTTCTCTCCAAGATGCGTTATGCAACCTGGTGTTCATCCATCCCTGCACAACACGCTGGGAAATCTGGTCCCGCTGCCAGGCACAGCCTTACGGGCTCTAGTAGGGTTTGCCTAGTAATTATAAATTGACATTTCCAACTTTTGCAGCTGTCTATGTGGAAGAGAAGATGTGATTTACACTGTACAGGTGCACACAGGGGCACTCCTGGATGAGAGGAATGGCCCTGCTCACCTCCTCCTGCCCTGTACTTGTGTTGTGCATGGGAAAGGGACTCACTTTCATGGTGCTTTGCACATGTGTGTCTGTGTGCTTAAATACTAAAATCAGAACTGTGTGTGGTGTGTGTGTGGGCGCAGCCTTCAAATGAGTCCCGTTATGTTTGTGCATCCCAGTCCACAGCTGGGTGCTTTGGTGTCCAAAGGCAGCCCAGTATTTGGGAACGGGAGTAACGATCTGAGAATTTATTTTAACCACTTACATCGGAAAATTAGGTCAGATGTATTCTCCATTCATCCAGCACTGCATGGCTGGCACACATGTTCTTCAGCACTATGGTCCTTCCAACTTCACTGGCCAGGAAGGGAAGTAGAAACACCCCAGCTGAAATCCTGCAAAGAAATCAGATTAGGAAAAATGTTTGCAGCAGGGTCTGGGTTCCGCAGGTAGCGAAGCTGATGCTTCCTAGAGTCATCACAGAGAAAGGATCCCACTAGAAACTGCAGTGCTTCTGCTGCAAACAGATAGCATGGCTGAATTTTGCTGAAGGAAAACCATCCTGAAACATAAAATGCAGGGAGAGTACAGGCTTTGCTGTGCTGCAGGATGATGCCATGTGAGATACAGATAAGGATCTGTAACTGCTGCTGGTAGGGGGTCAGGAGGGGTTCTTTAAGACTTGGATTTCTTGTCACTTGGCGGGCAAGGTGTAATATTTCAGTGTTCATAAAGCTTCATGAATCCTCTACAAATCAGCCAAAATAATGGCTGCATTAATTACTCGCCAGCATTAGTCTGATGTTTATCTTCTGTCAGTTTGTTATTTATCACCAGATTACAACTGCTAGTTTTAATGGGGTAGAAAGGGTAGGCAAGAGAAACATAAAGGGAATTAACTCTAATTATCAGTCATAAATTTCTCTGACTCAGTAAGCGTAAACAAGTCTGTGATGGAAAGCAAGCTGAAAGGGAATTGAACTGCCTGATTTCCTAATCCTCCCAAAGCCTTAACTACAGCTGGGCATTTAGTTGTTGTCAGCTAACACAAAAAGAAACATATTTAAATGCAGGTAATAATGCCTCGGGAGAATAGAGATCGACCCTAGGTTGTGATTGCCCTGTGATTTCTTTACTGAGGAAAGGTATTGTGATATACTGGACTGATGGCGTGCATTTTGTTCTAGAAGTTGAACAGAGGAAATGAGAGTAGTTGGAACAAAGAAAGGGCCAAACACAGAGATTTTCACCGAGTTTTTTATATAGACCTAAAGCAATTAAAATCCCCTCGAAATTAATGAGTGTTTGCTTGAATAATGTCTAAGTAGAA
Organism: Sclerurus mexicanus; assembly: GCA_013396755.1. Lineage (NCBI taxonomy): Eukaryota > Metazoa > Chordata > Aves > Passeriformes > Furnariidae > Sclerurus > Sclerurus mexicanus. The sequence continues at coordinate 104,100 of VWZF01013054.1, forward strand.
TGTTTTTCTTTTCTCAGTTTATCTGTCTACGTAGTGCTAGTTTTTTGATTTTTCCCCCTTGTATGGGGAAGTACCCAACAGGGATATGATCGTACTGTTTTAATGGGAATTTGAAGATACAAAAATTTAATAGAAATTTGGGAACACCAGCATGGTTGTCCCATTTTCTTTTTCCCCAGCACGTGGAAGAGCATGGAAAGCATCCAAGCAGGGATCAGTAAGTCTGAGCATGTTTCAGATGCCTGACCAGATAATCTCAAGAAGGGACCCCTGAAGCGTTTCCTTGTGGTGCGCCAGTAGCTGGTTTGTCAGGGTGTATTTGCACCTTCTTTAGATTTCCCAGCAAAGATTTTTAAGTAGTTAAAAAATTACCAAATGCTTATTTCAGTCTCCAGTACGGTTGTTTGCGTAAGTGCCTGCAGAGGAGAGGTGAGAATGACATGCCGGGTGGGCTATAAACCAAGCTCTAACCCACGTTAGGAAGGGGCTAGAGAATTTTGCTCGGCCTTGCAAAGTGCTGGCACTCAGAGTAACACGAGTATGGCTTGCTCTCCTTTCTCTCAAGCACGTTGCCCATGGATTCAGTGATGTAGAGCCTTTATACTGCCAAATCAAAGGCCCCAACGAGCCACACTAACAGAATCTAAGACTTACATGGACTTGCTAGAAAAGTTCCCTTCGAGTCAGCACAAATGGTCTTTGCAAATGAGGTCATATATCAGAGAATCACTGAGTGGAGGATCATCGAGTCCAACTCCCTGCTCCTCACAGGACTACCTAAAACTTTTCTGTGAAGCAGCTGTGAGTCCATGGCAAGCACAAAAGGACTGCACCTATTTCAGATGGCATGAACACTGCCACAGCAAGTATGCACAGACATGGCCCCAGTCCATAACCCTAATGACTACGTCTGCAAATAAAACTCAGCAGCAATATGAATGCATAATGAAAACTGATACCATCATTACTGTCTTCTCTCATTGTGGTGATGAGCCATCCTGGTTCTCCTTAGGTGGCACGCACTTCCCTGCAGGCATCATTAGCATCTCCTTGGAGTCAGCAGTGGTGTTTCCCCAGCCTCGGCACACCTCAGGAGCCATCTGCAGGGAACTCAGCATCTCTCTTTTTTATTTCAAGACAAACCAGTTCCTTGTTCAATGGTTTCAGAGACTGCCAGCCCAGCTGAAATCAGCACTGTGAGCTCACAGCTCAGTTACCTGCTGAACTGGACTGCAGTTCTGGCACTGCACGAGCTGCCTGTGTCTCGTTAGCCGAGTGACACCTAGACTGCCGACAGATGATGCTCACATCTCACTAGCAGGGTTTCTTCTCATTGTGCAGGTAGTCACTGGAGTGAAGTTTGGTTTAGGCAAGGTAGAGGCGTTCACAGGTTCTTTTTCGGTGTATTTGAATGTTTAGTTTTGTTTTCGAAGGAGGTGTGTTGGAAAAGAGGTTACATCAGCGAGGATAATAAACCAGCCTGAAAACTGGACCCGTGGTGTGATGCACCAGAGCCAGAAGCAGGGGTGTGAAGTGAGACCCTGGTACAGTTTGGGCATTTGTGTGTTTCCTGTATAGAATTTTTCATCTAATGTTCGTGAAGTGCAACTCACCCCAGTTGAATCTAAAATGTAGCAGTGCACGTGTTCTTTTACTACATAATATTTTGATGCAGAGGAAGAGACGTAGGGTTTCTAAAATCTCTGTAAGCCATTGATTAGCTGTGGCCAGATGAGCTGTTGCTTGTCAGCAGGGCAGTGTATCTATCACTCCCTGTGTGCATTTACTCTCTGTTTCAGCTCCAAAGGAAAACACGTTCCTTCAGTCACTGTTATTTTCCTTCACACTTGCAGCAGGCTAGGAATACACACATGGCCTGTTAATGTGAATCAGATCCTTAGCTATGACTCACTGTGCTGTAGTAACTTGTTTTTCTGCAACAGCTCTGCATATCTGTGATTAACAAAGATTGCCTTGGCCAACCTCAGAGCTGTGACTAAAGCCAGTCTTGTTAGGCATTCATCATCCAGATTTATTTCCTTGTCAAAAGTTTTGTTAAATAAGGTTTCTTCAAAGAAACATTGTCATGCCATCAATTTTCCCTGGCAGATGTATTGATTGAAATAAACGGGGTTTTCGTGCCACTCAAGGAACTGAGTGACAGATCGTGCACCAAATACAATAAATATAACCATTGTTTTTATTGTTATTGTGATCTTTACTGTATGACAATATCTGCAGCAGCAGCATCTCGTAATAGCAGAGACCCCTCTACATACTAATAAGAAATCCTTGTCCTGCATGAAAAGGTTTTCAAATCACCTGAGTGATTGTTTTTATGGGATGTTTTTATGACATCAGTCCTCATTTCCCAGAGCAGAGCAACCTTCTCTCAGGTTTCCCACTCTTCCTGTTAGAAGTCCACATATCCATATCTATTTAGACTATTTTCTGAGAGATTCAGAAGCTTTTAATCGCTGTGCAGTATGTGGTTCTCACATCCCCATGGGTAATGCATCAGAAAATAGTATCAGCCCTATAGAATAGCCCTATCCCAGTATTCCTTTTCTCCAGCCTAATGTACCTGTTGGCCAACAGCTTAATTCACACACAGATCATGTTTTAACACAGATGCTTTTGCCTCATTGTCCCTCCTCCCTGGCCAGTCTCTGGGTACAGAAGGGTGCTAATTTTCTCTGAAATCAATTTTCTCCTCTATTGTTACTTTCTTTTGCAGAAAAGATGCTAGCAGGGCTCCCAAAAAATTGGATGGAAGGAGAGCCTTTCAGGATGGGCCTGCAGTGTTGGGGATGTTGCTGATACCATCGGGGCGCTGTTGCAGCTCCTGGAGTGGCAGGAGTTCCTCTGGGTTTTTGCACCAGCCCTTTCCAGTGTCTTCCTTCCAGTTTCCTCTCCTTCTCCATTTACTCAGCCACCTTCCTGCTCTTCTCTGCTGCTGCTTGCTCATCTGGAGTGGCTCCAGAAACACCCCCATGGCTGCCTTGGTTTCCCTGGGAATTAGGACTGTGGACTTCCCCCTGGTCCTCCTGATGCCCTGGTTGCCAGTCCCTTTTCACCTCCCCGGCGTGCAGATGAGCTTCTTATGAATGAGCACAGCATCCCTGCAGTCCTTGCAGCAGCTCTGTGTCACGGGAGCCAAAGGAAAGCAGCCCTTTTTGTTGAGCTGGCTGTTTGGGAGCTGTGCCTGGGGGTCAGGGCAATGCCTGCTGCTCACAGACAGCAGCCAGGGTATCCTTGCAGTCATCACCTGAAGCTGAGGGAGGAAGGAGCCTTTTGCAGAGCTGTACGAAGAGGGGGCATTGGTCACCAAATAATACTGAAGGGATTGAAGAGCGGATCAGAAAACCATAGTGCCAAAGATTTGTGGCTTGTTGTGCACATATCAGGCTGACTCTAGATTGCTGTATCTTTGAGAGGCTGAAGAGCCACCCCAGCTATCAAAGCTTAAAATAACTGCAGGTCGCTGTATGAGCTGCTTCTGCCTTTGAATTCTGTATTGGCATACAGTTTCTGAAGAGGCATTCTCAGCGTTGTGCATCTCTCACATTTCTAGTACATTTCTAGTACATAATTAATGGGACCCCTCAAAAAGTCCTGAACTGGCTGGTTCCAGCTTCATGCAGAAGGGACCGTGACTGTGTGGTTCTCATGAAGACAGCTCTGAAAGAAAAAGTAGTGTCACCTGCTGTGAGGCCTGTGGGTCTCCTCTGTAGTCAGTGGTTTAGCACAGGTGCAGCTCACATCTCTTGTATCTTCTGGGTTTTTTACAGAGTGATTAACTTGGAAAGAAAAGGGAACTTCATTACCAACCTCTGGGTTTGTTCAGTGTTTAGGTATTGTATTAAATTTAATTAAAAATTAATTAAAGCTAAATTAACACTCCGAATGTTGTATCTTTTACAAAGTCAAAAGGAAGGGATAGAAGGCAATGGTTCTGTATAGCTGTGAGGATTTCTGAGGTCATTATTACTGAGGGAAGAAAATGATTCTGTATGGATTTGCATGTGGGTACACACCAGAATTAATTTTAAATTTTACGTGAGATAGCAATGGAAAAACATTTCCTGAAAATCCATAGGGGTTGGCTAACGTGATTAGTGTTGCAAACAGATCTCTTTTGATTTAGGTTTCGATTTAGGCCATTTGTTTTGATTTTGGTTTTTTATATACTCCTAGGGAAAGGGCTTTTGTCAGTATGGCCAGAGTAACTACACTTGCTATTTTTTGTCTGTCGACTTGGACACATTTATAAAAGCAGCTGATTATCTCTGCTTATTTTTTCAGTGTTGCAATGCTGGGAAAATGTGAATGAGATACTCCTCATTCACGTGTTGGCTGACATTTTTTTGTATTTACAAACCCTGTGAAACTGCATTAGGATGAAAACCATGAGCAACTAATAATACAGGACATCACTGCAACGTGTTTTTCAAACTGAGCGCCAGAGATGACTTCCCCTCTGATTCTGCATAGGCTCCAAAGGCAGCGATGCAGCAGTGGTCAAAATCTGGAAAGAAAATAATTGTCCTTATTTATTGTCACCATTTGAACTGTAGTTCTGTAGTAGCTTATTTAAAAAAATATGTTTGAAAAAGGTACTGTAATCAGATATAATTGTTCTAAATCATCCCTTTGAAATAACCCGATGAGCGTGCCCTTCCACCACTCCTGTATTTTCTGAACCTCTCAGATTGTCCCTTGGATGTTGACAGCTCCTCTTTACTTTAAGAAATTTATTTTCCTGCTGACTAATTTCGCTTAGGCCGCCAAAACCTTATTTTTCCTTTCTCTCTCCCTCATCCTGACAAAGAGCAATAGGTATCAACTGCTAACTAATGAATCCTTGTGGTGCCAGTGAAGGTTTTGATTATATGCCCAGACTGCAAATAGAGCCCTTTTTGATTTTCTTGTGAATAGGAGGCGCAGAAAAGGTTGTGCTGGGGCCTCATGTCTTGAGCTGAACCAACAGAGGACTAGTCTTACTTCAGTTCAGCGATAGACACTTGCTTTTTTAATTAGTTGAATTTTTTTAATTTTTTTTTTAATGGGAAAACAATCAGAGCGGATGTGGACAGAAAAGTTGACGCTGCAGGTTTCAGAGTGGAAGAAGCCTGTGCTGGTTACAGCCCCTCCAGCTTCCCTGGGCTGGGAGTTGTGCTTGTTTTTGGGCTGTGCAGCACTGGGATGATAAAGGGACAAACAAACTGGGGCTGCTGCTTGCTGGGGAGCAAGAGGCATCTGCACAATGAAGTGCCAGGCATTTCAAAATCGGGAGTTAAATTCTTGCTGTAGCTCCTTACTCCTTCCCTGCACTTACATGATAAAAAATGTAAATACCACTACCCTGGGCCCTGTCTACTTGCCACTTACTTCTGGGCTGATCTCCAATTCACAAGGACTTCATCTTTTTAAAAAATGAAGGTCGAGGTTTGCAAATAAATCACATGACTCCCTGACAAAAATAATTACTGAGAGGTGGATGACAAGCCATTAGATCATGGTTACAACTGGACTTTCTAACATAAGGTGCTAGAGAAATGTTCACTCCCACGTCACTGACAACCTGGTTGGCACCACTCTCTTTCTGCAGCAAGGAGACTGGGAGGAAGGCTGTGCAGAGCCCTCAGAAAGAATGACATGTATTTGAAAGATTTTTCTTCTTCGTTTTATATAAGAAGTCAAGAAATCAGTGCTCAGAGGTTGCCAGATGGAGAACTGTAGCCCTGTATAGCAGATTTCTTGATGCATATGGCAGGGGAGGGGTGTTCTTTCATATGATGAGATGTATTCAACTCTGTTGCATATCAGCATGGACAAATATATTGCATTTTCTTGCTGAAACAAGCTGACTGCACTTTTCTGCTCTGGTGTAATTACTGAAGGTTTTGCTGTCTGTTGTGTGATTTTCAAAGACGCACAGAACAGCGAAAGGCGCTGATAGAATGACACACGGTGACAATTCATCCTTTCTGAGAGCCCTGTGGAGAGGTGGAGAGGATCAGACCATAACCTCAGGCCAGAGGAGAAGGGGGTCGCTCCCCAGAGAAGCCCCCCAGTGCTGGGAAGGGAGGTTTTCCTCCCACACTGCCCTCTGCTCTGCCTGAGGCTGCCTTAGAGAATGGCTCAAAGGGAAGGTGCCTTTTTCCCTTCTCCTTTTGAGAAGGGAGCGGAGGAAAGAGCAGAAAACCGGGTGTTTTGATCGGCCTGTTTCTCATTCTGGCTGCATAAACACACCAGGGTATTTTCTCTAAATTAAATTAAGCAAACCTTTCATGATCTCTCCCTGCTCCCAGAAAGCTAATGTGGCTGCTTGTAGATTTGCAGCTACAGAGGAGACAAAGGTCTGCGGTGTGCACAGACTCGAGTGCTGAGCAGTGCCATGCTGAAAGCACTGCACAAGCTCTAATAGCATATAAAAGCTTTCTGGGCATCAAGCAAAAATCTGTTTAAATCCCTGACAGGGATGAGAGCACAGCACGTATTATCAGCATATGCACAGAGACAGAAAGGCTCTCTGAACATTTGCATTTTGGATTTGCTGTAATTAGGAGGTTTCGACCTTTCCAAAAAGGTTGAAATGGTGGAAGGAGTAAGTGTAAGACTTCAACTTTTTCCTGTCCCCGCACAAATATGTAGGGCTCTTGCTTTTCTCTGCGTGTATCCCTGAGCTACACTGATCCCAATGGCATGTTTTCTTGAGTGTAAGGGATGTAAAAACCCATAGGCTTCTCTTCCATATTAATAATCATAATTTGAACCTCAGATGCTGACAATCCCAAATATTCCCTGCCCCACACAGTGAAGGACTGCCCCCCAGCATGCACAGCAAAAAGATTGTCCCTGGGCTGCAATTCCTCATGAGAGCAGATCCTTTTCCTAGCAAACACACGTGGAGAGCTGAGTATGGTGGCATGCAGAGATACCTGTGCCTGGACAGACCTAGAGAAAGTGTGGCAGGTGCCCGTGAGGCAGAATGATGCGAGCTGAACTGGAGCAGAAGGGATGCTCGTGGATCAGTGTGAGCAGGTCAGGTAATGGCTGGGTTGTCTGAGGGGAAAAGCCTTTCCGGAAGGTTTGACTGTAGGGGAGATTTATCTCCCTAAGATTGCCCTTATTTTGGTAGCTCATTTGCCAAACTAAAACCTCTCTGCAAAGAGTCTCTGTAACTCAAGGACAATTATATTAGTGATCCGTGCCAGAGCACAGCTGGAGCTACCCGAGGAATACAGGCAGGTGGATGAATGCTTTTCCAATATCAAACAGATTCAGCAGAAAATTATTCTGAAGCAGGAAAAGAAGTGCTATTAGGTTGAAGATGTCAGCCCAGTCACCAACAGCCATGTGGAAAGATGAGGGAGAGAAGTAAGAAGAGAAGACCATGGCCACTGACTAGAGGATTCTTGCCTAATTTAGGAGGAAAATGAATATGCCTCCACTTATCTGGTTAAGAAGGTAAATAGGAGTGAGTTGAAGAAAGATCTTTCCCTTCTTGTCTGTTAACTAGATGTGACTGCCACTTCAGTGATGACAGCCCTCCCTCCAGCTTCAGCTACCCAAATAGCAGCAGACAAAGACTGGGAATAGGCAGTGTGGATAAGCTGGTTATTGAATGTTTGGGCTGTGACCCCCTTCTTTTTCCAGTCAGGCTGTTAAATATTCATGTCAGTGGGCTCGGATAGATCCCTGCCATCTGTCTGTATTTATATGACTTCATCCAAACAGCTACAAAACATAAAAAATTTTATTCCCACAACAGCTCTTTAAAGAGAAAGGGATTTTTTTTTTAACCTATCTGAAGAGAACAGCAATGAAAATACAATGTGATTTAGCAAGCAGCCAGATTTATTCATCTGGACTCCATCAGAGAGGATCCAAATTCAGCTCTCTTAAGTGCCAGGCCCAGCTACAGCTGCAGACTCTGAAGGCAAAGATCACGTTTAGTGCTCTAAGGTGTTCCATAGCTCACCTAATATCGCTCATTAAGCAGGAAAAAAATCTTTGTATGCAACTAAAAAGGAAACTGGAGATTGTGCCACTGTATATGTGTATGGGTACAAAATGGGAGTATTTGAGCAGGAGGAATCAATAATAAAGCCATTATTTATTTAGCCCGCACTGCATTCAGCTGCACACCTTGATGGCCAGATAAAAGAGGCCCGTCATACAAGCTCCAGTAAACAATGTGCCCATATGGACAATTCCGTGAGGGAACAGACTGTCACAGCTACATCTGACCTGTTTTACAGCAATCCTGACTCTCCCTTGGCACTGTGGATGCGCTGCTGACATTTCAGCAGAGCTGCTTCAAAAAAACCCCGAGTGCCACTGTCAGAATAGCGTGGAACTTTAGGAGTGAGAGGCAATTCCTGCTTCCTAAATCAAGCAGCAAGCGCAGTACTTCTGCTTCTCAGAGCCCCTTAAAACAGTCTGAGCAGGAGAGATGAAGGGACAAGACTGTAGAGAAGATAAAGCCAGACTTTTCACCTGCATTAAGTTACTGAACACACGTGTTTGTGTCACTCATTCACTTCAGGGATGTGAATGTGAAGCTCAGGCTCGACTCACAGGAGGCACACACAGGCAGGTTATCACAGAGGAGACGTCTGTGAGATGGCTGAGGGGAGGGGGTTGGTTTCACACCAGCTCCCAGAAGGTAGTTTGCTTTCTTATCTGTCCAGGCCCTCGCCTCCGAGCTATTTTGAGCCATGAGTGCATTTTGAAAACAAAAAGGAGCACATTTTCACTGTGGTGCTCAAGAAAGTCTTAACATGCATTTTGGAAGCACGCCAGAGTGGGTCTTTGTGCCTTCAACACCATATTGAAATGTTTTCTTCTTTCAAGGATCTTTCTCCTTGGCTTAGTCTTTGGGAACAGCCCTGAGGCTTTCAGCTTGCTCAGTCGATATATTTTTATTGATTTTTTTTTTTCCCCCCAAAAAACTGTTTTTCAGGCATTGGAAAAAACGTCATCTGTGACCGAACGGCGACTCCCCTGGATGCCTTCCGGATGATGACTGCGGCTCATTACTACCCAAAGCTCATGAGCATCATGGGGAACGTTTTACGCTTCCTGCCCGCTTTTGTGAAGATGAAACAGCTGATCCAGGAGGGTTACGTGGGGGAGCTGCTGGTGTGCGAGGTGCAGGTGCACAGCGGGAGCCTGCTAGGCAAGAAGTACAACTGGAGCTGCGACGACCTGATGGGAGGCGGGGGCTTGCACTCGGTTGGCACCTACATCATCGACCTGCTCACCTTCCTCACCAGCCAGAAGGCCGTGAAAGTGCACGGGCTGCTCAAGACCTTCGTGAAGCAGACGGACCACATCAAGGGCATACGGCAGATCACCAGCGACGACTTCTGTACCTTCCAGATGGTCCTGGAAGGCGGCGTGTGCTGCACGGTGACGCTCAACTTCAACATCCCAGGGGAGTTCAAGCAGGACATCATCGTGGTGGGGTCGGCAGGGCGGCTCATCGTGATGGGCACCGACCTCTACGGGCAGAGCAACAGCTCTCCTCAGCGGGAGCTGCTGCTGAAGGACTCCACGCCAGTCAGCAACTCCTTACTGCCCGAGAAAGCCTTCAGTGACATCCCGTCCCCCTACCTCCGGGGCACCATTAAGATGGTCCAGGCTGTCCGGCAGGCGTTCGAGGACCAGGACGACAGGAGGACCTGGGACGGGAGGCCCCTTACGATGGCTGCCACTTTTGACGACTGTCTGTATGCCCTGTGTGTGGTGGACACCATTAAAAAGTCCAACCAGCTGGGGGAGTGGCAGAACATTTCAATCATGACCGAGGAGCCAGAGCTGAGCCCGGCATACTTGATCAGCGAGGCCATGCGGAAGAGCAGGATGTCTCTGTACTGCTAGCTCCTCTGAGCTCCCAGGAAAGAACAGGGACCGGACAGCTCTCGAAGGAGATGGTAACTCAGCCCCTGTGAAGGGCTCGGGTGTCTTAGAAGCAGCTGAGGATACAGGAGAAGGAAATATGGTGTCTGGATCAATTCAATCTCTTGGCAGCTAAATGCCAAAGTGATATGGTCCTTCACTGGTAAAACTTCACTGTTTTAATAACAGTATTAGCTGGCTGATTGGAAAGATGTATCACGGACTCATCTCCTGCTTGCAGGTGCTTTAGATTATTCAATTGTGTTTACTGTGAAAGGTTGGGAAGATCCTTTTAGATTTTCCTTGCCTACCAGAGGGCTGTGAAGGTACTGTCATGTCGTTAAATCTTCTGTAGTGTCTGACATGAATGGTTCCTGCCGTGACAGCTGACACCACCATGCTGTAGTACTGCACCTCTAACCAACACACAGACTAACAGGGCTTGGTGTGAAAGTGTTGCACGATGTGGAAAATCTTGGCAGCTCACTTCTCATACAGCCTGTTAGGAGCTTCTCTGTGTTGGTTTAGCTCGTCGTTTTTTGGTTTGGTTTGGTTTTTGGTTTTTTTTAAAGCACAATTAGGTAGGAAAATGTGTGGCTTTTAAAACAAAGCAGTCCTCAACCACAGTGCATATGCCCTGGTATTTGGGGAGGGAGGGTCTTCTGGGAGCTCCCTGTAAGCTTCAGTGTTACGTATTTGCTGATTAAAATGGGTTGTGGAGAACCTTTCATGAGTGACAAGTGGTGTGACACAGTAGTGACAGTCAAACAGCCAAACTCTGGCTAGTGTTACAAAGATTTCCTGTGTCTGGGGCTTGACTTTTGAGTGAATTCATCATGCATTTTGGTTCCAGGTGGAAAACAGCCGAAACACAACCCAAACCCATGCAATGTGTGTTCTTTTAAACCTTTGTGAACTCACGCTTGAGAGATGCACACACCAACAAGTAATTTCATATCCCTCAGCCTAGGAGCTCTCACCCCCACCACGTGGGAGTGAAAAATAAAAAGGGGGATGAGAAAATCTCCCATCCGTTTCCAAGGAAAAACAATGACACGGGACCCCCACCCTCCTCACCTCCTTAAAGTGTCCAGCTACTGGTACTGTAGTCATTGTGCCCTGTCATCAGTGCAGGGGTGGACAAACCCTTTTGATAGGTTTGTCCTGTTCTTCTTTTTAATATTTTAGTTTGCAGTCTTGAAATAATATATTCTTTTGAGAGTATCTTCTTGAAAGAATATAGTGAAAGGCACATAAATTATCCCAGTAAACAGGGATACTGTTTTTCTGCATAAAGCTGCTCCAGTGCTGATGTGTTTACAGCGCTAGGTCTTCAGACAGTGAAAAAGTAGAACACAAGCACGTAGCACTAAATTATATTAAACTTGAGAAAAACCTTTTCAGGGTTTGTTTTGTTCATTTTGACTAGGGGAAAGAAGAGAGCATTTGGATGAACAGTAAATTAACAGAGAAAAGCTGACCCCTCTTTCTCAAGGCCGTCACATTAGTGTGGCCCTTTTAGGTTAGACAGACTGTCAAATATAGATTTTTTTTTAAACCACTTACAGTTTTGCTGGTTTTAGGAGCACTAAGGACTTCTCTGGGACTCTCTCCTACAAATGACTCTGGTTTCTCTGTGCTCTTGCCTGTCCTATGCCCAGTTTTAGAGGGAGGGATCAATAGTGTGGTTCATCTCGTCTGACTTCAGCCAGCTGAAAGTCTCATCCTGATCAGCAAGGACACAGTGGTCAGTACAGAGAGAGCTCTCCAGGGGCTGACTCAGTTCATCCTAAGATTAATACAGAAGGAGGTGCCCATTGGAAAGGCCAATCCTCCTCCTTTGCAGAGAATTTTGGCTTCTAAATTTTTAGGTGGCTAAAGTTAGGCAACTTGACTCCCAGCCTGAAATCATTCATGTGTGCTTAATTTTTCAAGATCATACGTGTCACCTTTCATTAAACAGTCCCCCAAGTGTAATACTGATGAAGGAATAATGCAATACTGCAAAACCACACCCTGAGGGAGAATTGTTTCTATCCATGCTGTTCTGCCAGTGTCAGGAACTCTCTCTGGGCCTGACTGCTTCTGCTAAGACCCTGGACAAGCTTTCATCATTCCTTCTTGGAAGCAGCCCTTGACAAGTTTGGTTGTTTTCCCTAAAAATGGATTTCTCCAAGGATTCCTGAGGTAGTATCTGTGCCAACAGGAATTTCCCATTGTAATTGTCATGGTATACCATGGTATCCAGTTTCTGCCCTGAAAAGTACATAGAGTAACACAGAAGAGAGAATTTGAGTAAGAAATCACTCATCTCTCTCCTGAAAAAATGGAATTAGACCCAAGGGGATCAGGAGAATTTTCACAAAGTAAAGGTAAAGGCATTTGCTGAAAATAGTGCCCTAGTTCAAGTCATGAATGCAAGCCTGGTGGATAATTAACCATGTGTAGTTAAACATCATCTGAAAGTGGAACCAAACGTGGACCAAAATGTCTGTGAATCTTGCTTTTCTGTGGTCTGGCCATTGTTCTGGAATTGCTGTTCATGTCTTTGCACCTCATTTTGGTTCACAAACGCTGACCGTTTTTCCTATCTGTGTTTTCTGCTTTTCTGTGTCTTTCTGGGTTTGTGATGCCAGTTGGAAGAAGATACCCTGGAATCCTGTTCCCTGCCCCTGCAGTGACCAGTCCCCAGGCGAGACACGGGGTACAGGGATAGCAATACCGGGCTCAAACTTTCTGTCCTGGATCTTTTTTGGCAGCATCCAGCCCTCTGCTCTTTTGGTACAGTTGAAAGTACATTGAATTGGCCCTACGTAGCCTCTGGAGTTCATGCTGGGTTCAAGAATTTGGGCAGGAGACAGCAGAGATGTACTTGATAAAATTCAAAAGCGGTACCACCCCAGAAAACCATGTATTTGGAATTGCACTTTCAAAGCTGTTCTCTAAGGCGGTGCCCAAGATTTGAGATGAATGCTGCTCAATTGGTGCAGGCCTAAGAGCCAAACTATGGCTGCTGCTGGAATTTACAGTAGCCCCCAAATAAACTTGCAAGAAATGTTCGTTCCTCTTTCCCAGGGCTGCTGTTGGAGAGGCTCTTTGCCATCGACCTGTGCACGTGGGATACCCACCATTATGTCCTGTTGCCAAAGACAAAGAGAGCCAAAGGGTGAGCCCAGGCGGAATGCTTTGCTGCTCTGCAGGGCTCTGCTCCCATGCTGGGGCAGCCAGCCGAGGGCTGGTGTCGTATTTCCCGTGGGAGTTGCATTGGGGTTCACAACTGAGATCCTCAAACATGCCCAAAAGGGGGAGTGGTGACTGCAGGAGCCTGGGCTTCCCTATGCCTAGTATGAGGCATGTGTTTAATTAGTTAAATTAGCTGCGTCTTTAGAAAACACCAGGCAGAGATGATGCTTTCCCAGCGGCCAGTGTGGCAGAGAATTGGGGTGTGCATAGAGGAGTTTAGGCTCGGGATGGGCTGCTGTTGAGTTCCTCCTTGGCTTTGGCTGAAAGCATGAGGAATCCCTGCCCAGCCAGCATCGGGCAATCAGAGGCACTACCCACCCTGCACCCAGTGTCCCCTTCCCTGCTCTCAGACAGAGCACCTCCACAAGGGAACTGCTGTCCTGGAAGTTCAGCCATTCAAAAAAGGAGGCTTTTCTGCTGCCTGTGGTCACAGCACAAGGACAATTCAGTTTCTCTGTCACCTTGCTTATTTCCGTGTCCATACAAATGTGGAAAAGGCACAGACAATTTAAAATGACTCACTGATCTACCAAAAAGAAAGGCATATTTTATTTAATGAGTAAAATTAAACATAGCGTCTTGATGGTATCTTTGGAGAGATCCAGAAATTAGTGGTGATGTAATTTCTTGCTGCTGGGCATTTTTGTATTTGACTTTTATCTGTGGCCTTCAATATAAAATATCACAAACTATGAAGTCAGTTCGCTGTTAAGGTCTGTATTTCCAAGGGTTGAAAAGTAGCCAGCAGAGTTCTGGCTTTGTGCAGATCCTCAGCACTGGTGTGTGTTCCAGTGGCCCAGTGATGTACCCTGGAGTACGTATGGAACTCAGCACTGGACTTTGGACCTCTGCAGTGCCCTTTGGGTATCGAGAACTAGTTGTGAAATGGCAGGATTATTCAGGACAGCAGTTTCTTTTTGTAGTTGTCGAAGCTGTTATTTGTGGGGAGCAAAGTTTGTAAATTTTAGAGATGAAGCGTGACTGAATAATATTTGGCAGTCTTATCTGCTTTAAAATTTCCTCTCTCTTGAGCCGCTGGATGAAGTCTGGCCAATAAAAATAATTCCCCCTTAACTGCCCACTTCCATTTGCTCATGAAAGGAGGAAATTTTAAGTGAATGGGCCTACACATAATGCTGCATTCATGACTTAATGAGTGTATGAAGCCAGAGGCCAGACAAGTAATGACTTTCTTGAAGCTGCCAGCTCGAGGCCTTGGGGTTGGGGAACGAAGGGCATCAACACAGGTCAGACTGAAATAGCTTTTATTCAGGATTTTGAGTTAAATGAATAAATAGAATGGCTGTGGTCAACCCAGAGCTGAACACAACACAAAAAGTGTTTGTGTTAGGTTATTTACATTTTTTTCTTTGGGGATTTAGTTTTATTTTTGAAGATTGGTGTTTTGAAATGAAAGGTTTTAAAAATGTATCTATTATTATGTTTTGGCATGTGTGAAATTAACTGTTTGGGTTTTGGGTGTGGGTTTGTTTGGGCTTTTTTTCTGGATTGGTTTTTGTTGTGTTGTTTTTAAGTTCGTACTTTAAAAAATGCCATCTGTTTGGTTTAGGGACATTGAGTGAATTCAGCTGCCCTTAGGCAGGTTCAGCTCTGAACCTGCAGCCTCACAGTGTCTTACAGTGACCCCATTTCTGACATCTGAATTTGGCCATCTGGGTTTCATTTGTTCATTCCACGGTGCTGGCTATAGATAATCAAGATACCTTTTGCAGCAGTGCCAGCCAGCTTTAAAAGCACTTAATGCTCTTGATGTGTTTACCATGGTTATTTATGACCTTCCAGCCACGTGCTGTCCATGATTTCCTTTCCTTTTTATGCCCCTTGTCACACTCGCTTCCCTCCCCTCTCTGTTTCCCATTCCACTGCAAACCTGGGGGAGAATCTCCCTCCTTTCCCACTGGGCTCGTGCTCAGGCTGTGTTCCACATGGCACACAGGGTGGCTAACCCACGACTTGAAGCAGCTTTTAACACAGGTCCAGCAACCCGAGCTCCCTGCTAAGCTGTGCTTCACAAGCAACACTCACTGTCTCCTCTCCCACTGGTTTGCTTTTTTATTTGATTTCGAAGATGAGAATATGTTCAGTTTGTTGCTGTGTCGATATTAAGTATATATTTATTGTTTTTCAGACATACATACATATATATAAATGCTATATATAATGTCAACGCATGGACATATGTACAGTAGATATTTTAAAGAGCTATTTATCAAGAAAAGTAAGTGTTATAAGTAAACAGAGTTTATATTTTATATATTATGTAGATAGCAAAAAAAAAGGTCGTTAAATTATAGTAGGACTTTTGGGGGGTGGGGGTTGGAGAAGTGGGCAAGGACTGGTTCTAGCGTTTTAAATAGCCAAACTACTTTGTACGAAAGCTGCCTGCTGTGCCTCTCGGCTGCAATATCTGTTCGTTTCTTCTTTTGGAAGATGATGTGCATTGTTACTTTTACATTGCTTGGGGAATGTAGTTAGTTTATCCTCAGCCAACTGGTATGTGCTGCTTAAAACATGGTCTCCTGCTGTTCTGCATATTTGCATTGGTGGAATAAAAGGATCTTAACTGGCAAATAAAGATGTAAAAGGATGTGATCTCAGCTGCCTGTGGTTTTTCCCCACACTTGTGTTTTGGGGGAGTGTAATAACCATGACCTCTGCCTGGTGTCTAGCCTGCCTGTTCAGCAGATCACGGGCTTTGTGCTTGGGGGTGGGCATTGTGATGGAGGGAGAGGAAGAAGAAGGTTTAACACCACACCACTGAAGGTTCTATGTTATGCCAGGGACTGAACTAACACCTGTTGGAGGGATGTGCCTGAGGAATCAGCTGGTTTTGTTGTCAAAGGATGTGAGAATGTCCAGTGGCATAACAAAATGGACATCCCCACTGAGCACAGCCTGCAGATCCTTTCTCCTGAGTTTCCTCTTTTTCCTGGATCCTTTCTCTCCTCCTTTCTCCAGCACAGCCTGGAGATCCTCCTCCTACCTCCCACTGGTGTCCTGGCGTCTGCCTTCCCTGTCCTGAGCTCCCTGCATTGACTTCCCCAGGCCTTCCCCATCCTTGCTCACATCTGCCAGGAGCTCTCAAGGCTCTCTGCCCACCCACTGCTCCTTTTCTTCCCTGTATGTTGGAATATCAAAAGTCTAGCAAGGATCTTGCTACTCCAGCCCCTCTGGTGCTGAAGAAAACCTCACTTGGGCGTGAAGCAGAAGATAATATGCAGCAGTCCTAAATTCTAGGCTCTGAGGAAAGATTGATTGGCACTGTGATTGATGTGTGAAAAGGGTAGAGCATTTCCTACGTTGCTTTTTCTAGTTAACACCAGAAGAATGTTCAATTCTACTCGTGTCAGGGCTCACTCGTTTCCCAGGGGCTTCGAAAGTACACAGATCTGAGGCACAAATCTGTGAAGGGATGGGAAATCATCAGCACTTACAAGGCACACTCCCCTCAGATCACACAATCTTGTGAACTGTGTATTTTTCATAGATATAAAAATTTACAGAGTAGGTATAGCATTTGCTTCATCACAGAATTGTAATATGTTAGCAACTTCTATTACTATCATACTTTAAAGATGTACTGATGTTTATGTACCCATAAAATATTTTTTATCAGTTTTAATATACATTATTTTCTTAGGCTGAAGAGGAGAAAAGTACAAGACAAAGAAGCTTCAGTCCCCAGGTCTTCAGGAATTAGGGTTTAATGTTTGCTTTGTCCTCGTGAGTAAATGTGGTATAACCTTGCTCAGGTTTCCAGATCGCCGTCTCCAACTAATCAATTAGGCACTGAATTAAAATAGGGCCAAATTTCACAGTATGTCCTTCAACTTCAGAGTAAAACAAGGCCTACTTCCCTCTCAAAGGCTAAACCACAGAAATCTTTGGAAAGCAGCGCCTGGGGGAGCAATTACTGTGAGACAGCGCTGGAGATGCAGCGGGGTTATCAGGACGGCTTTCAGAGCACAGTATGTAACTGCATGGCTAAGTGCAAATGCAGGAGAGAGGATAAACACTCCATGCTAATGAGGCTGCACAAACGCTAAGGTAAACATCTCCAAACCTGTGTCAGCACAGTGAGACACTCAAATGTAGATTTATGAACCCAAGGAAAGAGTCCTGCCTCTAAAACAAACTGCAGAAATGTAGGTGAAGGGGAAGACTTGCCATTTCCCCTCGTTTCTGAAGAACCAAGGCTTGCTTGCACAGTCTGCCCTGGCTTGTCCCGCTGTTTTCTGGAGTCCCTATTGATTAGCAGCTATGTAGTAAAAACAATGCGTGGCTTGTAGCCATAAATATGAATCAAGAAGAATGTTAAATGCATTGCATTGTTCTCTTCGGGAATGAAGGGTTTGCTGGGGCAGGGGTTATTAAAACATGCTGCTGTGCCAAAGGGAAGATGCACTTAATGCCTTTGCTCCTGTTGGGCGGTGGGAAGCCTCGGAGCTTTTCTGTGATGCCACTGGAAAAGCCCATGTTTCACAGCTGACATATGTGATGCCCAGCACAATGGGGCTTTTAAGCCCATGTAATACACCAGCACAGCTCAAATGGGGGTGAGACAGCACAGCTTTTCCTAGGGCAGCCTTTCCTGGGGCTGGATTCCCTCTGCACCCAGGTGCCTCTTGCTCAGCAGCTCCTGAGGGATGAGGCAGGGCTGCTGACAAGCACAGGGCACCGATTCTTACTCCTGTCCTCAGCTGCTTGTTCCTGCCTTCCCAGGACGTGGGCATGTGTGGAGCCACCTGGTTAACGTGCTCATGGATTTAGCTGCAAAGTAACGACCTGAGGTTTTAACTAGATTGGTTTTCAGGCAGAGCAATTCCCTGATGAGTCATTGTCGACAGCAATTTATGCCAGATCCCTCTAACAGCAGAGTGTAAATAGAAACCAGGTCTGCTGGCTGCCAGAAATGCGCTTTTCCCTTCAGATCAAAGGGTTGGTAAAGTAACTACAGATTAATAAACAGGACCAAAAGAAAAATGAACGGGCAGAGGAAAACAATTTTCAGTTCTGCATGTCCTTACACAAGAACATACATGTAAGCAAATGTTTCTTAAGGAACTGGAGGCCTCCTCCTCCAGGCATGGAAGTGGTGGGTATAGAGATTCTAGAAAAGCCTTTCAGAGTGTGCTCCAGTCTGTTTTAATAACTCTGCCTTTGCAGTTAATGACATCTTACAGACTAAAGGCTTCTGCAGAGATTATCATATCCCATCCAGGCAGTGACAACGGGCGCTGTCACTTGTGCAAGTCTTACACGGTGTTTCAGCCAAACCTGGAGAAGCTGAGACCCACTTTTGAGACTGTGAGAAGGCAGAGCCTGTTGGAATTGGAAATGGTGCTTGCCAGGCTTCTTTGTTTTCCCAGCGCTGTCCCTAAATGGCCAGATTTTGTATTTCAGCATTCCTTTTCAGTGGTGCTAGTTATTAAAGTATCTGTGATGAAAAGAAGCCTTACACCTGGGGAGCTGTGACAAGCTCTCCATCTCAAGAAGGAAGGTAATCAGAAAGATAGCAAAAGTCAGAACTGGGATGAAAAGCAGACTGAGAAGAAGCAATAATGTTTCTGGGCTCTGATGATTGATCTTCTATCCTGATCCTTCTAAATTGTTAGAAACATCCCAAGCATGGTTTCTGGCTTAGATCAACCTGTATTTTTCCAGATCCTTTCTGTGGCACTGTCAGAAGTTAGCACCCAGCAGACACAGTGCCCACTGCAGGACCAGTCTGAGGAGAAGGGACTCAGTCCCTTGCTGAATTGACACCCCCAATCTGGCAAACTTTGTCTGTACTGCCTCACATGTATGAAGATTAACAAATCTGCTCAAAATGAGCTGCTGTGATGGTTCTCATTTTGCAGCTGGCCAGGTGGAGGCAGAGGTGAAGTCGGTGAGATCATTCTCTAATGAATTTCTCCTTTCTCTGAATTTCCTACTTGGATTATTACGTTTGCCCTCTCTCAGTGTTTGAACCTATCACTCAAAATGTCACTCTCAGAGGACCTTCCAAATGTCTAAGATGATAGAAATGTCTCATTCCAGACCAGGTACAAGCGCATGTCTTTATGGAATTTCAGCTTACTTGGAAATACTCTTAATTTTTTTTTAAGGCAGTTTTTGTCAGGATTTTCCTCCTTTTATGGACTTGGTGGTCAGAGCTATTTAGCTTTATTAAAAGGATTTTTATATTCTTTACTGTGAGGGTGTTGCGGCCCTGGCACAGGTTGCCCAGAGAAGTTGTGGATGTCCCATCCCTGGCAGTGTTCAAAGGCAGGTTGGATGGGGCTTTGAGCAACATGCTCTTCTTGGAACTAGATGCTCTTTAAGGTCCCTTGCAACACAAATAATTCTATGATTTTAAAACTGTAGTTCTGGAAGATTTGAAATTACAGTTACTATTTCTAACAGGATCTCTTTGGCATTGCAAGGAAGGTCCATACCATTACCTTCACCCTGTCTTTTTGAAAAATTAGAGAGGAATGGAAAGCCATGCGGAGCAACTCCGTGACAGCCAGATACTACATCCTGCTGCTTTAATTTCTAGTTCCCTTTAAATAGTTCTTAAACCTTATACCATTCTCATTCATTATAATTAATACAATTAGTCATATATAATTAATGCCTAATATGCTGTTGTGGTTTGTGAATACCAAACAAGCCGGCGTTGGCTGCACACTGTGTGTTCAGATCCCTCTGTACAGAGCAGTGCCTTTGCAGCAGCACAGCCAGCACCAGCAGATGTGCAACTACATTCTGCACAGTTCCATCTATGGAGGGGACGGTGAGAGACACTCCATGCATTGATTTTAAAACCAAGCTGATAAAATTAGCAACAGGTCCATTCGGAACCGATGGGCTAAATTGCTCTGTGGTTTTTACAGCTTGAAAGCAGGACATTGACAGCACCTCTAGCAACTGCAGGAGTGCAGACCTAGAAGGCTGACATCAAATCACTAGCAGGAGAGAGGTGGAGGCTGCTTTGTCCTGTCACAAAATAAACAGCAGTTCATCTCTCCAGCTTAACAGCTTGTCTTCACTTATTAAAACAAGCCTCCGAACCATGACTGATATAATTTAGAGTCATTAATTAGTTGCTGCTCAATCCTTTAAATGAATGCAGGAGCAAAGCCCCCTGAGCTTCACCAGGATCAAAAGCCTGCTCCCCTCCCCATTGGTAGGCAGTCTTTCTGAAAGAAAGTGATTAAGTGACAAATTATTCTTTGGAGGTACAAGTGCTGCGTTGCACTGGCTGGATTCAATCCCTTCATCCTTACATTAGTGGCCCCAGTGAAGCCACTGGGTTAGGCCTGGGCAGCAGGTTGGGAGAATGGACTTGTCTCTGCGGCCAAACACGCCAGCAGCTGGTTGGGTGCTGTTCTCAGCACGGGTCCTGCCTGAGGAGAGGAGAAATGAGGTGCAAAGCTCGATCTGCCTCTGCAATCACAGAATCCTAGAATAATTTGGGTTGGAAGGGACCTATAAAGCTCATCTAAGCCAAGCCCTCTGCAATTATCAGGGGCATCTTCAACTAGATCAGGTTACTGAGAGTCCTGTCCAACCTGACCTTGAATGTTTCCAGGGATGGGGCATCCACCACCTCTGAAATCAGGGACACTTGGCTGAGTAAGGAACACAGAATTTAACTACCATATCCAGCTTGTGACCTTGAATTGGCATCTAGGCACCCCTGTGGCTCTCATACAAGGAAAAGTACTGCAAAGACTGAAACCAGTTCCTAATTTCCACTTGCTTTCTCATTTTGTGGCAGATAGCTGCATATTTTTGCCTTGCTTCTAACCATACATGGTGATCATAATAACTGCACCTCATCCATATACCAGAACCCTTGATTAGGCTTCTCAAGGTGTATCACCTAATCTTCCCACTGTCCCTGCACTGAGCAATCTTTGTCTCGCTGTCACCTCACTGTCATTTCTCACTTAAAGAGTAACATACCCAAGATATTATTATTTGGGACTATTTATTAGTTATTATGTAGTGCCCCAAATGTGCCATGCTCAGTGACAGCACAGAACACGTGTTTGGTGCTATTCAAAAACTTGCAACCCTTTTCCAGACGAAAACGTCAATCTTATTCTTAACACAGCTACTAATCAGGTTGGCAGAAGAATAATTAGGGCAGGCACAGCTGATATCTGAGGCTACACAACAAATCAAAGTTATGACTAGAATCCAGAACATATCCTAAAAAAATCACTAACATAATCTTAAAAAACTGCCAATTTCCTTTACGTATGGAGCAAGCAACTGCAATTGGTTATTTTCTTCATAATTGTCTTGCTGTCCCTGTATATCTTTGCATGTCCCCACTGAAGGAAGCACTCTCATGCTCTAGCAGGATGAGAAAACAGGGAGGTAGGACATATTTCAACTCAGATTTCTAAGTTCAGCTGCTCCTTATGCTGTTCTGAGCCCCATAAGCCTTTTCCTTGTTGTCATTCGGGGATGTGAAAAGATTCATGATGACAAAGGCAGTGTTTGCTCTGTTTGGAGACAGACCTGTCTATGGTAATACCACGCTCAAATGAAAGGCTCAATTCCCCTTTGCTGCCAAACAGCTTTATAATTTTTTTACCCTGGAGTGTTTTATTTTTTCCATCTGACTTCAACAAGGAATTAAGTTGGGAACATTTATAGCGACAATATTTGCATTCTTCTCTCAGGTAGAATGTAAACAGCAGAGCGAAGCTGTTTTGGCCAGGAAATGGGGCCAAGCTTTTCTAGGTCTGATGATCTTCATAATGAAAAGGTTATGTGAATGTATAAGTAAATTGTCCTTTCCATTAACACAGCCCTGCTCTGCATCTGGAACTATTCACGCTGGTGGAGAAACAGGAGATGGTATCTTAGGAAAACTGAAATGGCCAGACTTGTAATTCCTTCCCTAAACACCAATGATTTCCTATTACAACAGGAACGAGGGACAGTGCATTAGCAAGTGGAAGGTATACACTGGTTCTGATATTATCAGACAAGAGTATTTAAAAAAAATCTTCTGTTAGTTCAGAGCAAATGAAACCCACATCAAAACTTCACTTCTTTTTTGGTATGTTACATCCTGTGTTGTAATGCCGTGCCAATATGGACCTGCATGCTGCACAAAATTGGCATTCCATTGCTTTGTATTTCCCACTTCTTTTGGGAAATTCACACAATGAAGTGTGCTTCTGATAACCTTCTGTAATTCCACTGACAGACCAGTCGTACAGGAGAGACGGAATGGACATTTCAAGAGCAGCACATGTCTCCCATAAAATTATTCCAGCTTTAGCAGCACGTCATGGAGAACCACGGACACAATGCAGTTCATATTTTGTAATAGAATACATTAGCAATGCCTGTTTGGCTTCCTTCTCATGTGACTTTGTATGTCAGTGAGCAATTCACTTGTGCAATATAAAGATATCACACAGGAATGCTCAAAGCCATAGATAAAACACAAGAGATGCACTATGCTAGCAGGGCACTAATTAGTTTGGCTCTGCTCTCTCAGATAATCCCAAGCCAATTCCAAAACTGTTTCTCTTTTATCTTTTATGTCTGCTACCTCTTATGATGTTACTGCAGTTAAAAAAAATGCAGTGTTTAGGTTAACATGGTTTGGACAAATGTGATTAATGATGTATTAATCAATTTTACTATAAACACAGATCTCCACTTGGCTGATTGACACTAGCAGCTATTAATGATTAATTTCTACTTTCATTTACAGTCAAGAAAGAGATTCTGTCAATGGGAATGAAGATACTTTATGTACAGATACTTTATGTCTCCAGACAAAGGGAAGTAAGGTCATTATTTGGTTTATGAAAATATAAAACATTTTAAATTAAATATTTAAGCATTGAGTCACTTGTGTGCTTTACAACACTGATTTACAGCACACAGAGTCACTTCGGTAGTGCAGTTGGGTGTAGAAGGGCAGGTCAAAGATAAAAAGGCTGTTAAAATAAGAAAGTCCAACTCTGTGAGTGGCTGTCTTTCTAGAAAATAGGTTAGTCATCTTTGTTTCACCGTGGTTGTGTCACCACATAATAATCATGGTAGTCATTAACAGTTCTTGCTCAACCTATGCTTTTAATTTCATTAATTGTGTTTTGAAAAGCCCATATTAAACTAATGCATTTCCCACTGACCTAAGTACTTCTGTCATGTTTGCAACTGATCCCACTGTATCTTATTATGTTAGATACTGTTTACAGGCACCAGTAAGAAAATCTCTGTGTATAAATAACATGATTAAGGACTTTTCTATAGATGGGATTTAAAAACTTTACTGTGGGGAGCACACTACTTTCATTGTTTTTCAGGACAGGTATTGTTTTTATCTTTCAGACCATATTTTTGAGTACGAATTTTTAGCAATGGCATAATTGTCAACATTCTGCATCTGCTGTACAACAAATTAGTGCTAAAATCAATTGTGCTAGGCTTCAGCCTTTTTCAGAGCTCTGCTACAGCTATGGAATAAATCCTGACGAGGCCAAGAATGATTGAAAATTATAAAGATTTAATTTCCATAGCCGTTTCCTGAACCTTGTGATACTGGTTAGCTCCCAACACCATGCAATAGATCTCATCCAGAGACAAGTGCCATCTATCGATAAAAGATGTGAGTTAAAGAAGCCCAAACCGACCAGAAATGGGACCAGCCTGCCACCTGCTGCTGCGCAGAATTATTTCCAAGAAACATATTTGCTGGTCCTTGTGGCGACCCCCCAGACTCACTGCTGTGTGAACTGGGTCCCACCAAACCTGCCTTGCCCGGGGCAGCTCCCCAAGCGATGGTCAGCATGAAAACCAAGGGGTGTCCTGTGTGTTTGAAAGGAGCTGCTGCCTGGTCTTCTTTCCCCCTGGACTCGGCGCTGGTGGGGTCTCGCCTCGAGTGCCGTGCCCAGCTTTGAGCCCTCAATTCGGGAGGGCACGGAGGTGCTGGAGCAGGTCTGGAGAAGGGTCTGGAGCACAGGTCCTGTGCAGGGCGGCTGAGGGGGCTGGGGTTGTTCAGTCTGCAGGAGAGGATGCTCAGGGGTGACCTTACTGCTCTCTACAATGCCCTGAAAGCCAGGTGGAGCTTGGCTTTTCTCCCAGGTAACAAGTGACAGGACAAGAGGGTGTCGTTCATCTGCGCCAGGGGAGGGTCAGGCTGGGCACCAGGAGGAATCCCTTCATGGGAGGGCTTGTTAGACATTGGAATGGGCTGCCCGGGGCGGTGGCGGGGTCACCAGCCCTGGAAAAGCTGGACGTGGCGTTTGGTGCCATGGTCTGGTTGGCAAGGCGGTGTTTGGTCACGGGTTGGACTCGGTGGTCTTTTCCAGCCCCAGTGATTCTGTGATTCCGGCCCTTTGGAGTCTCGGTGTGGCTGACTCGGTTGTTCCGTGGTCTCTTCCAGGTTTCTGCTCCTGCAAACTCAGCCCCTGCCAAAAGCAGCCGCACCGCCAGGGGATGGAGAGGGCTCACACACCTGGACCAAACCGGCACCACCGCCTGCAGCACACCCCAAACCCCGGAATCAAACCCACACCACTGCCTGGAGCAGCACAGGGTGATGTTTCAAGGCTTTCCACAGTGATACCCGGGCCCTTTATCTGTTTTGAGGGGCAAGGTATTTATAGGGTTATTTAGGGTATCCAGCCCTTTGGCCACGTCAGCCCTGTGCTGGATGGGGTTTGAGCTGAGGGGTGCCCTGTGCTGGATGGATTGGGGTGNCCAGGCCCGCACAGCCCCTCAGGCCGCCATGGCCCCTCAGGCCGCCATTGCCCCTCACGGCGCCCTCCGCGCCGCCCGCCCCGCCCCGCGCATGCGCCGGCGCCGCGGGTCCCGCCGCGCTTCGGTTCGCTGCGTTCCGCCATTTTGCGTCCAAGCTCCGGGAGGTGTGTGCGTGTTAAAACCCTGTGTGTGTGTTAAAACTCTCTGTGTGCGTGTTAAAACTTGGGGGGTGTGTGTGTGTGTTTAAACCCGCGCGGCTGTGCCGGCAGCGCAGCCCGAGGTACGGGCGGCGGGTGTCCGGAGCGGGGAGCGCTCCGGCGGGGCCTGCCCTGCGTGAGGGCCGAGGGGACACCGGACACGCCACTGCGGCCGAAACGAGCTAATTTAAGGCAGGAGGAGTTAATTGTGTGCTGGGGGTTTGTTCCCTCCCCCTGTTCCTTCTATCAGTGTGTTGGAGACACACGTGTGAGGGTTGGGGCGCTGGTGTGGAAATACACGTCCTGAATCGTGAGTGAGGGGGAAACTACCTTCCTCCTTTTTTTCCTTTTTCACTGTGTAAATAAAAAGTACCGCTGTTATAGTGCTAGTTTAAAATTATTAAAATAGCGTTCCTTTCTAATAGGGCTGTTATTTTTCAGATCGTTTATGTTGTTCTCGTTCGGTGTCTGTCCTGTCACCTTTCCACGCGTGGTACAGGCTAAAGGTGTTTTTATTTTATTTTTTCTAAATAGCAGATACTCAGATTTTAAAGATTTGAACGTGTCAGTGAAAGATCTCAAAATTTTTCAAAGTAGTTGAGTATCTGTAGCACCATAAGCCTGCTTTTAGTCGTGGCTGCAATGTAAGTAGTGAAAACTGGGGTCACTGGACTCTTACGTGCACAATACACGAACATCACGGTCATTTCCATGGGGTAGTGCAGGACTGGCAAGTCTCTAAAGTCGTATTTATGTTTTTTTCCTGTCTCAGAAAACATCAGTTCAGTTGTTTGCTGGTTTTGTGTTTTCCTGTCTGGTCTTGGCCCCGATGCTGCAAAGCTCTAAAAACAGAGTTTGAAACACAGATAGGCCTGGTGGGTGTGCTGATTTAAATGTGTGCATTCTTTGCAGAATTGTGGCCTTTGTATCCACAAATGCTTTGCTCCTGATGTGTACTTTGGAAGGAGTTTATCTAGAAAAGCTTCACAATGCATTATTCACCCAGTGCTCCTCACTCAAAACAAATTATTTTTCTCCAAGTTTTGCTGCTGTCACCGCACATAAAAGTTAAGACTGCTTTTAGTACTTTGAGTTATGAAATTGAAGTTTTTGCTATTTGTAAGCCTGCAGAAGAGAGAAATTTGATATTTAGAAAGTTGGACTGAACTGAAATGTCTCTTACAGTTACTACGAAACCCAAAGTACTCACTGGAGTTTGCCATTGTTTCCACTACAGGGATGAGACATTTATTTCTTTTCAGTGCTGCAATAACAAGCTCAAGGCTGTGGCTGTTACAGCAGCTGATAACAACGTGAACATTTAATTAATGTCTGAAACTTAGCCTTTCCTGTCACCCCTGTGCCACTGAGGCCAAAATTGGCTTGTCCTTGCTTCTGGTTACCTCACCTGGTGAGTATGAAAGCTAATTTTACTTACAGCTGTACTTGAGTAGGGTTTCTGTAGCCAAAATTTTGTCAGACTCTTAACTGTGTTTTTCATATTGGTTTTGTAATACATAATATGATATTAAAAAAACCAAATGTCTTTCCACCAAACCTTTTTGCAAACTTTTTGACAAGTATCGTAATTTACTATGGGAATAATTAAAAAAAATCACTATGTTTTGTTTGGAAAGTTGATTTCTTTAGACCTTGTTTAGATTAAATTATTTTAATGATTGTGTTAGCACGTGATGAAAAAATCTTGGAAGATTTTAATGTTCTGTAAGGTGCATAGAGACACAGGCAGTTAACTTTCATCAGTGTGCAAAAGTACTTGACTTTAGCATAATGGGGCTGTATCCTTGTAAGTCTTGAGAGAATTACTGTTTCTCCAGGAGGAATCAGTTATGGCTGACGACTCCCAGAGGAACTTTCGCTCAGTGTATTATGAAAAAGTGGGGTTTCGTGGAGTTGAAGAAAAGAAGTCCCTGGAAATTCTGTTAAAAGATGATCGTTTGGGCAAGTTGATTTCATTGTTTCCTCTATTTCGTGGCGATTAGGGGCTGGGGAGGGACTAATAGAAAATGTTCAGCTGCTGTGCTAATACTCATTTAAGTTTTGCATCTTTTACCACCAATCTCTCAGTTACTGCTGGCAGACCTTTGATTTTCAGAAATCTGAAAATCTGGTTTTTAAAACTTAAAGATTTGCCACCTTGCTTCTTTTTTATTTTCTTTCATTCTTTGTGCTGTAGAAACTAAAACCTTTCTAGTGAAAGCAGTTTTAATCTGAAAATGCATTGTTTCCTGCTGTTAATTCCATCTAACTTCAAAACAATGATGATTTTGTTTTTGCTCTTGGTCCCTGAGGTCCCACATCTCTAACGGAACAGGAAAGATAAATGTTGTCCCCTTAAAAAAGCCCTTAATTATTTTGAGGGTGACGTGATTTGCAGAATGCCTATAGGAATGATGCAGTTTCTTTCAGATGAAACCTAGAGTAG
Organism: Sclerurus mexicanus; assembly: GCA_013396755.1. Taxonomy (NCBI): domain Eukaryota; kingdom Metazoa; phylum Chordata; class Aves; order Passeriformes; family Furnariidae; genus Sclerurus; species Sclerurus mexicanus. Next base: position 131,643 of record VWZF01013054.1, read on the forward strand.
TTTTACTGTAAATCAAGCAAATGTATTTATTTTTCAAAATTGTTGCAGTTTACAGGGCACATTCTATTCTCAGTTGAAGTGGTGAAAGCATTTATTGATAATACATGGTGAAAGTGAGGATTTCAATCTGGAGCTACAGATTTGCCATGCTTAGCTACATCAGAGATGCAAAACTATTTATATTTAAATTTATCTTGAGGTTTCTTTCTTTCTCCACAGATATTGAGAAGCTTTGCACATTTAGTCAGAGGTTTCCTCTCCCATCCATGTACCGTATATTGGTGTGGAAAGTGCTTCTAGGTATGAAATATAGAATGTAGACGGGTGTATTTTTTTAAAAGAGGTAGTGGCATTATTCTGTACTGCTTTGCCTCCTGATGCATGTTTAGCCTACTTTTGGATCCACCTTGAATGCACAATGGCAATTATAAAGCAATATTCCATGCATAGTTTTTGAAAACCTCTCTGAAGTGTACCTGGGTGGGTGTGTTTCCATATTTAACTTTGTAACACTATCCAGTTATATTTATAAATTGGATTTGAAGTGTGGATTATAAAAAGTCTTGATACCTTATAAGATATTCAGTTCCTGAAATAACAGGCAATTAAGTTGCAGTAAAGCTGTGATTGATTTTAAACTGGGGAAGACATGAAATGAAATGCATGTTTATTCTGAAGAGAAGCTTTGTGTTCCACCAAAACTTGGTTTCTTCTGGGTTTGCTTCTGACTTTGAATTGTATTTGCTGTTGAGCAGTGTTTTCTGTTTCCTTTCTTGGTTCCCATATTCAACTACAGTGCCTGCAGTTTGAAATAATGTATTAGAAGGTTTTAAAAATTATTTTTAATTTTTTTCCTCCCACCCTCAAATTTTCTACAATTTAAAATTGTGGCTGCATATTCCTGGTTATTTGGATTTGTGAGCCTTTTTCTGGCAGAGGTAGTGAATGAACAGTGCACAGAAGGTGCAAGATCTAATTATAAAACCTGACGTTCTTGGCATTGATCGTTGAACTGACAGAGGAATTCTACTTGATAAACTCCTACTTTAAAGCTTTAGCCATTAAAAATTATTATTGTACCCTGGGCCCTAGTGAAGTACTCAGCATCCTTTAAAATATTAGTAGTAGGAAATACAGTGTAGAAGGTTTGGACAAGTGACTCAGTTACAAGATCCTTCAGCCAAAATTATAATACAAAATATATTCTCTGCAAAACTGTGCTCACTGCAGAGCCAGTGGTCGATCTTTGACTGTTTGACATGATCTGTGCATCCTGTGGTAACACAAAACATCTTCCGAGTTGACTGCCTGGAAAATTATATTGATTTTTAAAAGGATTAGTGTTTTAAACCCAGAGTGCTTCATTTCACAACGTGCAGCTGTGTCAGGGGAGGTTTGAGTTAGATATTAGGAGAAGGTGCTTCACCCAGAGGGTGGTTGGGCACTGGGGTAGACTCCCCAGGGCAATGGCCGTGGCACCAAGCCTACCAGAGTTCCAGAAGGGTTTGGACAGTGCTCTCAGACGTGTAATTTTTTGGGGTGGTCCTGTGCAGGACCAACAGTTGGACTCAGTGATCCTTGATATTCTGATTTCAAGCATCCATCCAGTCATTCTTACACTCCTTGGGTGAACAGAGGTGAACGGGAACTTTTCTTAGGCTGTATCTCAGTGTTAACACTTGTTAGAAAAACTGGTATTGAGGAGGATTGCAAAATCTCTCTTCCTAAATAATTGGAACGACAGCCCAGTCCGTTTCTAGTGGGAGGTGTTACATGTCCTCTAAATAGTGTTAATAGTTTAAGAAAACGTTGCTGCCAGGACAGGCTTCCTTATCTGAGACATAAACCAAGGCTTGATGCTGTCCCAGGTTGTGTGGTGTGCCAGCAGTGTCTCCATTCGTTTCCTGTTCAGGTGTGACTCCTGGCGGTTTCTACACAGCCCTTTGTTGTTTAAGCTGCTTCTCTTTCTGCCTGAGTTGTCTCCTCTGTGTGAGGAGAGCAGTTGGCAGGATGTATACACAGAGTCATGATGTTGACTCTCTTTTGGCATAACATGAAAAATGTCTTTGCTCTGTCCCAGCTTTTGAAATGCAGACAGGTTTGCAGTTGGAAAAGAAAAGATAATTTTCTGTCTGATGTGCTTGTTACTGAGCTCAGCCATTTTGTGGTTTAACACTTGGCAGGAATATTTTTATTTTTAAAATGAGAGATAAAAACAGCAGGTAGCTTGTTTCAAGCCGATTTTTGAAGAATGCTTTGTTCTTGTGGGTTTCTGCACATACTAGTGATACAGAAGTGGCATTTTTTTTGCCTTGGTGCATGTAAGTTTTTATTTCTGTTGAAGCCTGTGGCAGTTGTGTTGTGAACATCAGAGCATTGCAAGATTGAGTCCTGAGTGAAGGGGAATGATAGAATGAAATGCTGAGTAACTCTTCTGGAGATGCAGTTTAATTTTCTCTACCTTTCTACCTAGGTATTTATTTCTTTTTAATTTTTTTTCCTCCTGGGAAACTGGAAAAAATATCTGTGTTAAGAGTGTAAAAAATGTTACCTTGCAAAGTTCCTGTGTGGTATTCCTGAGTTTTAACCTGTAACTGATTGAAGCTGTGTGATTGATTTTGCTTCGGAATGTTTTTTTAGAGAGATTGAATCTTTGATACAGGGAGTAAAGACTTTTCTGGTAGTAATTAATACTGCATTGTGCAGTTTCTTTGCATTAGTTTATCGAATGTTTATATTCTCTGTCATCTCAGACAAAGTGTAGAATTTGAGAGAAGGAGCAGCTCTTTTCAAAATAAATGGAGGCTGGGCACAAATGCACAACTATAACTGTACTGAAAACTAGAGAAGTACAGACAAGTAGGATTTCTCTTTACAATTGCCTGTATACTTTTATTTTCAGGAATTATTCCTCCTCACCACGAATCCCATGCCCTGGTGATGAAGTACCGGCAGGAGCAGTACTGGGACGTGCACCATGCTCTTCGTGTAATGCGTTTCATAAACGATGCTACCCCACAGGTGGAGGTTTTCCTGCGTGTTCATCAGCTGGAATCAGGAAAACTGCCTCGAAACCTGGCTTTTCCATTGGTCAGTCGTCTTTTTAATTCTTTTAAGTACAGTGTTTTATTAAACTTCAGACTGTAAACCAGTGAGAAACTGAACTGTGTCACCCCACAAAGCACGTAGAGAGACCAAGTAAGGTGAATGGAAAACAGAGAAGTACTAGCATAAAATAAGAAATTTTACTCAAAGTGCTTTTCTCTTTTTCTTCCCCGAAGTACTTATGTAAGATTTTATGCCTTACAATCTCTTTTGTGTATTTTGCCTGCTGGCTTTCAAGCTTTTTCTACTCTAGTGCACTTCAGTTTCTTTGTAGCACTGAAATGGAAGTGACATAATCTTATGGGAGCTCATGGATTCTTACGTGTCCTGGAACAAGGATAAATCAGAGCCAGTACAAGCCGTGATCTAAAACAAATTGCATCATATATTGAAATTATTTCTTTTTAAATCTAGAGTTTATTGTACTGACCTCCTTTTTATGTTAGTCTGAACTGATCAGGGCTTCTGTCAGGTAGTGCACCTGCTCTGCAGTTTGCAGTGTACTCAGCAAAGGGATGTTGACATGGTGGTAAGAGGAAAACGACGTGTGGATCTTGTGTATAAACCTCTGTCAAAGAGGATGTGATGAGGGGAACCACAGGGCTTTCTGCAGTGGATTTTATCCCATATTTCATATTATTTTAGCCATGTTCACTGTAGCCCAGCTTACTTTGTTACCTTTCATCTGTAATTACAGAATTTGACATAAGAACTTAAAAAAAAACAGCTTAAACAAAGTTAATATGGAAAATTCAGTAATATTGCATACAGCATTCTCTTCTCAGAGAAGGGAGAATGTTTTCTTGCCCGTACCTTTGACTGGGAATGTGGCCATCCTACCCTGCAAGTTTCCTGTAGAGAAGTTTCCGTGATCTTGGTGTGTGATCCAGTGGGCTGGAGATTCCTCCCTTCTAGAGCAGCATTGCCTTCTGAGCAGGTGTTTTGTCAGTGCCTCCCAGAGCACTGGCTGCTCTCAGTGCTGTGGTGGGGATCCACAGAGGGGATGTTTAGCAGAGCCCCAGTTATCGGTCCTGTAACTTGGGTTTGTTTCTCTGCAGAACCCATGTAAGCAGAATCGTCGCTGCCGTGTTAGAATGTAGTATTTTCTCATTTGAGAAGATTCAGAACTTTGTTTCAAAGTTTTTCTGTGCTCCTGTTGTATGTTTTGGTTTTAAAATCGTGACAAGTCGTAACTTGCTCTGCTTTAATAAGTATCTGTCATTATAGTGCAGCTGCTGCTCAGTGTGCTCTTGATGAATGTCAGAACAGCTCTTTGTGTACATTGATTTCCATTTGTTTCCCAAATAGCAGAGAAAAGGAATATAAGAATGATTTAAATTAGAATACTCCAGTCCTCCTGTGTAGCTCCCTTTTTTTGGCTCTCTTTCCCAGGAAGCTGAAGATGAAGTGTTTCTTGCTGTTGCTAAAGCAATGGAGGAAATGGTGGAGGATCCCATAGAATGCTACTGGCTTGTCAGTTGCTTTGTGAATCAGCTGAACAGCAAGCACAAAGATTCATTACAACAACTGGTAAGGAAAAACGTAGGACACTCTGTCAAACCTAACATTAGAAATTGCTTTATTTTTTGTTTGTCACATGGTAGTTTTCAGTTACATGTTATTTCCTCTTTAGGTTGTCCAAAGGTTGTATTGTATCTAGGTGAATTATATTTCTCACAAATTGGTCACTTAAGAATTTTCTTTATTTGAAACAATTAAAAATGTTACAAAATTAAGAACATCTCCATGTATGGAGGTGATACATTCAACTCTACCAATTTCTTTAATTCCTTTCAAAGGAAAAAGGAGTATTTTTAAAGAAAGTGTGCACTTTTGCTACATAAAGAGTGTGAAGTGTCTCCCTCCCTAATTTTTTTAAAATATAAACATTGTACCAAGGCTCTGTAGGTGAGAATATGGACAAAGGAAATGTTTTCTCCCTTTGACAGCTGAAGTCATTAACTGTTTACTTAACTATGACAAAAAGCATAAAAGCACTCCTGAATTTATGAAAATGTGTGTTGTTGCATTAAAATTTAAACAAGATGAGGAAATTATCCACATGTTTATGCTTCTCAGTACTTTGGGTTTTTAAGCAATAAGTCAATGTCCAGCTTTTAATGGGTTGCCCAGGGATTTACTCTCAGAATGGATTTTCTGGGTTTTGCTGCATCGTGTGTAGATGTGTTTTGATATGTGCTAAGGTGATTAGGTTTGAGGTGAATGAAACTCAATTTTACTTGTAAAGGTAACAGTAATTAGTGGATGTGTCATCTCTGCATTGCCTTAAGCTCTCAAACACCTCCTCGCATTAGGGAATACTGCATATATTGCAAGTTCTGCTAGTGGTCAGCAATTTAAGGAAGCTGAGGTTGTTTGTTTAGTTAAATACCTTATTAGTTAATTGCAAAAGTCAGTAACACTTTTGTTTTGTAACAGTTAAAACAATGCAGGTTTATTATTTTAGCATGTGACTTTATGCCAGTTGAATTTCTAAGACCTTAACTATGAAGGTTTTCTGGTGTGAGTTACCTACAATTTTCCAATCTTTTCTCAGCCAAAAATTCTGGAGCAGTATTTGAACATTGAAGATAACAGGCTCCTGATGCATCTGAAAGCGTGTGCTGCAATGAGCAAACTCCCTTATGATCTTTGGTTTAAAAAGTGTTTTGCAGGATGTTTACCCGAGTCCAGTTTACAGAGGCAAGTTCTTTCTTTTCTTTCCCTTTGTAACTTCATAGTACTTTTAGCTTTTTGTCATTGCAAGCAGGCAAAGAGCTTTCTGTACTTTATCTGTAAGATTATGGTGTTAACTTTATTGCTGACTTGGAAATGATAAAATCAGATTTAATTCCCTTTGTTACTGATGCAGAATAGTCAATCTCTGATCATTTCACCCATTGAAATTAAAAAAGAATGCAGTTAAGTACACCAGCTGATTCTGTCAGACACTTAATGTCTCCTGGGATTTAAACCTAAGTATCCTCTCTTAGTGATAGATGGCTGAATGGCAGTTGATTTTTGGGCTTTTTAACCAAAACCCTTTCTTAGGGAGTGATTGCAACATTGTGTTATCATTAGATGGAAAAGATTTGGGGAATGTGCACTGGTTTTGGCTGGAATAAACTTCTTCAGGGTAGCTCATACAGGGCTGTGTTTTGGGTTTGTCCTGAAGACAGTGTTGGTAACAGAGGGATGTTTTAGTTACTGCTGAGCAGCTCTAACACAGCATCACTCTGCTCCTCAGCAGCAACCCACAGATTTCTTACTTCCACCCCTCCAATTCTTCCCCCATCCCACTGGCAGGAGTAGTGAGTGAGGTGCTCAGTTGCTGGCTGGGGTTAAACCGTGGCAGAATGTTTGTTTTAAAAAGTGCTAGGGCAGGTTGAGTGTTACAGAGTTAATGAAATACAGGATTGCATCAGGATTTTGCAGGTAGAAATAGCTTGTTGAGCTTTTAAAAGGACGAAATTCTTGTGCGTGGCATTTCACTGAAGGGCTTTTGAAATGAAACTTGCATTATTTCTCTAGTTCTGCTTTCTGAGAACTCCTGGAAAGCAGGAAATTCAAGCTAGATGTAGAGAAACATGTTCTTTCTGCATTAATAAGAGTTGCTAATGGCTGAACAGGACGTGGTACAAAGAAAACAATGGTTTGAGCTTCAACAGCCTGAAAACTTTGGGAAGTAGTAAGTTTCAAGGGAAGTTTTACTTGAAGGGAATCACTTCCTGGGCTTCAGTAGTGTAGGAACCTAGTGTGGAAACAAAGCACTTTGTAAATGCTCTGTATAAAGTGCTTTCGTGGTGGTAAAGTTGATCATCATCTAAATAGTGAATGTGATGTTGTTTGTTCATCTGGAACTTCATGTTTCATGAAGAAAAGTGAGAAATGGCTGTTTTTAAAAATGTTTTATTTGCCCTTACAAAGTTTTAGAGAACAAGCTGTAAGATTGGAAATCATACTCTCTGGTCTCGTTGGACTATGGGCTTTGAGGTTCTGGAATGTGTTTGAGGGAAAAACCCATTTTGAACCAAAATGGAAGTATTTGATAGTAGACCTTTGGGTTACGTGGCAAGTTCTTGCATCGAGCACCTGTAAGGCTCCAAAATATTCTCTGTGTACTGGTTGTGTGTGGTGTGGTGCTTGAAAGCTTTTACTACTTTTATGGCTGCAGAAATGATGTAAGTCCACAGGGTGTTTGTTACAGCCTTAAAAGCAAGTGAACACGTGGTTTGCTTACACCTTTGTCACATGTGTGTTTGTAGGGTACTTTCAGCAGGCAGTGATTGCTCTTGTTTGTTGTGCTTTTTCTCTGTGCAACTTAATGCCTTAAAATGTAAATCAGTGTCAGTTAGAAGTGACTGCTCTACCTGGGACTTGCCAGTCTCTTCAGGCTTTTTTGCTCTAGACTTTTGTGACCTGAAATAGCCATTGCAATCCACTGCACTGGGAACCTCTTTGCATGTTTCCTAGGAAGTATTTTTATTTCGATCTTAGTGATTCAATTTTGCTGCTTGGTCTTATGGCTGAGGACTATTGCAGAAAGAGGAATTTGCATCAGAGCGGTTTTGCTCGTGGAAGGTGAAGGCTTTGTTTAAATTGCTGTTGCAAATAGAACATTTTATAGAACTGTGTCATCTTGATAGTGTGAAAGAAAAAACCTAGATGAAGAATTTTGATTTCATATTTCATCTTGTCAGGATTTTTAGTTTCAAACTCCTACCATTTTGACTCAGTTTATTTACATAAAATATATTATCTAGTCAGTGTGCATGGTTAGCATTCATATATACTGTTTGACCTTACTGAAACAGAGTATTTTGATTACCTGGAATTTTTAAATACTTCCCTGTGGAAGAGGTCAAAATATTGGCTTTTTGTATCACTCTGGAGTAAAAACAAATTTTAGTGTTGATACTTCTGATGGCAGGGCAATCCCTTTTCCTAACAGTTCTTGTGGGAACATGATAAAAGTGCACTTTTTCTTGGCAGGTTTCTGAATTATTCAGTTGTAATCATAATGGCCTTATTCACTAAGGAAATAACATACTTCATGGGTAGCATGTGACAGATGAACTTAATTAATGCTTGGAGATTCAGTTTGGATTAGAATCTAGAAGCCCGAATGCTTATCTGAAATGTGTCCAAATGGCAGTGTTGGAACTGCTGAGATTTGAAAACAGGCCTCCAGTTCTCCTGTGAATTTTACTCACTTTTTTGTCAAGTGAGAGATTATATGAACACACTCTTTTATGATTTAATTTAATTTATGATTTAGCACTGTGTTTCTTGGAGATGTTGATTACTTTCTATAAATTGTAATCTTCTCTGCCAGGCAGCTGAATCTGAATTTCATGGCTTTCTTTTTTTTTCTCTAAGGTACAAGACTTGTATATGCTGTGCAGAAATTTCCTCTGGGAATGGTGGGATGAGGTTACACAATAGCAGCTTAAACTTCTGGCAGGCATTGCCATTCAATATACATACTCTTATAACACACTTCTAGTCGCGCCCCTGACTGGTGTTTGTGTTCTGCACCGAAGGCTTGGCATTGGCAGCGTCCTGTTAGGTTATTACTCTCTGGCAATTTGTTAGTGCCAACCTATTTGAGCATTCTCCTGAAATGTGCAGCTCTCCAGCTGACACTGCCTCATGTGTTAGTGTGTGTTTTCTGTGTTTTTACATCTGTGGTGTCCATGTCCTGCATCATTTACATCTAGTTGTAAAAATAGAAGTAATTAGTTAGTAGAAACAACAGAAATATGAAGACCTTAAATTTCCTGTGGAGTGGGAGGGCATAAAAACGTGCATGTGGGCTACCACTGTGGAGAAACTGAATTCACTTTGCCTTTGTGTAAGTAGCTGAGCTGCTTCCCAGCTCTGTAGATGGATGGGCACAAGATCATGTGATCTCATTGGGGTGAGATTTGTGTGAGCCTCATCGTGTCCCTCCATGCCCAGTTACCACAGGCAGGGCACCCAGAGGTGCAGGCAGAGGAGAAAGCATTGTTTCTTTCCAGATTTCTGGCCTGGATGATGGGAGGACCAGAACCAGGAAAAAACATTGTGTTTACCCTGCAGCCCAGGGGAAAAGCTGTGAGATTAGTGGTAGTATTTCAGAAAAGGAGAGAGCAGCAATGCTGTGATGCTTCTGGTGTGCTGCTGCACTGTGGTGGTGTCGGAACCTCAGGAACTGCCTGGAGAGTGGCATCCCTTCACACACAGGGCACACAGAGTATGTCGTGTCTTGTCTGCAGAAAAAACTCAGTGGAAAGTAAATGGTTTGCTTAATCCTTGGCATGCTCTCCGCCTTCAGAGCTTTCTGTTTCTTTTCATTTCCACTTGTGGTTGTCATTATTTGACAAATACCTACAGGAGAGCTTCTGTAGTTCCTTGAATGGTTGTATTTCACAGAGGAGGACAGCCACACAAGCACAGGGAATGTAGCATGTATCTTCTTTTTCAGCATTCCTTAGTAGGGCAGTAGGCACAGTTGCATGCTGTTTCTGTGCTACTGTTAATCTCCTGTGGGTTTTTCCCATTTTTGAGGTAGTTTGTGTTCTCCTTCCTGGCTCTGCTGGTACAGACAAGGTCTGACTCTTGATCACAGTGTTGCACAATCATTCCTTGATCACTGTTGCTGGTGGAATTGTACTGAGAGTAACAATAGATGGAAATGGTAAGGGGAAAAATACTGCAGCAGACACAGCTGGTTAGTGCTGGCATCTCATCCCCTTTCCTATGCACCATCTTCCCAGATTTGTTAAGATATGGTGATTTAGATACTGCATCTGTTTTACCATTGTTAAAGCTTTTGTTCTGGAATCAGACTAAATAATGCAGGAAAACAACAGAGTGTTTTCTGAGCATAGCATGTAACCTAATGTAATTATGGAGACTGAAGTCAGGAGAATTGGAAGCAAAATAATGAAAGAAGAGTGGGTTTTTATACCAGATTAGTAAATTGTTTTTTTTGAATTAACACGAGCTTTAATACGAACTTTAAAAATTATTTTCTTTTTTTGAGGTCTGTTTTGAGGTCAGTTTTGAGGTCTGCTGCTCTTTGTAATTGTGTCTCATAATTACGGTTCTGATGCACATGAAACACACAGGGAAGCTGTTCTTGGGTTCTAACAGATGCTTTTGGGAAAGAAAATGTTTTAGAAGTAAACAGGGATGACCTGTACAGTGTGGAACAGGACTGTCATCTCAGTGTTCTCATGTCCTTGCTCAGAGCTTCTAAACCTGATTTCTGCATCAGTGTGATATTTACAGTGATCGTTTGTCCTGGGATGCTTGAACCGCAGAGAAAGCAGTAAGATGTTAATCTTGGATTGTGTATTGTTCCTGTCCGCATGGGAATTATGCTCATCTTTTAATCGTAGCAAGACAGGGAATGAAAACTACATTGCAAAGGGGAAGGCTGTGCCTTTTTTTCCCCCCGTCTATGTGGGGTTTTTGTTTCCTTCTTTTTTTAAGAGTAGTCCTGAGGATTTTACATACTCTTTTCCTCCTTGCTTTATTTTAAGTTAAAATCTAGTCTAAGTTTTTTGATGAATGGAGAGCTGGTGAAAATAGTGTCAAAAACTTACATGAGTAGAAGGTTAAGGGACCGAGTTACGGTGTGAAAAATAAGCAGTGTGTAGCAGCAGCAAGCCTTCCATGTTAGGAGTTACAAAGCTTTTCACCAAAAAATCACAGAAAGGTTTGAGGTTGGCAGGGAGGGCGTCTGGTCCAGTCAGTCCCTCTGCTCAAGCAGGGACACATAGAGCCAGTAGCCCAGGATCACATCCAGGTGACTTTTGAATGTGTCTAAGGAGAGAGACAACTTCACCTCTCTGGGCATCCTCTGTCAGTGCTTGGCCACCCTCAGCTGTGAAAGTTTGTGTCATGCCTGTGCTGTGCTCTGCTGGCACTCCAGACTGAAGGGCAGATTTGTCTGGGAGAGGCCATACAAAAATGGAGTTGTCTTTGGAAGAAGCACACCCCTAGAAGACGTTTTTCAGTTAGTGTGACTATATTCAGAAATTACAGAGGTAGTATGTGATCTTTGTCCCCCATGATTTTATTTGGAAGGAGAAGCACTTCGAACAAGTGCCCAGAAGGAGCAAGATCTGTAATCCCCAGAAAGTCTTTCTGACACAGCTCTTAAAATTCAAGAACTAAAAATAATGTAAGCCCATAAAAGCTGCCATCTGACAGATGGTTTCACACTGGTTTTGGATAATCTTCCATCCCCAGTCTGTTGAGCCGGGCCTGAGAGAGAGCTGCTGGATGAAGGATGATTTCAAATTGTTGTAGGCCATTTTGGTAGTAAGGATCCATTTTAATATTCATCCATGTTCTGTTGCTGAAGGACGTGCAGCCTTTGGAGCCCTGCCCTTCAGGTTTTCTGAAGACTGGGGCCTTCAGATGTGGTTTCATGCAAGTGGCGGGAGTGCTTAGGTAATCCTGAGGGTCTGCACAGTGGGATGGATTGGCAGACTTAATAGTTGTTCCTTGTGCCAAATTTAAACCTCGTGGATTATATCCTGTTGATAGGTCATATTTGTTTGTATCTCACACAGCAATGACCCGGAATATTCAACTGCTTAAGATGTAGTAATTAAGTATTATATCCCTTTGAATTTTCAGCTACTTAACTGTTTGAAGAGTGCCTTTATTAGACATGCTAATGAAGTTCACTTGTCTCTTTTTGCACTGGGAAGGATTCTCACCTTTAGGCGACACTGCAGAGTAGTTGTTACAGTTCAGGCTATTAAAACAAGATTTGCTTTTTGTGCCTGAGCTTATAAACAGTTCAATTTCTGGACAGCAACACGCCGTATCAATACATACCAATTACTGCTTGCCATCCCTCTGCTCTGCACCGATTTAGGGGCTGATAAAATGTCTTTTGTTTATCCTGACCCAAATAATTCAATACACTGCTGTTACTCAGAAGAATAATCTGGCTGTTCCAGCAGATAAATAAGCAGATAAGCACTGCCATAATGTTTAATGATTCCTCTTCACTTTCTTGTAGGGTTTGGGACAAAGTTATTAGTGGCTCCTGCAAGATTCTCGTTTTTGTTGCTGTGGAGATATTATTAACCTTTAAAATGAAGATAATAGCACTGAATACTGCAGAAAAGATCACACAGTTTTTGGAAAATGTGAGTACTCTTTTGTGCTTTTATAAAAGTGTGTTTCAGCCTTAGTCGTTTGCCTGTTGCAGATGTACCGTGAGATATTACATTACTTGCTGAGAATAGGGGAGTAGTACAAAGGTGAATGCACAGGAATGATGATTTTTTTTCTATCAGGAGGTAAGGTTTTCATAGAATGAAATTATTTTTAGGCTTGGGGGATGAATTATCTATGTTTGTACAGAACTGACAATATTCCTTGTGATACTAAAGGGTTTTTGAGTGAAAGTTAAGTGCAGTTGAGGTTAGGTTAATTCTTCTGGAAGCTCCTTTGAGGGTTTGCTTTCTGGCAGCTTTTTTTGCTTCTTGGCTGAGTGTGAGTCTGTGGACTCAGGGTGTGAGGATGGGGCATGGACCTGACCCTGAGCAGTAATGGGCATCACAGCAGGGCTGCAGGGTGCCAGTGTAACCCTGGCAAGTTAGATGAGATGTGTTTGTGCTCATGGATGGCCAGTGCGAGTTCTGCCTGCTGTTGCAGTGTGGGATGGCTGGAGAGCAGCCTTTCCTTTTTGTCCAGAACCTGGAAGTGATACCACGTGTGTAGGACTGAGGGGTGACGGGCTGGTAGGGCAGGGGGAAAGGATTCTGGTTTCGTTTTCTTTTTTCCAAAGAGAAAATCTGAAGTGGAAATTGAAAATCTTTATTTTAAACAAAACAGCCCAACTGCAGCACTCTGACAAGGCATCTTGCCCTGATCTTTTGTAGATTCCTCAAGACAACACTGATGCCATTGTCAGCAAAGCTGTTGATCTGTGGCGCACACACTGTGGGACTCCAGCACACTCAGCCTGAGAACCCTCTTTGCTTGGGACAGCTTGGGAAGGAAAAAAGACATTTGAAAAGACATTACCACTGTTCCCCCATCCTAGTGTGATGTTCTTCATTAAGCCGTCTGTGTAGAGATGCTGTTAAAGCATCCTGACCAATATGTAAATATTTTCCAATAAATACAGATGGAATGAAGACACCTAGTTGGTGGTATGACCATGTCCAAAGTATTTCTTGGTCAGCCAGCTGCAGTATTTTGATTGCACAGTGTGCTCTCTTGCTTTTGCAGAAGGAAATCTAACTCTCGAAGAAAGGTAAATAGACTTGTAATTTAAAAATGTTTCTGTATGCCAGGTTATAGTTGATGTAACTAGTTCCTGCTTGGAGGTGTTTGTAAGGTGAATGTACTGAATGTGAGCCTGCTGGATGCTTTTGCTAGAAATGTAATCGTACCCTGTGATTACAGGTGAATGCAACTTCACAAGGCTGAGGTACAGGACGTCACAGTGACCAAGGATGACATCCCTTTCTGAAGTGTTTCTGTCTGTCAGCCAGCTCTGTGGTTGTGCCTCCTCCTTCGTTCTCCAAGGAAGATATTCCAGAGAGGTGGATCTGTGCAGGTATGGGGAAAATCAGTGGGATGAGTCAGTGTAATTAGAATTACAGCCCAGTAATAACCAATGCTTCTGTTGAGTGCTTGGCTCGAAGGTGTAATTTGATTCCTGTTTGGTTTAGATTTCAAAGTAAATTTAATACAGAAATGTAATGCATGATTTAAGTAAAAGTAGAGTGATTAGCCGTAGATAGAGATTTACTGGACAACTGATCTTTTTCTTATAAAAGGGTGAAATTCTATTTCTATCTCTTGCAGTGACCAGGGAATTGTGTATAAAAACACGTTGTTTAGCTGTTACTGACTCAAATTGATGCTCTATATGTCAAGTATGCTCATTGCACTTGAAAGAGTGTCTTTAGCTTGTACTGGGTGTAGGGCAGACTGGAAATGCTTTAGAAATTTCTGGTTTAAACTAGGTCAGGCTTACCTTCCAGCACATTAACTGGGGGAGCCTGGGACTCGGCTCAGGTTACCCCTAAAAACCTGGGGACGTGCTGGAGGCTGAGATGGTGCTGTTGGTGTTTCCAGACTGCCTGAGGTTAGCCAATTCACAAAGAGCACGTTCAGGTCTGCTTTGAAACGCAGTGCTGTGCTGCGCTGTAGTGCAGTCCAGAGTTCACTCCAGGTGGGAGCTTGTTTTCCCAGCGTAGGCGTGGGAGCTGGGTGAGCGGGCAGGAAAGAGCACACACGTTCTGTGAATGATAGCAGTGCTTTCTGTAACATGCAGGGCACACGTTTCTCACATAATGGCCACGGGGGCAGTGTGAGAGGTTGCCCATTTGAAGATTTGCCCCCCAGGCCACACAGCTAATGCACACAACCCCAAAAGTGTGTGTGCATTATCCAGGCTTTTACACAGCAGATTACTTGGTCGCTGAAAAACAAGCAGCAATGACAACTGAAGGTGTTCAGCAGTTTCAGTCCTGAAGGGGAATCAATAACTCATATTCTGTGAAGAGAGGTGTGCTGAATCAGGATTAGAAATGCCAGTCAGTGTTACTGCTTCCAGACTTGCCAGCGAGTTCCTCCAATTACTATTTGATGGAAGGCTCCAAAGGCTTTTTTAATTTAAAGAAGCCTTTCTCTATCACTAGACAGACCCCAGAGCTGCACAGAAGAGAGAGATCTGCTTGTACAGAATCACAGAAGGGCTGAGGCTGGCAGGGACCTCCGGAGCCTGTCTGGTCTGTCCACATGGCTCCAAGGAGAGGGACTGTCTCCAAGGATGGAGACTCCACTGCCTCTCTGGGCAACCTGGTGCTTGGTCACCCTCACACTAAAAAATCCTTGTGTTTCCACATGAGCAGCAGCAATTTTAATGTCCTGCTGTATGTGCATGGACCCACAAATGCTGCTCCATCTTCATGTCAGCTGAAATCTGTGAGCAGCTTTCTCATTCTGTGTACAAAGAAGGAACAGGAGTGTGTCTTTAATGCAGAGACCAGTATTTGAAAATGAGATATTTTGTGTTTATTTACATTAATTCTCCAAGACTGGTAGAGATTATAACTGCTTGCTGTATGCTTGCAAGTTCATTTAAAACTAGCTACTAAATGTTGTTCTTTTTTCTTTTTTCCTTCCCTTTTTTTTTTTTCCCCAGCGGCAACATTGAAGCATTCACTTTGGACAGTGAAAGCCCTCCCCTCCAAGCCTTCCTCTGCCAGAAAACTTCATGGGCTTTGCAAAGAAGACAAATAAGCTTAATTTGGTCCAGTTCTGCCCTCAAGCAGTTGTTTCTCTCCAGAGAGGTTTAGAGCAGTGCCACATGTCTGTGCTCTCCCATGTTGCGCACACCGGTTCTTTTCCAGCTGATGTCCAAATGTAACGGAAACTCCAGATAAGAAAAGTAATGGCAGATGTCAGAGGATGATGCTTGAGAAGTGATGAGTGATTTGAACTCTGGTAAGGGGCCTGACAGTATGGAAAGAAAAGCAGGGGAGTATGGAAACCAAAGTAGCTGAAATACAGTAACTGAGAGTTGATAAAGGTGGTACAGAGCAGGTTTCTGTGAGCAGGAGAAGCAATCTCACCCTGTACCTGGGCTGAGCTCTCAGCCAGGCACTGCCAGGCACCGGAGTGTGTTGGTGTAGCTCTGTCTGTTAAACAGAGAATTGATTTTTTTCAGCCTCCTGTTTCCTGCCTGAAGATGGCATTGGATTGCAATTTGATTGCTGGTAATTGCATGGAATTCACTCTTCACTTTCACTGGTTTTATGAAATGCTTCCATTAAAACATAGAACCTCAGTCCTTTTGTAGAGGTTCGGTGCAAGAGATTGGACTGTGTTCTCACATTCCCTGTATATTGTATCCCCACCAGTACTTTTCTAGTTAAAGCACAGAAATTACTGTATGTAATGAAACTACTGTGTACTGCTGCTGTGGAAGCCTTAGCTAATTGTGGGAGAAGAGGATCTTTAGTCAAAAACTGTGATTTTGTTTATTTATCCAAGCCTCATTGGATAGGTACAGACTTGTTGGCTATCAGAATGGAAATGTGTACAAACAAGGATTGTAGGGAGTTTGGTGAAAACTCACCCAAATGAAAAGGAACCAAAAAAGCCCAGTACCAGAGTTTTGATTATGTTGTGTCTCCCTATCAACTAGGGAAAGGGACAGGATTTGGTCACTTAAAGTACACAGATCTTTAATTTCTGTGTCACTGGAATCCTGTGTGTGTGTCAGGGGCGGGGAGGATGCTGGTGTCAGTTTTTGCTTCAGGGTCAGAATTTTTGCACCATCAGTTACAAGCACTGAAGAGCCTAAGCAGAGCTGTTCCCTTTGGTACTTTCTGCAGGAGGCCAGTGGGCCTGTTTGAAGGTAAGTACTTACTCATGGGAAAGGTTTTCCTTCTCTTTTCACTACACAGAGCCTTCAGCTCGTCAGCCTGAAATGCTGTGCAACTGCTGAAGCTACTCAGGGTTAAAGAAAAAAAGAAAAAGCAATATGGATGTGCAGGACAGCACAGTCTCAACAGCAGCAGCACTTGCTGGTGCTACTTAGTGGGGTTTTCTTTACCCACGAGGTGTTGCCTGTTGGACAAGGACTTGTCAATAGCTAAGGGAGAGCGTTGCTGGCAAATGCTGCCCATTGACTCTGGCAGAGCGTTCCCTGTACCAGGAGCAGTGTGGTGACAGGTGGGGTTTGGTTGTGTTTGGGATGTGTGAGTGTCCAGTGCAGACTGCTGGATTTCTCTCCATCAGCACCGTGTTGGATATGACTTTGGCAGCCGAGGTGCCACCGCCATCCTCTGCAGATCCAGCTCGTTGGATCTGTTCCACTGCCCAGCCCTGGTGAGTGTCACTGCTGTGCTCTTCTCCCCCCTGAGGGGGCAGAGCCTGGCTGGCAGCAGGAGGGCTGCACCCCCGCGGTCCGCTGCCAGCCACTGGGACAGAGGGGATAGAATACACAGGCACGGGAAGGCTTTTTTTTAAATGAATTTTTTTAAGAAACTGCATACATCAGAGACAAACAATAATTTAAATACCATGCAGTTTCAGTAAGTACAAAAACTAGGACATAGAGATCCAGTTTAATTTTTTCTAGTTATTTACATCGTTTTCATACAGCCATAGTCTGTTAAATTACAATACTGGAAGAGCACGATTGACAGCCACCACACTCACTCCTATACAGAGACAAACTATATATATACACTTGGATATCAACTGGGAAATGCAACTGGTGCAGGAGTAACTGGGACACACAGGAAGGCAGGTAATGTGCCCATCACCTCCTCTTTGTTTACAGAAGTTGTTCCAAGCTTGAGCAGATTGAACACCTGGGAAAAATAATTTGTCCCCTTTTTCTTTCCTGATTTTTTGTTAGCCTAGTCATCTCCCATGGCTATTTATACATAAGTGATTTTATTTGCAGGCACGTTAGGGAGCCCCCCTTATGTGTAACTGGGTTTCCACCTCACCTCTTTTTGTGTGCAAGCTTCACTAGGCATGTTGGAAGTGCTCCCCCTCGCTTGGTTTATAGTGTTTGCACTGCACAGTACAGATAACAAAGGGTGAGTTTGGTGAGTAGCTGCAGTGATGGCAGAGTGCTCTGGTTATACATGGATTAGGATGAAATACGTTTGTGTAATGGGCTCACTCAATGGTTTCAGTTAAAATACCTCAAAGGCTATTGTGTTCTTTTCCCCCTCCCCCTTCTCTTCTGATAATGCCCAGAGTGCTCTCTAGGAATTGCTTAAACACAGAAATTGGCCTGATCCCCATCCCAGCAAACCTGCAGTCTCAAACTTCTTCAGCTTGCAAGTAGGGTTCCCTCTGAGGCGAAATAACATTGCCAGATCCGTCGTACTGCCACTTATGGGGCTTCCTCACCATCGCACCCAAACAATCAAAACTTTTTTGTCTAGACCTTTTGGAATTGCTTTTTCAATCCCCACTTTCTTCCCCAGCTGCCATACCCTTCATTTCCAGTTTGTCCTTCTGTAGGCTGTAGAACAGATGTCTCATTTTAAGAATTCAGGGTTCAGTGAATTACAACCAAACCATTTTTCTTCCTTGGCTCTAGATTATTTTAAATCTTAGAGATGGATGATAGGAATAGCCATTTTTGTTCCATGTTGATTTTTCTATTCTCTAAACCTGATGTAATTCTTTATTACCGTTATTAATCTCTTCCTAATATGAATGAGGATGACTGGAACAGAGTCCTAGCAGGAATGCCACCATCTTTACATGCTACATGTAATCTGGGTGGAAGGGAGGGAAACCATGACTGTTTGTTGTTTTGGTTTTCCTCTTTACCTCCAACAGCTTTCACAGATGAGAAGACAAGTGCTCAAGAAAACAGATTTTAAAAAAAGGGACTAGCAAGTGCCCATGGATGCCAGAGGTGAGTGTGCAAACTGAGGATGTGCTGCCATGGTCAGGCCCTGCCCTGACAAAAATGAACTTTGCAACCTCCCCAGACCCACTGAAGCTAAAAGCAGATGGAGTGTCAGTTCTGTGATACTTACTGCAGTGCTAAACACTTTGTATGGCTTCTTTCTCGTCCCCCTTTCTCAGTAATAAGCTCTATTTGCAACTGGGGAGAAATATGGCAGTTCTTCTGCTTGTGTCCTGGTGTCTGCTCAGCCAGGAGCTAGCATATTAAAACAAAAAACCTAAAAGAACAGAAAAAAGAACTAAAAGAATAAAAAAAAGCGTGGCTGCATGTAGCTGCCCTGGGGACAGCATGAATCACGGGGCAAGGCTGAGTGTGACAACTTCCAAGGCTGGTGATTTCTGTCACCACTGCTTTTTAACGGTGTCCTTTTGCTTTCCCAGTGAACCTCCAGGCTAAATGATGCCAGGCCAGGTGTGAGAGCCATACTGGGCACAGAAGGAATTGTCACTCTTCAGAAAAGCTATGTTGCTTTTCCCTTTCCTAATACAGTGGATGTGTAGTCAAAAGCACAGAGGCTGTTCTTCCCTTTTTTAAAGCTGTGATGCAGTCATCTTACATGTGTATGTGAACTTAAAAACGTGAACCTGAGGGTTTCATGAAAATAACCCCAAAGCAGTGTAGTCCTGGCTAGTACTTCCAGTGCTCTGCCTTTGCTGTCCTGAGCTGGTAACATGGCACACTGAAGGCTTTCCCTACTGATGAACTTGTCTTTAAAGCAACTGTGAGCTGGTGCTACAGGGATCACTGTGTGTTTCTTCAGAAACCATCACTGCATCTGGGAAGCGTCTGAGGCAGGATGCATCAAAAATGAAGCACCAGAAACCAGCTGGTTTTTACCATCCTTTGATCTTCCATCCTACAACAGCCAATTCTTATTCAATAGCTAATAATCCATAGCACTGCAAAGATGGCCATGGATGAGAATGAAAAGCTTTTGCTCACCTCTGGTGGAGAGCAAATCTGAGGCATTGGGTGCCACCCCTGCATGTAGATGGAGTGCACCAGCCTCGCTGCCGGGGGCCTGTGGGCAGGCTGGGTGCTGGAACCACTCCACAGGCTCCACACAGGTCCTTTGGCTGTACTCCTGCAACCAGAGGAATGAGATGAGGTCTGAGAGGAGGCAGGAGTGTTGGCACTCTGCTGCGTTGGCCATTAAATGCTCGTGTGCAAGAGGCTTCTCGGCCTGCAATCAGTGAAGGGCAACGTTAGCATGGCACTGCAGGACAGGGAGCACAGAGGAGAGAGTAGGGATGTGGAAGACAGGAAGAAAAAATTAGTAAGATAACAACAGAAGTAACAATAGTAAAAAACTTTGGCCTTTCTGCTCCAACTGTCAAAGCAAATTGCTATTATGGAAGAAAAAAGGTGTCCTGAAGTAATAATCTGGAACTTCTTACAGTAATGTTGCTACAGTGCTTTGGGCCACTGTCCCACAACAATGGCATAATAGTTTCTTGTAAGAGCTGCAAAGGAATCCTGACAATGTTTGCCCCAGCTTGCTGGCGTTACACTGGTTAAGGACTTAATTCTGGAAGGTGATGGCCTAAGTTGAGAAAAGCACTTGAATGTGTTCAGCTTCAGTTAGCCTGTCAGACATACCCTGGACTGCAGGGAAGCTGTGTGCGTGCCTACTGACTGGAGAGCACACGCTTACGTTGGCAAGTAAACCAGACCCAGAGTGACCAGCTCTCTGAGCTCTGCTTGGTCAGTTTTTCTGTCAAACCACCGTAATAAAAATAAATTAAACCCAAAATTCGTACCAATAAATTCAGAACACCTGTAAATTTCTGTCCTTACGCCTCAGCCGGTGACAAGTCCCACCATCCGTAAGGATGCACCAGGCTCCTTTTGTTAGGCCAGGCACCACAATGCGCCATGCTTTGCTCAGAATGACTTCAGGATCAGTCCTTGAAACACCTGATAAAGAGAGGATAGATACCACTCACTGAGCCCCCAGTTCCTCCTGCCACGTGTCCCTCTGGAGAGCTGGTGGGCAATCCCAGCCTTTCTTGCTGCCTGAGTGCACATCGGCTCTCCCTCAGTCCCAAGGCCTGGGTGTAAAGACAAACTACAAGCAGAGCGAATGCCATGCAGTGACCATGAAGAGATGGGTTTTTGCTTGCTTGTCCTCAACATTCTTGTCACTTACTGCCCATGGGTTCACTACTGGCTTCAGAAAATCCTCCTTGAAAGAGATGAAAAACAAACAGTTGCTGAGACTGAAGCAGCGCTCAGCAGGGAGTCCTGTTCTTTCGAGGTGATACCTTTTTCTGCTTGGAAGCCACACAACATCTGCTGACTGGACATAAACTTCTCCAGGGAAAGCAGTGCCTTCTAGTCTGATGATATTCACAGATGGGCTGGCCCTTAGAGTAGTTTCTCTGCTTCACCTTCCTCCTAAGGTGCTCACAGCCTGGAAGGAGTGTTTGGTGTAAGTGCTTTAATGCCAGTGGTGCTCATCTGTTGGAGACTTCACCCAGGCCAGGTGATTCCTCAGGGCTCTCTGGAGTTGATGACGGAGGCTTGTCAGGATGAGGGGTGCCTGAAGACAAAATGGTTGCACCACCAGCTGGGCTTGAACACGTATGGCAGATCCACATGCCGGGAAAGTCCTATACAGAGATGCCAAGTCTTGGCACAATTCCCACCAGGGGTATTTTCTGTTACTGAAGCTTGAACCAGCAGGTCTGATGATGCTGCAGTACTCATCACATGTAAATACAATTTACCTTTTTTTTATATTTCTTTTTCTACTCTTTTTTTCCTCTTTTTTTAAAAAGGCAGTTCAGAAGATTTACATTGTACGTAACAGGGAAGTGAATAATACCAGCACTTATGGTTCCTTTTAGTTATGTTTTGAAGATGGCATAGTAGTCAGGTAGAATTGATCTGCTACGGCCTATGAAACCTGAAACCCAAGGGAAAAAAAGAGTAAGATAATGTGCTCACATGTATAATGTACATAAAACAAACAGGAAAACGTTGCTGCAGTGATCCCTTTAGGCAGCTCAACTCCTGCAGCACTGACATCAGCCACGCAGGCAGGGAGGACCCAGAGCAGACACCCCTCAGCCCTTGCCAGGCTCACAGGTCATAGGCGTGGGCTGTTTGCACCAACATCTGCCAAAGACAGTCACACTCTTGGGGCCCATCCTGTGGATCCCTGACTGGAGATTGCAGATCACCTACTTCTCCTTCAGATTCCACAAAAAGTGTCTGCTTCAGACAGACCTTACACTCTTCAGCCAGCAAGAGTTACATACAGTTTAATTATTCCTCAATATCGGAGGCTAAAGAGACAAATGGAGTTAAAATGACCCTTTCTGCAAGGACACCCCATTCCGTGTCAGATCTGCAAATACATTTTTTTAAGCTTTGATTTTTCACTCTATTATGAACTAAGTAATGTATCCTACTAGTAAAGTGACATTCACATTCTCTGCTCAGCTCATGCAATGGGCTTAATGACACGAATAGCTCATTACCTTGCTAATGACTTTGTAATGGTGATTTATCTAAGTTTGTTTAAGGGAATTACTCTTTTGTTTAAGCATGCTTCCTTCAAGTGCATATTTCCCAAAGCCACTTGTCTAATCCCTAAGTCCTGCTGAATTTCAGGCAAACCCTTATCCCCATTTCTGTTATATTATGGCTCTGTGTATGCCTGGCCCAGTCTTAGTCCAGGCTGCTTCGTGGCTTTCAGATACAAACTGAGTCACCTTAAAGGGTCACTGCTCACCCCAACACTGGAAGACAGGGAAACTGCTGCCCAGGAAAGTTAGGCAGCTGGAGAGACTTCTGGGAAACTAAACCTAGTCTGTATGTTGTGGGATGCTAAAGGCCTCATGGAATTCAAAGGAGCTCAGCTCCTTGCAGCAACACCCCCTTTAAAACAGTCTCATCCTTCCTACATTTGTCACCTCTGCCCTGGAGGAGTGAGCCAAATGTCCCTCAAGGGCTCAGTCAACAGATCTAGGCCAATTGCACCCCCTAAAGGTTCTTCCAGACCTCGTGGCTCAGAGCAGCTGGCTTGTCTCTCCAGCACTCTGTTACTACAAACCCCAGTGCAGCCACTGCAGCACATGCTAGGAAGGAGAAGGGAGATCATTTCTGCGAGGGAATAAATGCGGTGAATTTTAATATAATTATTAATTTATACACCTAAAAATCCCCTAATACAAAATTAATTTTGCCTTAAGCTTTTCTGTATTTTACCTAAAAGTATTGCCTGCATTTTTCATGAGAACTGAGCTGATGAATGCATTAAAACAAGGGCAGCTCAAGTTTTGCATCAGATCTCACTGTCACTTGTCTGCAGTACCTAGCATTTGTCTTCAGAGTCTAAAATGTGGATTTGCAAAGGCCTGACTTAAGCCAAAATGCCAGGAGTTTGGCTTGGCATCAAAACCAGAGCAGACTCGGTGCAGGCTGTGTGAGGGGATGTGCCCTGACCTCGGCCCCAGCCTGTCAGTAATTCATTCAGTCTCTGTAACTAACAAAAGCCCAAAGTGCAACAAACAGTGCCTCTAATAATGTGGCTCTTGCTGCTTCCCCACTGCATCACCTTTGGCCAGACACAGGTGGACAGGACAGAGATCTGTGAACAGCTGCACACAGAGTGCTCATTCATACTCTGCTGTGTGCCCCACAAGAGTGCCCTGTCTTCCTTCAGACACCAACCCTCCTTACTTTTGCTCTCAGAAGAACAGATAACGCAGCCACAGAGTGATAAGTTCAAAAATAAAAGGAGGTGACTATTAAACCAGACAGCAGGTGCCTGCATAATGCCAGGTCTGCGTGGGTTTCTTTTACAGCCTGTAATTCTAAATGTTGTCTAGACCTCATGGTGTGTTCAGTGCATCTTGGAGAAACAGCTGCTGAGGCTTTTTTTTTGTGTGTAAACAACAGTATTCATTTATAGTCTTAAAAAATTAATCTCAGCTTACCTTGTTAGATGCCTACTTAATTCATGAACTTCCATTTCAGAGCTTTTAAATTCATTAAGCTCTTTTCGAATGGCTGCCTGCAAAGGACAAATATAAATGTATAAATAAGAGAGATCAACATAAGTTTATTTGATGATCAAAACAGTGTATTAAAAGTGAAGCAGATAGGTAACATTATGAGAGAATGATCAACATAAAGACTAGAATGTGAAAAGTAACAGAGATAAACACACTCATATAAAGGGAAGAGAGAAATGCTTGAATAGAATGGCTCAATCTGAAAACGCACCACAGACAATGCAGATACAGAACCCAATTCTGGCTTATGATGCAAACACTTTCATGTACAAAACCCAAATTAGCTTAAAAATGAGAAAAAAGCGTGCCCTGCAGTTTCTGAAACACTGTCATCTGTTTCAGAGCTGCCCCGTGAGTAGACTGGGCCCGGATCTTTCACAGAGGTCTCCTGACTTTACGAACTCCTCAATTTCCTTGAATGAAGTCACCTAAAGTGACTGATCTTGGGAAGGAAAGAGGGATGCCTGGCTTTCTGCCCTGCTCACTGCCTCAGGCTGTGCTCCTCTGCCCTCCTCCTCCCTTCTGACCCAGCTGTGCCGTGTACTGAACCAGTTCAGCACACTAATCATCTGCTGAAGCCACACCAGCCATGGTGTGCTGGTGTTCAGCCTCTGTGCCCTGTCCATGAAGGAAAAGAAAACCAGTGGCAGTGGCAGGAAGACAAATACTGAAGAACAAGAAACGAGAGGGGGTGATTTGGAGGGACTCGGCTGCATGGTAAAGGTGGTGCTTAGCAGAAGTGGCTCAAGTCCCAGGCCCAAAGTCAAGACCTCTGACAGCCCTGTGATAGCTGTGGGTTTCGTCTGGAGGGGACGTGGAAGGTGGTTCCTGTGGGTTCCATGGGTCCAAGGTGTGTGGCACTGCCTTTCTGTGTGATGCTGAAAACATCATCAGTGACTGCACCTGGGTGCCCCAGTCAGTGGTACTTGCATCTGCCAGGAATTTTTCTCCATGAAGGAAATCCAAACTAGTATGAGTAGGACAGGCCCAAAGCAGGGCTTTTGCAGCAGCCACTGACACAGTCACCAATTGCCTTTGCCTTGACGAGCCCTAAGTGATAGATTTTGCAAGTGTTTTTCTAGAGAAAAGGCCCCTTGTGCTCCTTGTGCACAGCTTTGGGTTTGTACTCCCCTCAGAGGTGCCTGGCAGGCTCTGCCCCCGTCCATCAGGGCAGAGCCGTGGCTGTGCAGCAGCTCAAGGGCCTGTGCTCAGCAGACCAAGCTGCTGCTGGAGCGACTGAAGGAGGCCACAGGGGCTGCTGGCTCCCACAGGGTCTGGGATCTCTTTCCCCCTCCATCCCTCATCTGCTGAGAAATGCAAAAGTGCCCTTTGACTTCCTTAAGAGTGAGACCTGAGAAAGACTGAAGGCCATTCCCTCCACCCCATACAGAGAGCAAGATTTACTGACGAACAGAACAGCCCAGTGTTACAATCTGGTTTTGCAATAACCCAGCCTGTGCTGACCAGTGAAGACAGCTATTGAATCAAAGCTCTCGAAGAAAATAATCTTTTATAGGATGATGCAGCTTTGTCAGGCATTTTAGAGTTGATTTCAATTTGTCTGGCTGTTTTTTCCAACAGTGACGACAGTGGTGGGGAAAAGCAGATCACCTGAATGGCAGAAATCAGAATACTGCCCACAGGACCCAACACTAGAGAGGAGTTACCTTTGCCAAATAGACCTGCTGGCATTTTCACACCCAACCCTGTTCTGTCCTGTCCTGGCACAACAATTCTGGCAAACACTCCTGTCACACTGCTCTGCTAGGTCTTGCTGGAGCTCTCAGCTGGCAGCATTAAAATCAAAACCAACAAACAAATAACAGGGCTGTCGTTAAGACCTTTTCAAAGGGCTCGGGATTCCTTCCCTCTCCTGGTTTCCAAGCACAAACCAACCTTGTGAATGGGGACAAAACCACACAGGTATGTTGGGAAGGGACGTGAGGTGGAGGTTTATCGTCAGCCACGGGACCTGTGCTGTGCTCTGGCTGCTCAGGGCATGGCTCTCCCAGAGCTGCTGCACTGACCTTGTCGGCGGCCGTGAGACGTGTCCAGGGTTTGTCCGCCCTCCGGTCGTAGTCCTGCGCATCCGCCACTTCCACGTAGTCGCTGAAGCGGATGAGGATCTTCCTCTCACGCAGCTCTTCTACCGTGGGCCTCTGGCTCAGCTGCAGGTTTGAGGAAGGAGTGGAAAAAGGCATCAGGACTTTTCTTTTTCCCTGCAGAGCGCTGCTTGGGGATTTATTTTAACTGTCATTAAGAGGGTTCAGACACCACCCCACCTTGCTGCCACTGTTCTTTGGGAAGCAGCTGTGCCTAGAGACCCTGGTCCCTGGCTGAGGTTGATCACCCCTGGCAGAAATGAGATATACAGCAAGAAAGTCTCCTAGTGCACCCATGTCCCAGGAAGAGACAAAGACCACACAACACAACTTTAAAACTACCTGCACAGGCTGTTCACTCCCCAGTGTGTGCTGCTGTGCTGCCTGGGAAGAGTCCGGCAGGAGTGGCTCCTGCCCTGAATTATGTGCAAATGGTGACAAAGTACTTCCTTCAGGATTCCGGAATTCTGCAGACTTGTCTTTACCTCCAGAAAAGGCAGGCGGGATGCCTAGTGCTCACTGAACTTTTCACTGTATCTATTGACAGCTCTATTTTGTGTCACAGTGTATTTAACTTTGCAGTTTATGTTGCATGATATAAGCAAAAAAACAAACAAAAAAAAATGGCAAGGATTCTAACATGTCACCTTCATAGTTGCAAAGCGTTTCTTTCAAATTCCACAGCAGAAGAGGCAAAACCCCTCTCAAATCAGAGCAGTGTGCTCACAATCCACAAACGGCACAGCCACTTACACGGGCAGGGACAGGAGCTGCTTTCAGGGATCAATTCTCCTTGGGTGCACAGCGCGCTGCTTCCTGTCAAAAGCAATTCCACAACTGCTTCTGAAGAAGGGGCCGCACAGATGTGTGCATGTGGCTGTAGATCAGCTGAGTAAGTTTCACTGTTAGACTGAAGCGTTTGCAACCAGGACACACCAGGAAAAATAATCTCCTGATAATAATTACCTGCACAGTGTATCATGCTCTTCCCGCTCACTAGAAATAGGTGTGTTTTGCAGTACTTCACCCTTGTGAAAAGTGAAAGGTCTAAATATTTCATAAAATGTTTGAGACTCTATTCTGCAGCATTATTTATGCTCCTGAATCCACCCTCCTGGAGGAACTAAGATTCAAAACAGCCAGGACACTAAAGTGGAGGGTGAAAAATCCCCCCTTTCTCCAGCATTTGGGTGCTGATGCAAGAAAGCTCCACTGGCTTTAAGCCTGTGTGTTTGCTCTTGGTTGCCCTCTTTAGTGACGGGAGGTGCCAACAGCCCTGAGCGTGCCCCCACAAACCAGGTTCAGACACCTCCTGCGAAGAGTCTGCAGTGATGCCCCTCCTGGGAGATGCTCAGAATGGGAACGAGGGTGGAAATTCTGTCCCTCCTGACTTCAGCCCAGTCATTGTGCACACACCAAAAGCAGAGAAGTCAGGGAAAGAGTGTAACCAGGAGCACAACTCTAGGCTCTGTTACCTGATGCCCTTGCTTAGCACAGCTGGCATCAGTCAAATCATAGCTCAGCAGTTCATGTGTTGTCTCCAGAGCCATTTTAGGGTAAATTATGACACTTAATAGGGGGCAAAACCCATTGCTGGTTTGAAAAACAACTTGGAGACTTCTGAACATTGCAAAGATCTTAAAACTAACCAGTTTTTCACACCCACCTTCTGTGGAAGCATGACGTTTGTTTGCTGGGGTGAGCTGCTCTGCATGTCGCTGCCTCACAACATTCCTCCTATTTCTCCCAAAAGCTTCCCAAGAGAAGCCCCATTTCATATAACCATATAACTCAGGCCAGCCATAAAGCACGTATGCAGCGAGGTTAGCAAGAAACTTTCCCTTCTGAACTCAGGCTACATGTTCTGGGGACTTTTTAGAAAAAGCAAAATGCATACACAGCAGGCATAACTTTTTTTGTCTGTTTTTAGACAAGATAAATGTATCTCTGAGCTAGAGTGCCTTGTCAGAAAAGCCAGAGGGCACAATAAAGTAGATCGAAGCACATCTAGATATAAAACTGTTATTTTTCATTCTAACAGAACGGAATTCTAACTAGAATTGGCTCTTCAGCCTGGAGTCCTGATACCTATGGCACCTGCAGGCCAAATACACGTTGCCCACCCCTGGAGTGTGCCTGCCCTACACTGCAAGGAAGGCTTCTCTGTCCTACAGCTCACCTTACACTGGCAGCTTTTCCTAGCAGCCCTGGTATGAGGAGCTGCAGCTTTGTTAGCACTGACACATTGGTATTCAGATAGCACAGCACAGATTTGCTTTCAGGTATTAAAAATCTAACCTCTGACCACAGGAATAGGGAATCTTTATGTTGAAATAATATTATGACTACATCCAAAATTTTCAAAGATAGGGGTGAGACTCCAGCTTTACTTGCATGAACTGCTCCTTTTCCCACAACCACATGGATTAAGGACGAATCACCAATATTATCTGTACACTTCTCAGCTGTTATCATCTTAGGACATAGCCTAGATGTTGTTTCAGATTAGAATGAAATTTAAAAAACAAAAAGATCTTACTGTATGGACTGTGACAACACCACCACCAAAACACCAAATCCTGTGAATTAAACTGTATTTCTGAATGGCTACAAGGGAAGCAGGAATTCCTACGAGCTTTCCAAGCTCCTGGAATAGGACTTTAAAAAATGACCAAGTTATTTCACAGCTTCTGTCAGCTCCTGACAGTAGCTGGCTTTCAGGTTTGTGCTAATCCAGGGGATGTGCAAGCGTGTGCAAAGGAGCAGGCAGGTGGCTGCTGATACAGGGCCACAGAGATGGCAGTGTGAGCTCATTGCTGGCATTCACCTCAGTGCTGCACTGGTTCCTAAACAGCTAATCTGGCTTCCTTGGTGTGCTGGGTGTGGGTGAAATCAAAGAAATTATAGTAAATGTTAAGGTCATGTGATGAAATGAGACGCACCTGCACTGAAACACACTGGGAAACTTTGGTGGGTGTGAAGAGCAGTGCACTGCAATATATGTGAAATAAAGGTCAAAGGAATAAACACTGGTATTAGTGTGCATTTTTCATTCTCGGGTGACACCTCAGTATAAGACAGAGTAAGAGCTGCTTCTTCCTCTGAAGCCATACAACTCCTGCTGTATATTATTTTTAGCTGCCCCACCTTTGCTTCATAAACCTACAGCCAGTGCAGTTTCAGGCAGTTATACACCCTGCGAGTGCTGGGCAGTGCCTCCCTCTCCACAGAGCAAGGCAAGCACAGAGACCAAGCAACCAGCTCAAGGTGACCCAGGAGGCAGAGCTGTGAGCAGAAAAAACATGCACTGACTCTTGTGCCAGTGCTCTGGCTGTGAGAGAGTCCTGAAATCCATAGCTGCTATCACATAGTTCATCTGTAGCCATAAATCTACATATATTTCCATATATAAATACATGCACACAAAATATACTCAGTGCATTAAACCAAGATGCCAGTCTGATCATGCTAAACGTAGAGAGGGACAACCACACTCAGTGGCTTTCTGAAAGCCATTAATTAAAGCTACATTATTCGAATGATTAACAAACTTCCCTGCCTCTCTTGTGCCATTGCAGAGATTTCCTGCGAGCTGCCGAGTGCGAGGGGCTGGCAGTAAGTCCAGGCTGCCCGCTCTGTTACCGCCTGAAAACGCTATGGGTGTTACTTAAGGAAGAAACCAAGGTGAAAAATTACAGACTCTTAAGCAGCAGCACGAACAACCCCCTCTCTCCTTTGCTCCCCACCTTTTGTGGCAAAGACACCGGAGCAGGATGTGATGGAAATGCCCTGAAGACCTTTTCCTCTGACTATAAATGCAGTTTATCCAAATTAGCCACTAACCTTTTATTTCTCTCTGACCTTTCCCCTACCCCCTGCCTTGCTCTCACCTCTCTCTGATGAGTCCCACCTCTCTCAAGAGTTCATTATTTTCAACAGCCTGTGCTGATGCAAGCCAGTGGAGGTCAAGGAAAGATTGAACATCTTCATGTAAGCGAGACATTTCCCACTGACTCACACTCAACAGAGAATTTAAATTGTCCCAGGGCAGGAATTTAATGGGAGCAAAGATTTCAGATTATTACATGGGCTTTAAGAAACAGACACACCTCGTAATTTTGGTTGTTGATATTACAGCTCTGAGATATTTCATTTGGAGCTAGACTTTGGGGAAAAGCAAGCTATTGGCAGTGGGGATATAGGAAGCAGTAAACAGCTCTGGGGAACAGGGAGCATGATGCCATTTAAAGGAAGAGAAGGGAGGAAAAGAAGAGTTTTATTCCTCTTTGCAAGTGATTTGTAATGTGTTCTGGTAATCCAGGCTACGATTCCCTCTCTAATGAAAGTCCTCAAGGGGCCTTCAGGCTTGTGTTAATTGCCTTGGAGCTCAGCCAGATTCGTCCTGGTTCAGACAGGACACATTCCTCGCAGTACTTCCTGGGGGCCCAGCTCTCCCTGTGGACGTGACCCACCTGCAACGCTCCTCCCAGAGGGGCCTCTGCACATTAAAGTTCTTGGAATGTACTTGGGGTCAAGAGCCTGGCTAATCCACACGTCCTCCCACCAGCCCACGTGCCCAGAGCTGCTGGGTGGGCTCTGAGGTGCAGGCAGGGAGAGGACAGGGGGGCTGGGTGTGCAGGACCAGCCAGAAGCATCTCAGGGGACAGGCAAATGCCCTTCAGCTCTCCCTCCTCATGCAGGAGGGACACGAGCTACTGAGAAACGTCCCCAACAGCATTTGCCTCCGTTTTGTTCTTTGAATGGCAGCTATTCCTCATCCCCAGTTAATCTGGAGTTAGAGGAGTCGGAGAGGATGAAAAGTGCTTAAAGGGGCAGCTCACTATAGGTCACCTGATTTCTTTTTAATTTTTTTTTTTTTAGAAATTGCCTGTCCAGATGATGAATTCAACTGGATATTTATTGCTGACTTTAATAAGGCATCTAGACCTAGCAAGGTAATCTTACTTATTACAGTATGTCATGTTACAACTTATCATCATAATACTCTAAGAAAATGTCAGTGCTGAAGGAATTTTAAGAACAGTTTTTAAAAGGATGGAGTGGGTTGTTCCCTTGGAGTTGGAATGTCGCCACCAAAAAATAAACTGGGGACAGCAGCAGTTTCTAAAGTGCAAGGTCAAAAGTCTCATGAGTGGCTTCTACAGAACCCTCTTCCCTTCTTATTCCCAGCCACACGCACTGAACAAAAGAGGCAACACGGCCCACACTGCCCTTATGCTGAATTCACCCTGTGGCCACGTGTGTGCTCTAAAACTCAGTGCAACAGAAAGGGCTGCTGGGCAACGCACTTGCTGTGCTCAATTAAACTTCTGCTTGATCTGAGCTTTCAAACCCTTTGGTAGTAAGACTTCAGCACAACCTGGCAGAAAGCGCCTGCCACTCTGCTCTAAACACGGCGACACATCTGGGACGTGCTCATGAAACACAGCTGGGGAACAACAACTATTCTTGCAGGATTCATTAGGTGCTTGGCATTTCTAGCTGTTGTCTAAAACACTTGCACACTTTATTCACTTATTTCCTCTAGTGATTTCTGAGCTTTTGTGATGGTACGTTTGGTAGGTGAGAACAAAAGGTGTTGTTAGATCAGGCCTGTGGTTCTTTCATTAAAGTTACATGCGTCACTAGTACAATTTACAACAGCTTGAAAAGATGATCCAAATTAAACAATACCAAGTTAGAGAGGTGGGGGAGAACAGGCAATTCCTGTGCTTTGTACCTTTCCTGCAAAACAGGGGAGGGTGGGAAGCCCATGGTGATGGTGCTGGCTCAGGCAGCAGATTGGGCATGGGCAGCTCTGCTTTTTATCTCTCACAGCTGTTCATCAAATGGCATCAAGCTCTGCACTGGATTCCTGCACGTGTTTACCCTTCCATGTACAGGGAAATGTAAAGCTGGTAAAATGGCATTCCCAGCCTTTGTGTCCCATGAAACATCTGCAATGCAGCTAGGATCTTTTCTTTCAGGCTGTGCTACGAGGGAAGGCAAAAGCATCCCTGCCACTGTGGTCAGGAATTGAAGCGATTTTAAAATAATATTGCGGCTCTCTGGGCCGCAGTCTCAGCTCCTGCAGACAACAGCAGCATCCCCCACCAGTGTCACAGAATTCTGCCTATTTACTTCAACTCAAAACAAGGCACGAGACTTTTAATGAAAGAGAGCAATCCAGTTCTCTGAGTGTAACCATTCCATGTATATTTAAAGCCCTGTCCTTGCTATTATTTATACTATCAAAGCTGTGATCACGTAGGTCAAAAAGACTAAACCACTTAAAATTGTACAGGAAGGGAATGGTGCTGCTTCACAAGCATTTGAGTTTTTAGGGGGCTTTCTCCACCTCTGGAGATAGGAAATATGTCAGTGGTGAAATAAAGTTTATCTGCAACAACAGACGGATTGTTCACTGTGCATGTTTGGGCACCTGTTGACATTCACACCAGCTGTGAAACTGAATGTGTGTATGTGAAATGACTGCTCTCAGTTTTAAGAGTAAATGACTTTCAAGTGGGAGAAAAACCAAAACCAAACAACGCTATTTTGTTTGTGATTCCCTGCCAATACAGGATAGTGTATAGTGCAGAAAACAATTTTGCAAATGCTTGTCTCTATTTAGTTTAAATACCTCAACTGACAATCTCCCTTTCCAGAAAATGTTTAGTTCCCACTTTTATGGGGTTTTTTTGGATGGAATTTTCAAATGCAATCAGCATTGTTTTAACTTTGCTCTACGTAGCGGCTGCAGAAGCCATTACATTTACAAGGAGCATTGGGCCTGGTAAATGCTGGTCCCTCTACCCTTCCCTGCTCAAAGCTCCTTCAGACTAGATCTTCTCTTGTCCTGTGTGAAACGCTACCAGCAACAGCCTGCAAAGTGCTTCCCTTCTCTCTCTATGGGCTCACACCCTGCAACATTGCTCATTTCTTTTCAAGATTTCTTTTAAGACTTGTTTCACGCTCTACCTTTGAAAACATTGCAGAGGAAAAGGAAAAAGGTAAACAACTGTGCAGTAGGGAGAAAGTTACAGTAGTGCCATAATAGGATCAAAGTTGCTTCTCACCTTACGTGTTAATCTTCTCTTAATCTCTCGCTTTTCCTCCTGCTCCTCTTGCTCATTCCGGGCTGTAAAACATTCACAAGGATCTCAGGCTGTGAACTCATCAGGCATGCACAGTATGCAACAAAATAAGCCCTGCCATCAGTATATTAATGTTTCAGGACCGCTCTGATGCACAGTATGTCCCTCTGGGGCTGGTGAATGTCCTCGCTCCGCAGCCACTGTGTCTTCACACGCCTCATAAAACAGCTACAGCTTCCTTGCTTCCCCTGTGTTGGCACCTCTGCATGTGTGTCACTTGCTGGAAGGGCTGGGCAGCGAGCCAGCTCTTCAGAAAATGTCATCTCCCTGCCCACAGCCCTGGTGGCCTCAGGGGGTTCAGCCACCGTACGGTGGGATCCTGCAAGGCTGCAAAGTCAATGGTTGGAAAAGAAACACATGCCTATTCCCCGCCCCCCTTTTTTCCCCATCCACAGAATAATTTCTTGCAGCTATTCTTTGGAGATAATAGAAGACCCTTCAGAACAGAGGTGCCAGGCAAATCGTGCAACTTCCCATGATCTGAGCAGAATCAAAGAGAGTTCCATCGTGAGCCTTCACAGCACCAGTCTGGAGCAAAAAAGCATATCCTAGGGCAATTCACTGTCAGTGTTATGCCAAAAGATCCCATGCTACAAGTTCCCACCAGGGCACACCTCAACTGTTCTCCCTCAAGAGGACAATAACATTTGCGTACACCAACTCCTCCACTTAGGAGCAAGCTCTCATGCATGTCTTGGCACTGAACTTTACCAAAAGCCACTAAAATCCCGGGTTTCTAGGTACTCCTTGACCAGTTAGGACCCATTCCCACTGCTCCGTAACTCCAATCATCCCAGCACATGCCAGGTGAGCGCAAACACAACTCCTCAGCTTTTGCAGTAAGTACTCTGTGCCCCTGCTGTGATCTGCTTTTCACTCCGATAGGACTAGCTCAGGCAGGAGTAACTCTACAGGGCACATTAGGGACCTCAGTTTAGGACAGGTACCTTGATTTGAATTACTCAACTTTGGGCTGAGTTAAATTTAAGGAGAAGACGCCGTGTTTGTCTCCGCTGATGCTGTGGAAGGAGCAGGCAGGTCTGGCAGAGCCGCAGTAACAAACCAGCAGCTCCTTCAGCCGTGAGAGGACAGGTCAGCACTCCCACCAACCACCGGGGCCAAGCCAGAAATA
The DNA here is from genome assembly GCA_013396755.1 of Sclerurus mexicanus. Classification (NCBI taxonomy): domain Eukaryota; kingdom Metazoa; phylum Chordata; class Aves; order Passeriformes; family Furnariidae; genus Sclerurus; species Sclerurus mexicanus. The sequence continues at coordinate 165,638 of VWZF01013054.1, forward strand.
CCACACAGGTCCTACCTTAATGCAAGTCTGCCCATGGTGCAGGGGATGCAATGTTTCAAACCAGTGCGTACCAAACTTCCCCACACTGCAGGGAGACCCACAAATGGCTTTTTAAGTGATCACTGGAATACCTACACTGATAAAGGTAATTTTTCTCTTTCAGTGGTTCCTGTTCTTACTGGGCTGGATTCTCTTCTAGCAACTGATCCTCTGGCAATTTTTTTTCTTCGCTTTGTGTCTCAAATTTGAAGGAGCTCATCCTGCAAATGCCTACTTTCAGAAATAGGGCCACTAATAAATCCATGTAAGATTAAGCCAGAGACACACAGCACTAAATAGAGCCCACACAGAGTCAGCACAGAACTTCAGGCAGCCAAGGAGTTTGATATAAAACTTAGCTATGGCCATTCACTTTTGTCCTTGGCATCTCATGGCTTTCTTTTCTTCTCACTCTCAGCCCAGCCCTCACCTGCAGAGGCAGCCAGGCAGGCTGAAGACCTTGGCTAGGTAAACGCTGGAAATCAAGAATACATTCTCCTCTGAAACTACAAAGTGACTTTGTTTTAGCTACTTCTTTGAAGCTAAGTCATGCCAATCTCGTGAAGCTGTAAAACTGATGCTCTATTTTATCTATGTGTCCAGGAGATGCTCTGTTTCTCCAGACCTTTTTGTCAGGGTGGGTGGGTGCAATTTTGAGGCCTCATTTCTGTGCCAGTCCCCATACAGTCCAGGCCCAGTTACCCCGCTCCCCATCTCCTTGCTGTGATCTCACTGTTGCTACCAGCAAGCGGTGAAACTTGTGCAATGGGTGCTTTGCCCTTGTGGTTTGATCAGGATAACTCGCAATTATAGCAGCAGCACAGAGCCAGGGAGCGCTCAATTCATGTATTAAGACTGGCTGCCAGCCACATTTTGCCTCATTTGTCCCCTCAGGACGGGCAGTGATGCAGTTACACGTGTAATAGGAACATCACAGCGCCAGGCACGGCACCTGCACTGGGGCACTTCAGCTCTAACTGCAGAGGAAATCCTATTAAGTCTACTCGGGAGCTTGCTGGGCTTTCCTTTGTGTGTGCATGCTCTGAACTGGGCTTTTGCAAATTGCTTGACCTGCTTATGCAGGTCCTTTTTATTTATGCACTCTTTTTATTATCGCTTCCTAAGTCTCTCTATGCTCCATTATATTCATTATAATTCTCCTTCTCAGAAGTCTAGAGAAGGACAGAAAGTGATGTACAAACCAAACACTAGTTATATTTACTTGTTTAAGGGTAGAGCATGTTTATGCTCTCTTTTTTTAATTATGTAACTATTTTAATCTTTTCCTTTCCTGCTGTGGTTCACCAAAAGCTGGAATGCCTGGGAAATACCACACTAGTCTTTCCTGGAATTAGGAAGCTGTTTGTCTACCAAGACACACATGTTTTGGGGCAGATCTGTGCTAAGGAACCAAGCTACAAAAATTCCACTTAAGAAATACAATATGGTTCTGGGTTCAGGGTAGTATTTTCAAACATCCGTGTCATTTAAGAGCCTTTATTAAATTAAAAAAAGAAACTAATGCTGCTCAGGGGATAATTCCTCTGAAATGCAAAGACCTTTAGGGTGCTGTGTGGCTGCTGTGCTTGGCAATGTGACCCTTAGGAATGCTCGATGTGCTGTCTCTGCTGCTGCTGGTTCTGACACTGCTCCCAAAGACCCCCAGCACCCCCAGCCACCTTCACAGTGCCAGGGCAGCTCTTGCTGGGCACGCAGCAGTGCCAGGTGGGGCACGACACGTGTCTGTTCACAGGATGACAACACGAGCTGCCCAGAGAAGTGGCCTCTGTGCCTCCCCGCCTGAGCCTGGCATCAGTCACGTTGCAGGTGCCCCCTCCTCCAGCTGTTGTGCTGTGAGACAATCACAGCTGGATGTGCCAGCTACTCCCCAGGTTCTGCCCCGATGGGAGCTGGGGGGGACAGTGGGAACACAGCTACTAGGAGAGGGCTGGCCCCAAACTAATCCCTTTGTGGCAGCCTCGGGGTTGCCCACACCACTCTGCTCTTTGCACTGACAGTGGTACTTCTCTCTCTTTCTCTTTGTCTGCCACGTGGAATAACATGAACAGAAGAAAAAACCCTGCTGGGCATTAACACTGTAATTGATTTGCTAAACCATTTGATTTGGAAGTATTTAATCAATGAATTCTGCTAATTTTCAGGGAATGAATCTTCTGCTACACATTTTTATGATACTATACAATGCAGTTGTTTGAACAAGAGAAGATGAATTAGGGACCTAAGGAGACATTATGTATAAGGTACCATTAAGGAGTACTTTTTATCTGCAGTAATTTTTTTCAATTTTCCTGGAATTATGCATTTACTAACTTAAAAAGGCAAGAACTTGTTAATTTTGCTTTCTGTTTCCAAAGCAACAACAATTAGATAAACACTTTTGATTTTCTTTAATATTCAAACCACTTTACCGTGAGTAAAGAAACTGCCATTTTTCTCCTGTTCATTCACGGGGTTATGAAATTTGGACTCAGTCTGGCTTCCCTTGAACCTGATGACAGTGAATCTACGAACTTAACTTGGATCAGGGTTTCTAAATGGTATTTTGTCCCTTTAAAATATCACATGTTGAAGATCTACCAGCAAGTTTTTGGCTGATTTAATGGAAGAATTTCAGGGGAACATTTCAGGGAAATGACCCTGCGTCACACTGCATTCTTTTTTAAATTGAATAAAGGCTCCAGCTAGTGTAGAGTGCTGTGAAGATTTTTAGAAAAGCTAATCAAGCCATGCCCTTCCTAACTTACAATGGGACACTCATCTACCTAAGGGCCACATAAAATAGGCTTTTCGGGACGACTCACCCTCTGTTTGGAATGTTGTTCAACATCTATTTTGTTTTCTTTTTTTCTCCATAGGTTGTTCATTCTTGCAAATTTCCTGATCTGATTTGAAAGACCTGTTTCTGCAGCTCTAGATGCCATTACAGACTTCCATGCTTATTCGCATTTATGATGCCCTGCATTATTTGTAATTATTATTAACGATGCAGACACAGAATAGTTGATGTTTATAAAAAACAGCAAATGTACCTCGAAACCAACCCAAATTGGCCGTGCTTAGGTTAAATGTCAGCAGAATCAGGACTTACGTTTCAGGATGTTCCTCTGCTCCAATTCTTCAGCAGTTGGCCTCTGGCTCAGTCGTCTGCGAAAGAAGTCCAAGATCAGTTTTTGGACCATATCACATTCTCCTCAGTTCTCTGCCTTGAAGAGTTATTTTGGGGTGTGAAAGGCAGGGCGGAAAGCCCTGACACTGCTCCATTATGTAGCTGCTATGCCCAGACCATGCGTGACACGGACCATGCTTCGCTTTCGCATTTTCCTCTGTTTTCAACTCACGAAAGACAAAATACGTTATGTCATCTTAGGCATGACTCTCCCACCCCTACCCCAGGCACGGCTGCTGAAAGCTAAGCCACACAGATGTCTCCACTTAATTTCCTTCCTTGCATGTCTGCTTCCTGACTCAGGCAAGTGTTTCTAGCTAAGATCCAGCTAACCCTCTCGCTGCCCTCTCACCAGCCTCCTGTCTGTGCCCCATTTGTTCAAACAGCGTTTGAACACACAGACAGTGCACAGCAAAAACAAGGGACGGTTTGGCAGCACTGAGGGCAGAACAATAGGAGCCCTCCTCCTCCTCTGCACACTCCCCTCCTCCTCCTCCTCCACTTGTGGCTTTTAAAAATCTTACATTGAAGGATCAGTGACTTGCTAGTCAACTTGTATGTAATAGGGTCAAAACCCCCCCACAGTCTAATTACAAATGGGGACTCTGTACGTAGGAATGATCTGAATATTCAGAATATAAAGCAAGCACAAAAGGGTCTTTGGAAAACAAAGTAGACCAGGGAGATGACATCAGAAGTCAGCACTGTTGGGCATCCTCATACTCTTATCCGAGTCAATGGGAGTTTTGTCAGTGATGCAGTGACAGGAGAGACCCTTCTCTCCCTTCAGACGTGGTCACTCGGAGACATTCCCAGCTTGAGGGCCCCAGTGTCTGCCAGCTGGACCAGCAGTTTCCCTGTGAATTCCTGGGAACTCATAGGAACTGTGATATGAGCGCTGGCTGCGTGGCTTCATCTTCTGCAGGAGATGCCTCCCCCAACCCCAGGCACAGGAGCTCACGGAAGCTCAGCTGAGTCTGCAGGGCTGGCTGAGAGGTGCCTGGCATTGTCTCCTCACAACAGGGGCTGAGCTGCTGCTGCACACACAGCCCCAGCCTCCCCCAGAGCCAGGAGGGCTGTGCCAGTTCAACATCCCTGCTCCTCACGTCCTGCAGGGTGCACAGGCTGAATGAAGCACAAGTTGGGCAGGAACCCACCCCTGACATCAGTGCTACAGGCACCTGATGTTACACAGTCTGAAGATTTCCACCAGCAGAGGTGATCCCAGCCATACATCCTCTGGGGGCACTTTACACCACAGAAACAAAGCAGCAGAACGTGGTCCTATTCCAGTGCATTGGAAAAGTGTGGGAAGGGACAGAACCTGCTCCTAAATTCAGAAGTAAAGAATGTCTCCAAAGCACTTTGGAGACAGAGTGCTTGTGTTTACCACCTTTAAGACACAATAGCTGTTGCTAACCAGAGACTTCACCTCAGGACTGTGAAGCAGTTAAAACTACTTTATTTCTAGCAGTAGATGAAAACCAAAGAGAAAAAGTTGCCCCTTTTAGCCCCACCATGTGTATCTGCAGGAATTGTGTTATAAACGTTTTTAATCCCCCGCACCTCGATGCTTTTGATGAGGATGCATCGGGGGGATGTGAAGGATTGAGTCCAGCTATCCAGCATGAGGATGGCTTCTCCAGAAACAAACATCACACAACAGGCAGAAAGAGAAATCACTCTGAAGAAAATGCTCCCCAAAAAGGCCCTCTTGTTTCCCAGAAAACAGGGACTGGAGGACTCAGCTGACAGTTGAGCTCCATTTATAAGTGATGCTCTTGCATGGCAGAAAAAGCCCCGACACTTTGGAAAGATTAATTCTGGAGATCTGAAGCTATCTGCATTCATGGGTTGTCTGTCACTTTGGGGCTCTTATAACCCCAAGAATTTTTAATAGCAAGACCTGGGCAGTAGAAAAGGATAAGGTCCCCCTGTAGTGGAACAAAATCATAACTACTCCTTACAGTGCAAGCAGTGAAGCACAGCTGGAGGGTGAACAAGGTAGTGAACAGAAGCTGTGGAGGTTCCTGGCCTCCATTTCCAGTGTCTGCTTTCATCTCCATGAACGTCCCCATTTCCATCATCCTTATGGTCTGGCTGAGCCTACTCCTGGTTCCCTTGTTTTAAGTCCCTCCTTGATGAGCTCCTCAATCAAGCCCAGCCCCTCTCTAGCCCTTCCCTTCCAAGCTCTCACAACTATCTCTTTTCTTGCTCTCTTGCTCATTTAATTTAATTTCATTTCATTCCTTCTCATGCTGTTACAGTGACTTCTGCCCCTAAACCATCTCAGGGCTTTACAAACAACTCCACCAGCTCCTCAGAGCAGCACCATTTTGGTTCTCTATTCTTGCCTCTTAATTTCCAGGTTTGCCAGATGTTGAACTTCTCAGTTAGTCTTTGACACTCTTGATATTAGTTACAGATTACTGTAAATAAATGTAAGCAGCTATTGCTTTGTGACTAGGGCTGCAAAGACCTTTTTTTCCCACACTGAATTTCAGTGCAGCAACTCCAGCTCTGACCTTGGCAAGCACCAAGTGTGACAGCTCCCCTCTTCTGCCTTCCCTCCCGTGCTGCCCAGAATAAAAACCTGTTAATGAAGCCCACCTAGTCTGCAGAGGTTGATTTCAGTGGTTTGATTGCTGAATTGCTGCTGTGCCTTATTCCATTTAACATCACAGGGGCTGCCTGAGGCTGTCGAGAGGCCACAGGTCAGGAAAAAAGTGTCTCATTAGCAGCACAATCAGAATAAACAGGAGAAAACTGAGGTGAGGAAGGAGCCCGGTGCCACGAAGGTTGCCTGGCAAAGAAGGGGTCTGCTCGTGAAAACTAAGAAGCAAGTGGGGTGTGTGGTGCTGCTGTTCGTCAGATAATTCTGGCTGTTTCATCAGGCTAAGTGAGCAAGGAACAGGTGAGAGAGGCCTTGACAAGAAACCACCTTTAACAGCACTTGCTGTATTTAAAACCTCATGGGACGTGCCTGACCTGCACTGGGCCACTCATGCAGTTTTGCAATATGCTTTAGGCATTCAAGGGGACAGGAAAGTTTTCTGCAATTTGTGCTTTGCAATGTATTGCCTGGTTTATACTTCAGATGTTTTCGCAATATTGATAACAACAGTTGTGTAAATACACTGACAAAGGTTTTACTATAAAGAAAAGCTTCCCAAGATCTATAGTGACATAAAGAGAGCCTTGCTAGGATTTCACTGAAAAAAAACCCGTCCAAATGAGATTGTCAGTGAAAAATAAAACAGTTTGCTCACATTTACAAAGACAAACTTGACAGCAAACCAATTTTCTGAATTAATTCCCTGCATGATCAGATGCATCACACTCCTTGTACTAGACAAGAGCTGAGCAGCTCTTCACAAGGACAGTGTGTGGTGGGGCTTATTTTGCTGGGTGTTTTTATTTTTTTGTTAGTTTGTTCTTTTGAATTTGCTCTGGGCTAGGCTGGTCACATTGTGGTGGATGAGTAGGAGTTTGGGGGCAAGAGGGACGATCGTGAAAAATCAATTGCTGTAGACCTAAAATGTTGGCTCCTGGGGGTGTAATCTCTTCAGGGAGCAAGAGGAAGGAAAGGCAGCATTTTCAGTGATGGATGCTACAGTCTGGAGCCTGCCCAGCAAACCGAGAGCTCAGAATGAAAAGTTTCTGCTCCATGTGGCAGAGTCCTGCAGGAGCAATAAAAGGAAAAACTGGCTGTACGTTTCCCCAGGCACTACAGAACACTGAAATGAAGTACACAGTGCTGCTCAGCCTGCTCTGCACTGTGGCCATTCACAGAGGACTCTCAGGACAGCTGCCACCCACTTGTGGGGCTTTGGGTCAGAGTTTTGCAGCCCTTTTCTCTGCTAGCACCTTTGAAGCAAGATGCTCCCGGGTGCCCAGGCTGTCCCTTCCCAGGGATCACGGGGTTTCTCTCCCTGTTCTCCTGTTCTGTTGTGAATGATCTCTAAGAAAGAGCTGGGTAATGCCATTCAGCTCGTTGTTATCCTGTGAACAGGATGATTCTGGACATGTGTTTTCTGGGTACCAGGAATTCACCTTTGCTTCTGCCCAAGATTTAAGAACATTTGAGAGCCCAGTGTGGGGTCATCTGCAAGTATAATGGCTGGATATAGTACTGGGCTTGCTGGCAAACAATGCCCCATATACTTGCCAGAAAATGATTGCCCATCCTCTTTCCAGGCTTATTAACCCTGAGTCTTTGCAGGTACAAAAGGCAGAACCCAGCAGCTCTCCAGCACTGGAATGGTGACATCTGGTGTGTGTGACCCAGCCCAGGAACAGGACTGATGGGCAAACAGGTCACGACAGGGCATGCAGCAGCATGGTGAGGTGTCCAGAATATCCCCAAGACATCTCTGAGCCAGGCCATGCTCACACAGCTCTTCCTCATGACTTAAGTCACCCTGATGTAAAATAACTTCAGAGCACAGCGGGGCAAAAGCTCAGGAGCAACTGCTGAATTCATTCTTTAGATGCAAATCTCTCTTAATCAGCTGCAACTGGGCTCATACTACCCTAGAGATTGCTCCAAGAGAGGAGCAAACCTGAGCTGGGCACGTGAGAATCCCAGCTGCTACAGACAACTACGTGTCACGTTGCTCTTTAGTTGGCATCAGTGAGCATGACTGAAGCCAGCAGAACTGCGCTGATTTACACCAACTCTACAATTCAACATGAGGAAAATTCAGTTGGAGTAAAGAGTCTTGCTGGTGCTCACCTTACCTGGCCTTTCCCAGTAACAATGCTGATAGCAAAGCAGTACTGATGAAGTGCAGGCTACCAGGGGCTCTTTGCGTTCCCATGCCAAGTACAGAAAATTTAAAGACAAAAACAGAGGAGAAGAAAATCCTGTGTTTGCTTCTGCCAGTTAATTGTTAGCAGAGAATAGAAATGAACTACTTTTCTTACATCACTGCACAATGAGCAAAAAAGTCCCTGTAAGCCTGGAGATTCACTTTCTGTGAAGTATCAGCCCAGATACTGCCAGCCAGACTGTAAAGTCTACAGAGAACTATCATTCTCCTAAACAGGATTTACAAAATGGGATTAAATACAGTTTTATCAATGAGTGAATGAACTGAAGGCATATTAAATAGAAAATCCCTACCCAAAGAAGCAAGTGTAAGAGTCTTATACCAATAAAATTCCTGTACTAGACTCCAGTAAGATGTTCACTAATCTGCAGGATATATTATCTCTTCCTTTAAGCTCTCTTTCCCGTGTGACAAGTCTCCTGGTATCGGTCATGATAACATGATTTATAACTCATTTTCCTGAGAAATTAGGGCAATAAAACCATAAGGAATGTTTGGCATGATTCAGTAATCATGTAATGACTGCTCTCCACTTCCCTGTTCATTTTAAATATTCAGCCCCTGGGAGATGGTGGTGCCTCTGCAGCTACAAAGAAGCCCATGGCAATGACTAGAGCAGACCAGAGTGGGCAGAGATCCCTGTTCATCCCTGGGAAAACGGGTGAGACAGAGTTTAGAGGAGAACTGCTTAGACAGTTTTGGTAGGAAGTCCTTGCTTTTGGTAAAAATCTAAAAAACTGCTCAGTACCAGTTGAAGATCTAAGTACCTTCTGATGGTGCCTTACTGGCAGCTGCCTCAGCATCCCAGTTTGTTCCCTGGCTTAGACTGCCCGGTCCAGGGTAGCTACAACAGCCCCATATCCAACCAAATTACAGTTCCTCTGACACATCTGCTCTCGTGTTTCCAGCTGGGCTCTACAGGAATATCAGATTTACAACTAAAATTGTTCAGACTTTAATTTAGGCTCTAAGCAGCCTTTAACTACCCCCCAAAATGCTGCTTATCCCAGACTTGATTTTCTGTTGAGAAACAGCTTCAATACAGACTTTAAAGCTCTGATTAGTCTAGATTGCAGTGAGGATTTTTTTGGGAAAACTGATCAGCAAATTTTCTGCTTGCTTAAGCATCTGTGGGTAGTGAAAAATATAACCAAGCTGGCCCTCTGTTTAAAACCCTAAAACTGACCAATTAGTTTTCCCCTGTGAATCCATTCTTGAGTCATGGTTCAAATGATGCCACCTTTACTGTTCCAGCTGGCTGAGGGATTTATTTATTATGATTTGGGAAAATTACAAGCTCCCCCAAAAAGAACTGTCTGCCCAGATTAAGTCTCCAGGGAAAAGAGAATTGTATTAAAAATGTAGATTTTGACAATTAATTATGTCTACATAAGATGAAAGTCTTGCCTGTCACATACAGAATGTATTTCTTTAAAACACCTGAATCAAACCATGACCTCTGTGTTTCATTCAAAGGAATCCAGGAACGACTAGACAGCCCTATAACTGAGCAGAAACAGTGGACAGTGACATACCCAAGTCCCCAGTCTTTCATGGGACCACTATTGCAATGCAGACACCTGCGTTTTGCCAAGGAATTAGTTCATTTCTTTTCTGGAGGTAATGCCAAGCAGTGACAGGCACCCCAAATTGAGATTTTGGCCCCCTTTTTAATACTACTAATTGCAAAATGCCTACTGATATGTGGAACATTGCAGGATCATACAAGTTCAGCTCTCACACCCCAAGCTTTAAAATGGAGCCTCCTCCATGGCGTTACTGTGCTGTTCCACTAACATCAACCCTCTCAGCCAAAGGCTGGCTGTTCACATAAAATATGGTCACGCAAGTTTACATGACTGAAAAAACTTTAAAAAAAAGGACACGGCTGAATTAAGATAGTTACACCACAGGAGCCTTGCAGCATTACTTCTCAAATCTCTCATCCCTAGTCCCAAGAGGAAAATATCCAACAACTGCAGTAGGAACCAAAGGACAGTCTTTTTTAGAAGAGGGAATTTACTATGTATCTAATTCAAGAATGTATTTTTGGAACAATAAAAATGGGATATTTTTGAGTAGTAGAAATCCAGAGGAGAAAAATGTCCTAAATGCTGGTTGAAATTCTAAAGCATGCCAGAAAAAACAGATGGATGTTAGGACCCATTGTAATAAAGAAAAAAACGTTCTAAAATGTTAGCAATTGTCCTTCTGTTGTCTATACAGCATTGTGAGAAGACACTTGCTTCTCCAAATGTAATAATATCGAACCAAAGGCTGATTTTACAAAGCTAAGGGGATCATAATTCACAGTTCAAGGTCAACCCACTTGAATAAAACGGCAGCACAAAAATCAATCTGAGCTGAACAGGTATGCTTGTTAACTACAGGCATTATTGCGTCTGCTGTGTTTTAAAATCTCTCTATACTAATGTTGTTCTGTCTCTGTGAACAAACATCCTCACAGCAATGAGTCTTTAAGGATGTGCTTTTGAAGGAAATATCTAGATGCTAAACCTTAGGAACATTCTTTGCCTTACACCTCTTAGTAACTTTTTTCTGCTTAAACACAACATTCCTTTTCTCCAAACACTAGTTTTTGAAGGCTTCTCCTACTACCTTCTGCACTTGCTCAGTTTTGAGGAGTAACCTTGTATTTGGAAGATCTGCAGGAGACCAGATCACCGTTAATATATTTACAAAGGTGTCCTTGGTCTTCTGCTGCTGAAGGGCTTCATGGACTCCCCTATGGACTGTTCTTCCCAACAACAGACCTGAGACAGGGGCCCAGACCCCTTCAACTCTGTCACCCAACCAAGCCAGCTGTGACTGGAGCTGTGACATCACTCCCTGGTGTTTTTAGCAACTTGGATTGAACAAATCTGGGGCATCTCTCTAGTTTCCAGGTGCTTCCTACCATAAAAGTTACACTCTTAAAAGCAGAGCCACCTCCAAGCAAGAGACAGGAGAGCAGAACCCCTTTCCCTCTTGGCATTTTCCTCCCTCCAGCTCCTGGTGCTCAGGGAAGTTTGCATAGTTTGATATTGGAATAAAGCAATTACTTCCTCTGCGTGTGTGTGTGGTGTGGCCTTGGGACTTGGCAGTCCAAATAATCTGGGACCATCCTGGAAATCTCAATCTATAATGCCAAAAGCGGTTGGTTTTAAGGCAGGAAACCTGAGCAGGGCAGCTTCACCAGCGTGCTTGTGTCAATCTCAACATGTCTGTGGCCAGCTTGGGGAAGCCTCCTCTGTTGCTACAGACCACCCAAAGAACAGAGAGAGGAATCACCATGGAATGGGTTGGAAAGACCTTAAAGTCCATCTCGTTCCAACACTTTCCACTAGACCGGGTTGCTCCAAACCCCATCCAACCTGGCCCTGAACACTTCCAGGGTTGGGGCATCCAGCCCTTCTCTGGGCAGTCTGTTCTAGTGCCTCACCACCCTCACGGTAAAGAATTTCTTCCTGATATCTAATCTAAACCTCCCCTCTTTAAGTTAAAAGCCATTGCCCCTTGTCCTATCACTACATGCCCTTGTAGAAAGTCCCTCTCCAGCTCTCTTGCAGGCCCCTTTAGGTGCTGGAAGGTGCTCTAAGGTCTTCCCTGAGCCTTTGCTTCTCCAGGCTGAACAATGCCAACTCTCTCAGCCTGCATTACATCCACCCCTTGCCCACGTGACTTTGTTATAGACCATTTTACCGGCGCCAGCATGAAGGAAGGCAAACAAACAATACTGCAGAAATAACATTCATCTCCAAATAGGCACTTTACAACTTTACATCGGTAATGTCAAAAAAAAGAGGCAACTTATCCACTTTCTGTGTGAAACGAATAAAAAGCTAAAGTACTCAGTGGTTCGGAACAGCCACAATATAGGAACTCCCAATAAAAGCTTCTTTAACAGGAGTTGGCAGTGACAGCAATTCAAAACCACGACAATTCAGTTTCTAGGAGAAAAGCTGCATAAGGATAGCATGGTGCCCATACTTTGTCTTGTTACTGAAGTGGAAAACTCCTGGAAGTGAACAAATTTGAGAGCTTTAAGAGTGATGAACTGTTTTGTGCCAGAGGGATTTCAGACCCCCCAGACTGTGGGATTCCAGATCCCCAGACTTCATGAAAGGCAGGTGATAAACAGCAGTGACTTTCTGCACAGGGCTGTGCCTAAAATTTTCACTTGAAGATTAAGAATTGGGACTGGCTGAAACATTTGTGACAAGCACTAAAACTGCACAAGTATTGAGATCCAGAAGGTCAGAAACTATCTGTAAGGTGAGGTCAAACTTAGGGAGTAGTTTCAGCTGAAAAAACAACTCACTAAACATACTTTATTTAAAAATAATGACATTTAAAACACATTAAAATTATTTAATTCTGACCTGAAATGCTAGTTTTCGGCGTGTAATAAAAAATTAATGCCTCTACTTGCTATTTTTATTCAGTCTTCCTGACACTACTTGTTAATTATTTTGTTCCATTTGAGTAGCAAATACAAAAAATCCCTTATTCCTCCAACTCCAGAAGACACAACCCTCCTTGCAGCGACTGCCGTGCTAATTCCAGGCACAAATCTACTGGGGAGGGTTACAAGGAGAGCTCTCCCCAGCACCCACCTTCATGCCCTGTTCCACCACCTTATCCAGAGATTTGCTCATTATATAAACCCCCAGCTAGTGTGGATTTAACACCTTCACTGCCAGAGTCTCTATGCATTAGCAAAGCTCAGGAATCGTTCCTTTTAAAATCCTAGCAACTCATGGAACATCAGTGCTGCACCAGAGACAGAAAATACCAAAAATGTCTAGTTTAAAAAAATTAAAAATTATTTGCCTGGTTAAAATTTAGAACCCCCGTGCCTTAGGAAACTGCACAGTTTTTATTTTGACAAGACATTAGATGTGATTTGCTCACAGTTATATCATCACCTTTAGGCTAAAATCTAGTGGCGTAAAAGCATGACAAAATATTCTTTACTCAGGAGAATTTTTGTCCCATCTGCCTTTTCTTCTCTTGAAGCTACTGAGATGCACATAATTACCTGGAGGCTAAATCTGGACTATAAAGTGATAGTATTTTTTTTCTTTCTCCCCTTGTAGCTTTGTATGTATTTCCACAGCAAAACAAATGGAATGCCACAAAGAGGCTTATCACATCAAATAGGGAATTAGCAGCAGGAATCAATAACCTCCGAAGTAACAAAGATCCTATTTCCAGGCAAATACTCTTAATTTCCAAACAAACAAAGCCCCCCTCGTGCAACACAATACTTGCAGGGGCACATCAAGCCCTGGGTGCTATGCAGGTCAGGCTGCTGCCTTTCTCTGCCTTCTGCACAGTGTGGCAGCAGCTTTTGACACGTTCTCCCTGCAGTTCTGGGGGCTCAGTTCCCCCCTGCTGAAGTGTCCCCACTCTGGTATCAGGTGTGTGTGCTCTTGTCTGCACATCCCTCAACTCCACCTGACACTTTATCCGTGTGAAAACCTGCTTCATTACCATGCTGGGGTGAGATTAGGATAACTTTCATTATGTTTTTCCTTAACCAGAGATCATGTTGAACTACGGAAGGGGAGGGAATGCTCAATGACATCTTCCTTATATAAAATGGGAGAGAAAAATATTCCTGGCCCTGTTGAACTAAGGAATAAGTTCTCCTTTACATGCCACTTCTTAAACCTCATAGGGAAAGTGTTGTAGATGCCCCCCCTGTGACATTTCAAATGATGGTGCTATCAAAATCCACATTTTTGCAATTGTTTGCCCTCTAAAGAACGACTGCCTTACACTGGTACCTTTTTTTTTTTGAGCTCCTTACTGGTCTGAATAGTTGATGCAGCTGGCATTCAGGCAGAAAGGCTGAAGAGAATTAATATTTAAAATACTTTGCACTCAAGATGAGCAAAGCACGTTTGTTCATGGCTGCTGACATGCCACAGGAGAAGGCTGGATTTCCCCGCAGGGCACACTCAAATGCCAAGTCCGAAATACCCGTGTCCTGCCCATTCAGTGCCCTGATTTCGTGGCATACACTTGTTTTCTGCCTACCCAGCGACGGCAAGGACAGGGGGCTTGGAAAACGGCATCAAAGGGAATCAGCACAGTCACCCTGCCAAAAATCCCCTGGGAGCATTTACTGCTGATGCACAAAGCATTTGTAAAAGTGGAAACTGCACCTCCTGCTCTGAGGGGCTGCAGGCTGGTACTAAAACATGCTGGCTGAGGCTTTGCCTGAGCAAGCAGACACAGTGCCTGCCCAGCTCATTGGGAGTTTAATGTCTCATGGATCCACGCTGAGCTGAAGTAAAAGAATACACTCTCTGAGCCCCCACTGGCCACAGCCGTGTGGATCTTGTTTTGCTTTACAAATACAGAATTTACATCTGTACCTTACAGTTTATTGGGTGTTAAGCCTACCCTCGTGACTGGCGATTATTTAGTGCTAATAACAACTTTGCTCTGCTGAACACCAGCTGCTGAGGGTGGGGGGAAAAGGTCTCTCAATGTCTCACAACTACTACACTCTGCCAGCTTTTCAAACTCCAGTGAGTGGCGAAATGTGTCTCAAACACACACGTCCACCCCATTTTGTGCCTTAGAGCCATCAGAACATTGCTGTACAGTGCACTGCTGCAGGTCACTGCTGCTGTGGAGAGACCAGGCAGCACCACTGCAGGCTGTCTGGGGTGTGTGCGAGAGGACCAGGCTCCCAAATCCCCAAACTGAGCAAGACCAATTAATTGCTGTTTGTTGTCTTTGGATTCACCCACAAAGTTCTGAAGGCGGATCTTAAGGTTCTGTTTCAGAGACATAGAAAGGCAGAAAAGAGCTACACAAGGAAACTGGAAACTCTTGGGAGTGAAACTGGGACTCTGTTTTTATGTTTTGGGGTTTTTGTTGCAAAGGCAGAGGTGGGCTGAGGGGATGGGGAGGCGCAGGGCTGAGAGAAAAGCACGTTGAGGGAAGTTGGGTGTCTGGAGTTGATTTCCATGTGAATGCAGCGTGTCTGTGAGATTTCTTGTTTGGAAACTGAGTCCTGGTAATTTTTTCCACAGAGGACAACACGAGGAGTTTGGTCTCAAGGACTGAAGCCATATTCTCTTGGGACCGACGTAAGCTAGAGACTTTCATGGTCTACGTGTCATAGATGGGCATTTGTCAAAGCGTGTGACCCGGCTAAACTGTCTGTGCTGGCACAGCCATAATGCAAGAAGCCAAAGCAGGAGAAATTTGTCAAGCATTGCATCAGAACAGCTTTATGAAACAATGCAGCCCAGGATACTGCTAGCCCTTTTTTTTTCCCCCACCAGGCCAAGTTATGGCTCATGTCCAACTTGGTGTCCATCAGGACCCCCAGATCCTTTTCTGCCGAGATGCTCTCCAGCTGACTGGCCCCCAGCATATACTGGTGCATGGGGTTGTTCCTTCCTAGGTGCAGGACTTTGCAGTTGCCCTTCCTGAACTTCATGAGATTTCTGTCAGCCCTTTTTTTCCAGCTTGTCAAGTCCCTCAGGATGGCAGCACAATCCTCTGGTGCATCACCCACTACTCCCAGTTTGGTGTCATCAGCAAGTTTGCTGAGGTTACACTCTGCCCATCATTCAGGTAATTAATGAATGATGTTAAAGAAGACTGAACCCAGCACTGACCCCGTGGGGTACAGTGCTAATTACTGGGGTCCAACTAGACTTCATGCCACTGACCACCAGCCTCTGGGCTCGGCCATTCAGAGTTTTCAGTCCATTTGCCCATCCAGCCCATACTTGGACAAGTGAGAAATCTTATGGCAGACAATGCTGAAAGCCTTAGTGAAGACTACATAGACATTACCCACTGCTCCCCCCTTGTCTATCAGATCAGTCATGTCATTGTAGAAGTCCATCACATTAATCAAGCAGGACTTCCCTTTGTGAATCCATGTGGATTACTACTGGTGATTTTTCTGTCCTTTACGTGCCCCAATATGATTTCCAGGACTAGCTGCTCCATCACCTTCCCAGTGATCAAGGTGAGGTCGACTGATCTATAGTTCTCTGACTCCCCTTTCTTGCATATGGGAGTGACATTTCCTTTCCTCCTTGTCTTTGAGCACTTCTCCCAGTTGCCAAGACCAACTAAAGAAATATTAAAGAAAATAAGGATGGCACTGAATCTTTAGTAATGCTGGGCCAAATTCATCCTTTCAGATATACCTTGAAGCTGAATAGTGAGGCAGCATTATTCTCTGGAAGATTTTAACACGTGCCCTAATAGTTAAAACATGACATGTTTAGTGACAAGTGCACAGAACTGAGAGAAAGGCAAGGTACAGTGATGGGCAGGTGGGAGAATCAAATCTGAGGCAGTCAAGTGTGCAACAATCAGGGAAGATGTTGAGACAAGTGAGCTGTCATGCCTGGCATTCCCTCACATGCCTTGCACTTCTCCATGCCTATTTCTTTATCTGCTCCAAAATCCTTCAAGCTGAGGCCAAGTGCTGCTCAGTACCTCGAATCAAGGTGGAGAAGGGATACTTGCACTACTGAAATGCAAGGAGAAATAAGACAGAATAAAGACTCTGAAGAGAGGAATTAGTCAAGATAAGGGCAAATAAAAGTACCTCCCAAAAATGTGCCATACATGATGCGTTTCAGAGGCAAAAATCATATCTCTTCACTGCTGTGAGCCTTTTTAAATCTGACATGTTCCAGTGGAAAGCACAATGGAGCCCTTTGCTGGCATTAAACAGTGCAGTGCAAAATGTTGGCAGCTCTTTGGCTGCAGCAGAGCATTAGGTTTCCTTGGCTAGTCTGGTCCAAGGGGGAAGAGGAAATGGATGGGGGAGTGTCACATAGCAACCTGGTCTAGTGGGAAGTGTCCCTACCCATGGCAGGGGAGTCGGAACGAGATGATCTTCAAGGATCCTTCCAACCCAAGCTGTTCTATGATGACACAAGTTTATGAACTCCCTGCCTGCTCCCCCCTCCATGGTCCGGGTACAGCCAAGCTGCTGTTTGCCATCCCACCAGCTAACTGGTGTCCCTGAGCTTGCAGAGGAGAAGGGGCCCAGTCCAAGAGCCATTCCTGAAGAGGTGGGCTGGCACCTCTGCAGCCCCGGCTGTTTGAGATCAGGCTCTCCCGCTTGCAAGGCTGCCTTTTAAATCAAAGCCAGTCGATTGCAGGGAGGCAGGAAGACCGTTTCTGTCTTGATTGCTGCAATAAAGGAAATTGTGAAGACTTTCCCAGCGTGCTGAAAAACTCCAATATTCTGCAGGATGAATAGTCCAGCTGACATTATGGATGCTTGCTCATTTAGCAAATACAATATATTGAATGCTTGTTTTATTAATTATTCATTAACCAGTAGTGGTGTTGCCTCCTGAATTCAGGGATGTCGGTGAAGAAGCAGGTGACTGAATTTACCTTGGTGCTAACGTGCTTTCCCTGTAGTTTGATGGATTGAAAGTCATTTATTATGAGAAAGGTAAGCAATGAATACTACAGGCTGCACACTTAGAGATGCATTGATGTGATCCACCACAGATGAGAACACATTCTCTTCACTGAAGTTATTAACATAAATAGTAATTTTACACAGTCAGGTCTGAGGCTAAGGACTTGGTTTAATTCCCACAAATGGTCTCTGCAGTGCTCGTGAATCCCAGTGCACTGAAACAGGAGCGTAATTCTCAGCCAAACTGGCCTCTAAAAGACCAGTTGTAATTTTTCTGCATGTATGCAAAAAAGTCCTTATTCATCTGTAAGTGGTCTTTGTGTTAACACCCTGTCTCAGGGAAAATATGAAACATTGCAACTTCACATAATTATACCAGGTGTAATGGTAAGTATTTGCTTTCTTGGTGTATTTGTCCAAGAGACATTTAGTCCCATAAAAAACAGACCTATAAAACATTAAATCTTACTTACTACTCTTCAAAAACTCATCTTTGTTTACTCACATACAATAGCCAGGGTTTCTGGACACAGATGACCACACACACAAGTCAGACTTACTTCCCTAGAAGCCTTGCTTGTACTCTCAGTAATAGCCACGGTGCACATATATGAGCACACATACATTTAAAAGCTGATGTGAGTCAGGATAAAAAATTATGTTTATGTGTTTGACTGCTTTGCAAGGATTGCCTGTATTAAATCTCCTGCACATGTGTTGCCAAATAGGCCACAATACACTGAAGGGATGGTGGGGGGAAATGCAAACTGTAACTTCTGAGAGGTTAAATATTTTACTCAAAGGGCAATTTCACCATTTTACAATCATCAGCCTATAAAATGAAAATTATTCCTGGCAGTCTGCTTCTTTTATTTACTTGTACTGCCACCTGATTTGTTTCCTTTACAGAAATTACAAGGTCATCCAAGCTAAGCAACTGTTGTGCTTGTGATTAACTCCCCACAATCAGCAGACAGAAAACATGAAGGTTTATGGTTAGATTTTTTCCAGGTAGAAATTTATGAGCTAGTTCCTTATGGAGCTGCCCTATATTTGTCAATATTAACCAGCAAAAGAAACAGACATAAACAACAAACAAACCACCTTTGTTTTTAAAGCCAGAATATAATATTTTGAAGTAGCTACTTCCATGCTTGTGTTTGTTCCACCTCTTTTTATTAATGCCATTCTTTTACTCAAAAGAGAGTACTGCATGGACTCCATGTGGCCTCTTGTTTACTGGAGAAATAAGCACATCTCTATTACCAAAATACAGTATTTTTTTTCTGCCACAAGTTTGCATTATATCACTGTGAATTATTTTACCCAGCAGAGAAGTGTGGCTTCCCCTTAGATAAAAGCTGACAGTACTCTGACAACTAAAAGCAACACCGCAATCAATTCGGGGCAGAAAATGAAGGATAGCACACCCCACTGGAACTACAAAGGAAATTAAGGTAGACTTTATATATTTGTCTCAGCTGTGTTGACAGCCTGAATTAAACCTCAAATGCAGGCTGTGTCAGAGGGCTGAGGAGTATGGGAAGCATGAAGGGGAAATTGTGACCCCATAATGTATTCTGCCTCAACTTGTGCACAGGAAGGATGGGACAAATATGTTGCAGTGACAGCGGGGTGTGACTTGAACTACTCCGTGAGAGGCAGCGGGAGCAGTGACAGACCCCAGGAATAAGAAATTCCTTTCTGGGCTGGTGACATCCCTTATTGAAATGAACTTCTGACACGGAGAGCACACTTTCCATTTCATCAGTGGTCACATGGGTGCCTCTGGGGAGACCTTACCCTCAAATGTCCCTGCCTGCTGCCTGCCATTAAAATCATCCTCCTCCTTTACAGTAACATAAATGTCTCTGTACATTTGGAGCTTCACCTTCTAACATGGAGAGACACATCTGCCCAAGGACAGACCACATCCACTCTGCGAGCCTTTGCTTTCAGAAATAACAAACCATCTGCTGGCCCTGGCTGAGCAAAACTCAGTGGGGAGGGTTTCATCCCACTCCAAAGTGGAGCTGCAAAGGTTAAGGAGACTGGTCATCTCCCATACCAGGGAGCATGTAGAGGTGACAGTGTTCTGCAGTGACACTGTGACCTCCCCTTTCCTTTGATTGCTCCACTGACCTTTTGTCACAGCAAATTACTGAGATGAGGCAAACTCACGCAAAACAACTATCAACTATCAAAACAATAGTAACAGCATCATTCATGATGCCAGACGTGCCTTTTTCTGTGATGAGTGATGCTGTTAGCCATGGAAATTCCTAATAAAAAGAGACAAGAGCAAACTGTGCTCAGAAATGAGGATACTTGCCCTACTGAAACACAGAGCTAGATGTCTAAAGAGATCTTGGTTTCAGGGTGGTTTTTTTCAAAAGCACACAGACTTTGCTGTCCATGACAGTTGATCAAGTAGTGGAATTTTCCAAAGTTCACAGGTGCATCTGTACATTTAGAGACCCCCAAAATACCTTAAATGTATATATGTGTGTGCATGTGTCTCTTCAGTGACTTGCCTGAGGTTGGAAAGCATTCTGAGAGTACTTTAACTGCACAGCCACTTTTCTTTTCAGCACACCAGAGCTCACCAGGACACAGACCACAGAAAAGAGGGCTGACGAGGGCCTTGAAAGCCCAAACCCCTCTGTACCCATGTGCAGAACCCAGACCAGCTGTGCTCAGAGTATTTATTCCCAGTGGTCGAGCCCAGATGTGTCACCATAGCTCAGTTTCACCTTGTCACCCATAAGTAATCACCTGCTTTGCCTGCCTTCCCCCTCATGCTAAGGGCAACTCAGACAGCTCCCTTGGGCTTTCCACAAATGAGCAGCTTCCTCCTGGAGCTAAACTAAAAGGGAAAAAATGCCATTTTCCCCTAGGGTACCATGGCAGCTGAAACCTCCGCAGCTTTTCTCGGCCACCCCCATTCACGCATCCAGTGCTGTCGCATTGTCCCCTCTAATCCAGGATTTTAGATGAGCTTGTTTACAGCAATCCCATTTCCCGTGGGATTTATCCCCAGCACCCACCACGCAAGGAGGAAAGCTGCACACACACACACACACGCCTGCGTGCTGCCAGCAGGGATGAGCTCTTGCTTTAGGCACTTGCTTTCCTCTCGTTAGTGGAAGCTGACAATAAGTGTGAGAATTTCAGACGTCAAACGTAATTAGGAAGAAATTATTTCACGCTACCCAACAAAGTGAGCTCTGTGAATAAAGCCTAATCCTGCTGTCTGCCCATTCTTTTTATCCCGAAATGACTCGGAGATGGGGAGGGCACAAAATTCCCTCCACAGTGCCGGATGGGGAACAGCCAGGAGGAGATTCAGCCATGCTCAACGGGGCCATCCTGCTGCCATCCCCTGGCTAAATAAACCCTGCCCTGGAGGGACTGCAGCACTGTTTAAATAATTAACCATTTCAAAAAGCTGAATCTCCTCACAGCCTAAATTTCAGTGAATAAAAATGATCACTTTGGACTATTCAGTCCCCTGAGACCTCTGTGCATTCCAATGACTGTGCAAGCCTTATACACTGATCCTTCCCCAGCACTGGTAATATCTGTCACCTTCACAGTGATGCTGAAGGTGCAATCCTTTCCCCAGACTGTCCTATTTTTCTACTCTTCTTTCTTATTCTTTCTAGCAACTGATGTGAACAAGTCTAAAAATCTCATAGCAGTCTCATGACATTAAAAAAAAATCAATGGCAATTTTTCATACTTGTGGGAATTCACCAAGTTCATTTCATCACAGGATTTCTGTTTCTAAGCAGCTTTTCTCAGTACAGCTGAGGAAGATACAGTATTGATCAGAGAAAGCACAGAGTAGATTACCCTTCTGAACAAGGTAGCAGGTGACCATCATCTGTCAAACCTGCCACTCCATAAAGTTTTATGACTTCTCATGCAACATTTCTCAGTCACAGACATCTTGGTACTGTTTCCAAAGCATCAATGGGACTATAAACACCTCTAGCAGGTGTGCACGTCCATATCTCAAGTGTACTTATTCACAGCCATACGCACACACAGTGTCTCTGTGATCTATTGTCTCATGATACTTGCAATACATTATTTCTATTGCTTCAGATCAAGATTTTCCACTTGCTAGTGGAAGGGCAGCACCCTGTAAAGTTCTGTAGTGAGTAAATCTAGGGTTCTACAAAAAACAATGCAAAGCTCTACTGTCTATCTGACAGAGGAGCTTGCCACTGATTCACTGCTTTAAAGCCAGAAGAACACACATAGTGACATGCTCATAGGATTCAGCTGAGCACCAAGAAGAGCATCCCTCAAAGTCACAAACGAAGCAATAGGGTAGCTTGGCACTTTCTTATTTGTTCTGTTATTAATGTGCAGAGGGCTGCACCCCACCTCATCTCTGCTTTCACACTGAGCACGGTCTTGGGTTAAACACGACCCCTGTAACTAACAGCTTTTGGCAGCAGCACAGCAAAAACTTACTGGATTGCAAAATCTCATCAGGTTGCCTGGGGCACCTGCCAGTGAAGGGCAGCAGTCCCTTGACAAGCCTGTGGACAGCCCTTGTGTGTCTCTGCCTCCTGACCTGAACTCAGCCTGCCCTCTGCCCCGAGGTGGGTAGGAGTGTGCTGATGAGACAGACAGGATGCTGACCAGTAATACTACTGCACCCATCAAGAAGTTCCCTTAGCATTGTTTAGTAGTAACATGGTGATACCACACTGCATTACCAGATTTTTTGTATTATTATGTCATCCTATTCCAGCAAGTAGGAAAAGCCAGGATCTAAACAATTCAGGGAAAACTAATAAAGACACTGCCATGCACTCTTGAACAGCTGTGGACCAAAATCTCAGCTTTAATACTCCTGTATCTAATTGCTAATGAGCACCTTTGCCAGAGTTGGGAGGTTAAGAGGCTCAAAAAAGACCTGAGTGCTTTAGAAAGCCTCTGTTGTAGGATGCATGGTGTATCGTGTCTAAAGACACACACTGTCTCAGGGCATGTATGGAAGAGACTTTATGACAGACACCCAAAGCAACCAGGTCTTTCCAGTTTCAGGGAGTGCAAAGTCCTCAGCAAAGTCTGGTGTTTTTCTAAACGGCTCTTGTGCTTAATAAATGATATGTTGATTATGAAAGTCTGTGTGGTCTCTTATGACCAGGATTGTGATTCCCTGGTGAAACTGAAACACCTGTCTCAGTACCAGGGACAGTCCTGCAGTCTCTGGGGGACATGCAGCTCTGCTGTCCATCACCCACCAGTGCTGGCTCCCCTCCTCACCAGGGGTTCCTGACAGGCAATGCCTTTATCATTGCCCTGGGAGAACCTCCAAGCTTCACAGTCACAGCCCAGATATGCCCCATTCCTCTCACCCTGACAGCCACTGGAAGCTGAGTCCACGTCCTGCTGGCCCCTGCTCTAACCTGAACAACCAGGGGACCTGCGCTTCCCAGCACATCCAACACAGCCAGGGAGACAGGCAGGAGGGGTGAGCCTGTCTTTTCCCTCCCCTTGTTAACTTTCAGACTCCTGTTTTTCTCCCTTGTCTTACAGTCACATATACACACTTCTTAAGCAGCCGCGAAGCTGTGCAGGTACCAGAGGGATAAAATGCAGGAGGAATTTGGGAGAAGCTGAACAGGCAAAAAACCCGCAAACCAAAACAAACAAAAAAACCCCAACCCACACCAAACAAACAAAAAACCACACCCACTTAAAGATTTACTTAGCACAGAAGGCTTGCATTTCAGAGTAGAAGTTAATGGAGTTGTAAAGGTTTTTAGCAGACAAGAACATGACCTCCACCATCCATTTTGTATCCCCAAGTCACAAGTGGTTATGAGCTGACAGTTCTGCATCTCATTTGTGCTCCCTGCTTCACAGTAGAGATCACATTTTGGAGTAATCCATTCTGCTTTGTTTACAGGAGGTCATCTTCTAATTAGCCGCTGTGACTAGTTGCCATAATTACTGTGTAAAGACTGTTCATGGTGCCTATTCATGTGGCTGGAGCTCCTATGATGTGGGATCTCCTGCCTTTGCTAAGACGTATTGTCCCACCTTGGGCAAGAAGCTCCATTTTTTTCCTGGGCCTTTTTTTCCTGAGCCATGACACAGGACACAAACCATTCGTGTGAAGTGTTTCTGTGATGGGCACAAGGATTTTATCTCACGGCTGAGCTAATTTTAGTGTAGTGGGCCAGCTCCTGCTGTAAGATACAGTCCCACCTTACAGCTGGTGTGGTGTCAGTCAAGGCACTACTCTCCCAGCATGGGAAATCTGCTCTGGAGTCTCTCTCCAGAGCAAAGGCAATAATAAAGTCATAACAATTTCCTGGGACTAACAGGAGGTTCAGAGGTTTCAAGCTACAATGAAAGAGGATCTGAACAAACCATTCTGTGCCAAACTGATTCCCGGTGAGACTCTAATAAGGCTGGAGGAACTACACCTGGGATGATTCTGGTCCCACACAATATGTCAATGGCCAATCTCAATATGCCTGGCTACGAGCATCTTTAAAAATGACATTCTCTTTATAGTACTAAATTCTGATCTGCCAAGTGTGGCAGCCAATGAGCTCTTCCAAGCTAAATACTGTGAGGATTATGCACAAATACTGAAGTACCCTAATCAGCCTCTTGGTGGAAATTAATGGATCCATTACAGACAATAACTATATGCTGAAGTTTTCATTCTGCATTTTTTCCTTCTGTAAGTAGCATCTGTGATTTCATTGGCTGGCTATTTTAAACCCTAGGGGACCATTGGTGGAACAGTACAAATCCCTCTGAAATCCAAAACTGCCAGCTGCAATTATAGTCTGCATCTAGCATCTTCTCTAAGGACTATAAATGCTTCACTACTGTAATTTTGCTTGGCATTTGCATCACTGTGTGACAATTACTGGGCAACAGCAAGCAATGGATTCAGTAATGAGGTCTGGACAGTAAAGAAATTTTAATCTCTATTTTAATGTAATATTCATCAGTCTGTGCACATGGATTCATTACATTTAGACACAAAGCACTGCTAAGACAGGCACCTTTCTTTTTGCTGCTGAAATACCTGTGGCTTTTTGCTTGTTAGAGAACAGCACTGTTTTGTCCTCGTATTTCTTAATTGTTTTCAACTACTCAAAAGGATGAGATACTAAGTTGCAAATACCAGTAATTAAAAGGTCAATTAAATGGCAACTGTACCATTCCAGTTAAGGCTCGTGAAATGCTACCAGTTTCAGTGATTTTACACTGATATAAAGTGGGAATGAAACAGCTTCATTCAGCTCAGCTTTTTTTTTTTAAAATCATATACACACAGTTGTAATTATTTGAACTATTTGTGATTGCCCCTAAGTCCTAGGGGCAATATTGAAAGGCAAGATCAGGCATTATAGCTCAGACAGAATTAGCAGAGATGCAATTGAGGAAACAAACAACATTATGAGAATTCAGGTCTTAGACAGGAAGGGTTTTGGGTACTGCCAAAATCAGCTTCTCTTGTTAAAAGTGCATATGCTCAACCAATATTCTTAAAAGCAGGTTTAGGAGAGGTGAGAAAAAATACTTCTAATGAAAAAGACCTGGAGCACAGGGAACTATGCAGAATCAATGCTTGCAAATGACACTACTTTCCTTCATCAGCCAGAGCTGGAAAACTTTGGAGAGACACAAGTAATTTAGGCAAATAGGCAACGCTGTCCAATGTCATTGCAAGGTCAAGCAGGGAGATACTCTAAGCAATAAACACTTCAACTCTTTAAATGCTTCAAAAGGGTTCAAAATTAACCATATAAACGCTGGGACAGTGTTGTCCTGTGCTGTTCTTTGGGACCCAGAGCTTCATGTGCAGCTGCAGCATGACAAGGTACTAGTAGGAATAAAGACTGAACTGAAAAATCTCAGTACCAGCAGCACAGTAGTACCATCTTACATATTTTGGGCATGATTGCTGAGGCCCCTCAGCAAGAATACTGAAGAGTTAGACAGGTCTTAGAGAAGGCTAAACAGAATCCAGCACAAAGACTTTCAAAGACACATTGGAAAGATGTGGTTACTTTACTCCAAATAGGGGATAAATAAAAAAGAGCAAACCCATGAAAAAAAGTAAATAAAATGCTGAAAGTGTATTTACCAGGAGCTCCTATTTTTCCTGTCTCAACAACATGGTAACATAAAAATAAAAAAAAAAGAAAGAAAACCCACAAGAAAATTCTCAACAGCTGCCTGGTCATCTTGTGGTTTTCTCAGAGTCACACTGGAGGATGACCAACAGCATTCACCAGCAACACAGAGCACCAAGCTGACAACATAACAGCCTCAAATTGATTACAGAAGTCATGGCTGGAGCACAAGAGGTTCTTAGACATTTCCATCTGACCTCAGTTTATTAATTTTTTTTTTTTCAAAATCTTCCACATTTAATGGCCACCCAACTATACCCAATGGATACAGAAAACCATTACAGCTGCTGAGCAATGCTGCTATGAAGAACATGTCTAGACAGGGTAAATCTGTCCAACCTGACAAAATAAGGCAAGTACTGAAGGACTTAAGTATTTTGGACCAGGAAAAGTCTCAGCTACTCACGGGAGACACAGTCAGAAGAGAAAGTTATACCTCTGCCCATTGGCCAAACTAATAGCTTATAAATGGCACCTGCAGCTACAAGTCCAATGTGTCATCAAAGCTGAATATTTCCCAATGATGCACCAGAAAGAACCAAATCCACACAGCTCATGCTGGTACTTAACAAAGTTCCCCCATAGCATGTGCCAGGAAAATGAACTAGGGAGTTGCATGGGAAGTTTTACTGGAGCAGAAATAACATCTCTTCAACATTGTGACAGATTTCAAATGTTTAAAGACTAAGGATAAAAACTGCACCCCACCATGGATTTCCAAAAGCAGGAGTTAAGAAAAACATTTGCCTCTTACCTTGTTAACTTTGTCCCGATCTGCTGCCTAAGCTCAAGCCTCTCTTCATCAGTCTGCATGGGGAGGATGTTCTTCTCCTCCAGCTCTCGCTTGGAAGGCCTGTTGCTCAGTTTGATTGCTAAAGAGTCCTTCCTGCAGATTTTCCTTGCCAGGGAGCCTGTGGGAGAGAGGAGAGGCTCTGCCAAAAGAGGTGTCATCATTTCATTACTGCATGCAGCTGGCAAAGAAGTACTAGCCAAGAGAGGATAGGAGGCTCTCGTTTACATGGGGAAGGACTATGGGCAAAGGGGTGTAATTAACTTCACGTGCTCAATTAACCTCAATTGATATCGTAATAAGGAAAAGCTGAAATTGGTAGATATACAGGAAAAAGGATTTAATATACTGCTCCACAGAGGGGAGCAGAGCAGAAGGACTCGTTTCAAAATTGTTTCTAGCATCCATAGCTTTCCCTAGCACAGTTTCTGAACCACAAAATGTCATGAATGATTTGACCTCAGAATCTGGGCAGGCATCAGAGTTACAGCATGTGAGAAGAGAGAGGTATCTGAGTGTCCCCTGCAATGTAATATCAAGACATCCACGCTGGCACTGAAAGGAATCAAAAGTCAGTCAGAAGCAGCACAGATCTTTCCATACATTAACTGACGTTGCTGCCCAGGCAGTGACAAAGACACTGTGAAAAACTGTGACCTTTGGTGGCTCAGGCTTGCTTTCTGAGGCTTGTGTCCAAAGCAGTCTGAGCAAGGAAGACAGACACAGACAGAGAGACTCAAACCCATGACAGGTTTTGGCCTCTGGCAGGAGAGTATAAGATAGTGCAGTTCAGCTCTGTTTTTCAGTTTAAGAGCAAACACTGCTTAATTTCACTTGCAGGGTAAGGGAGGGTTCTGAGGAGACAAAATATGCCTGTTTTAGAATCTCCATTGTGTATATTTTAAAAAGTTTGCTTGAACTCCTTCCAGTTTTCAGAAGAAAATCAAATCCAAGGGCCTGAAACTTCAACTCAGTGTGTAGGATGCCAAGCAGCTGTCATATGCAAAGTACTGTATCTTCATGGGAAAGTCTCGTGATGCCACACTGAGGCAGGAGGTGGGTTTTGTAGAGAGGTCAGGAAGGGGACACAGGTCCCTTCCCGGTCTGTAATTGTGATATGGGTATCAATTAACCTCTTGTTATCTGAGCCCAGTCCTCTGACTGTGTCTCCTTTCAAAGTATCTGCACACTTGGGAAAGTGAATCCAAAAGCCAATTTCTAAGTGAACTAACATAAGCCAAAACCAGTCATTTTAATTTAGTCTGAGAGCTACTTAGACAGGGATTCATGTGGATTAGGGAAGTCACTATAAATTCATACTACTTGTTATTTTGGATTAGCATTTCCATGTAGTCAAGCCCTGAGAGATGGAAAAGCCAGAAACAAGAGAGTACACAGGCCTTTTGTTTCCCTTTTTAGTGTAAGTTCAGACTGAAAATTAAGTAAGTGAGAAAGCAAAAAAAAAAAAATAAAATGGAGTGAGTCTTACTTGTAAATAATGAGTTATCCTCCTCTTCGTCTTCCTCTTCTTCCTCTTCCTGTCTTGGATAGAGGCAGGAAGAATCTTCATAGTCAGTTTCATGAGGCACATTTTCTTTATTGTCATCGCATTCGATCACAACAGTTGGCACTTGTCTCATGTCTGGAAGGCCCCCAGGTCCTGTTTTTGTAACACTGTCACCTGTGTGTAAACCAGAGCTGTTGGGAAAGAAAAACAAATAAACTGAAGGAAACGGCTCAGTGAATGATACGGTTGCTTCTCTCACTGTATTTAGGAAAGCAGAACAGAAAGATCTGCAAGACCAGCAAGACCTCTGGTGAGTTTAAACTGAGTACACCTTAGATTTAGGGTACAACATTCCTGAGTGAGAGGTAGGACAGCGTGCAGGCAGAAATACTGGCAGCCAGGATGAAGCACTGAAGATCTGTGGCAAATACTTAATGAGAGCTACTCGGGGTGGTAGGCTTGCCTTCAGCCTGCTGTCTGTGTGACCTCCCCACTGGAGCGCAGGCAGTGGAGAAAGTGTCTCACCTGAGAGCAAAAGGTGGATAAAACTGGGAAGAAGGAAATGTACAGATTGTAGGGGATAACTGTAGAAAGGCAGAGGGAAAACATGACCTGCAGTCCTTGGGCCAGGTGATGTTGAGTGGCTTTGGGGGAAGGCAAGGGCACAATCCTCTGAAGTGCAGGGGACCCAGAACATGGAACTGGGCTTGGGGAAAAGAGAGTTCAGGAGCAGGTGAGAATAACCAGGGAAAAAGCTAAAACTTGGGGGGTTGTTTGCTAATGACACAGTTATAAATTAGGGGGTCTGCCATGATGATACCCCTGCTCCTGCCCAGGCTCCTTATCCTGGCAGGTGCTGAAGATCAATCAGAATTGGAGCTAACATCCTATTTCTTTTGTCACAATGTGATTGATTATTTTCTGCAGCTTGCTAGACTAAGACGTGTGGTCAGCACCACTACCATCCACTCTGTTTATGTGTTGATTTCAAAGCCCTTTACCCAGCAATTTATCAGTACAAGCAGGGAAACAGGAACATGAGGAGGTGAAGATCAAAGTCAACCAAAAGGAAAAGTCAGAGACAGAACCACGTTTCCCAGCCAGTTTTTATCTAATAGCTCATGTAGCTTTTCCAGTGTGGAATCAGACTGGAGACTGGCAGGAGAAAACCACGGCAGCTCAGGTCTCTTCTAAGTCCCAGCTGAGCAACAGCTACATGAAAAATGGGGATCATTTTCCTTTTGGACATCCTCTGATTTTACTTTCTAGAAGAACATAGGTGTGAAAGCAGATGTGCTGGCCAAGCTGACCTGGAGGCACACAGATTTGGGTCTCTCCCTACAGAGGGCTGAGCAGCCTCAGTTCCCTTGAATATTTCATCCTGCTCTGAATACCAGAGGCATTCTGCATCTTGAAATGATTTAAATTATTTTCTACTGAGTCAGTGTGAAACATTTGGCTTTCTTCTAACCCTAAAGTTAGAAGGGACTCTTAAATGGCTGCCAGATAACATCCCAGAAAGACTTCTAAAAATGTGGTTCTGGGAATATAATGCTAGTCCACAATATGCTCAGGGATTAAGGAGAAGAAAAGGCTTCCCTTACTGTGAGCAAACCATACCATGCTGTTATTATCATATTCAGCCTCAAAGAAATCATTTTGTTAATCCAAACATTTACTATTGCAGACTAACCAACAATGAGATGCTGGATGTCTTTAAAAGAGAAAATCCATTTTCTTAGGGATAGTCCATGTTTTGTATCACAAAGCAAGAGAGACTCATGAAGAACTGGCTTGTGAATTTTTATATTAAACTTCAATGAGTTTGACCCAAAAAACTTTATCCCCAATGCAGTTTTAAAATTCATCAGCTGAATTTTCATAAATGACATATGAATGCACTATAACCTTTAAAAACTTTCAACTAACTTTTAATTTATTGAAATACTTCCAGAATTTTAATACTATGAACTTCATTAAATCTGTTTTCTCTGTAACCTAATTTTTGAATAAGTCTTTTTATGAGGAAAGTCAGGAAATTCAAAAGTCTGGAACCAAATTTCAGAGAGAAACTATAACACTGTGAAATTCTGTTAACGTTGCTAAAAAAGAAACCCCCCAAAACCTCCAATGGTGAACACACGACCACTGGCTCATTCAGTTAATTCTAAAGCAACACATACACAGAGAGAAGTCCAAGGTCACCGAGCCCCTTCTTGAAGGGAGCAAAAAACAGTTCAGCTTTAGGGACTGTCTGGTGTTTTCCAGTTCCGAGAGGGAAGGATGTAGGTTAGAGATGCTCCCCCATGGGTGTGTACACAGGGCAGCAGATCTAAAGTGGTTCATCAGTTTAGGTTATCGAGCAGGTACCGGATGGCAACAAGAGCTACAAGTTACCACAGAGGATCTTTATTTGAACTAGTGATCCAGAAATAGGCAGCTTCTCATCTCATTGTGATTTTTCTGAATCATCCACTTTCTTGAGAATGCTGGTTTCTATTTTAAGCCCCTCATTTTTCCTGGTGTTTTGTGTTGGCCTTGATTAAAATCAGCCTTTTCCACGGCCTTTTGACTAAGTCAGCTGTCTAAGCAGAGCTTATGAAATACGTGCAGTACTGCAGTATACTTAAGAAAGACAAAGCAAGGTCACTGGACATGTCCATTGGGTATAAATTCCTCTGGACCATTAGCAAAACTCTCACACGGTTAGGTGGTCTACACCACATTTTCCAGCATTACTCACCAAAAAAACCCCACTATTGTTTGAAACAGCTCTTTTTAAATCAGTTTCGTGTTTTGCAACAAAATCAGAGAACAAAGCTACAGTGAAGCAAGCGCTTGTTTCAGGAAGATAAATGCATCTTAACACATGGATTTGAATAATTCATGGCTCACCAGTACAAGCGCTTGCAATTATTGCTGCATCATCTTTACATGATCAAAACTGCATGACATGTTTCTAGTGAGAAAATATTTTAATGAAAAATTTCAATTGAAGCGTATCAGCGACTCATGGTGCGGACAAAATCAAAAGAGAAAAAAGTGAAACTCCTCCTGTAAAATCTAGTGGGGGAAAAACCCACACGCTTCTCATCTGTCATCGCAGGCTCTTTGATTTTGGAATAAAGGCTTACATTTCCATCAGCGTGTTTTCAGATCCACAGCCCACTTTTCTGTACTTACCAGTTAAAACAAAAATGTGAAAAAAACTTCAAACCATTGTATGTATGTTTCTAGTAGAGGCATGTATGTGAGAGACAGAGAGAGAAGGCAGAGCTATAAATATTAAGTGTTTCTATCCTTAGGCAATGCTAAAGTTTCGACAAGAGGTAATTCTCTTGACAAGTTTTATGGAAGATAAATGCTTTCTGACTCAAATACGTTTTATAAGATGTACAAGACACTGACAGTAACGTCTAATGCGTTCCATTTCATAAATCTACAGTCTGCAGCTGGGCTGGGTGTCCCAGAGGGACTGGTCTCACACCCTGTCTTTTCGGTCACAGCGATTTTTCACTGCTCTGCCACACAGGCAATTCGAGCCCGGAGTGAGATATTGCCACTTAACAGCTCTTTAGTACCTACCTCCCACAAACAGAGACCTTGGTTCAGCTGCTCCCCTACATGAGCCCACAGAGTAATTGAAATTAATTGTCACCTTTCCAGACAAGGCAGAAAATAAGGCTATTTCAGACCAAGAAACTGCCTCGCTAAGTCAAAATTAAAGACACGTTCCGGTGGCACAAGAGAGTTCCTAAAGCTTCCTTGACACACGGCTTTTGGGGCATGGTCTTTCTTCTCAAACTCATTTCAGTCAGGAAGATGAAACCTGCGTGTTTTAGTGGCAGGGCTTATCAGATTTTCGTCAGCTCTTACAATGCATTCTGAAAAGATGGTGCCCAAATCTGGATTTTACTTATGCTCCACACGTCCCCTTTGGGCTGAAGGGGAAACTCGTTTGCAGTAGGGCACAAATTGGCGACAGAGGCTGCAGAAGAAAGGGTACGTGGAAATTACACATTTCTCTGTTTCAACTTAATCTATAATAAAATTGGCAATTTATCAGGGAAAAGAGAGGTAAACTGGCAGCACAAATGACATGTCATAATAGTCATGCTATGACAAGGGACAGATTGCCCTTCTGAGAATAGGTTATGAATAGACGTTACGAGTACCACAAAATGTTTGCAATCAAAAGTGTTAAGTGTGCAAATGAACTTAATGTTCTATAATGCCTGTAATAAAAGTGAATAAAAAAATCCAGGAATTAACTGCCATTTTAAGTCATAAGAACAACTGGGACTTGAATAGCTATTACATGCTTTTAATGTACCTCAAGACATTAACTTATTAATATGCACTAGATGTAGGTGAGGCAGTAACCTGCAATCACTCCTGCAGAGGGGAAATGGAGGGAGAGAGGCTCAGTGGCTTCCTCAAGGTCAAAGGCAGCAAAAGAACTTCTGCCTTTCAGGCCCATACAGAGGGAGAACTCATTGTTCTCTGGCAGGCTTGTGGCTCATTGGCAAAGCAGTGATTTCAACTATCAGACTTCAGATGTTGTTAGACTATCCAAACTGCAGAGACCTTATCTGTGTAAAGAAAAAACCCAGGTTGCTAGAGGAAGGGGATATTTTAGCCTCTCATTCTTTGTTGCTGTCCACACTCACAGACCTGGTGGAGGGAAAACTTATGAGGTCTAATGAAAGTTTGTTGGACAAAATGTGGGTTTGATACAAACTCCTTATGGATTCAGTGTGTATACCAATGGAGCTTAAATGGCCTTGAGGAGCTTCCACTACAACAGGATCAAAGAAACTAGACACAAGGAAGAAAGGGAAAAATTCCTGAAGGAAAAGAAAAAATTTAGAGCAGAAACCTGATCTCTACTTGCCTACATGATCCTCCCTTATTAAAAACAAAATGCTATTCTAAATAATCCCCAAACTACCAGACTTGGCAGCATTATTACTGCAGCACCAGGGAAATTATTCTGTAAAGTTGTACGATTCTTTTGAGAGAATGTCTGAGATCAGCAAAAAGAAAAGCTGCCAGTGAACCTCAGCATTCCCCAGAAGGTGCCTCAGAGACTTGTCAGGCTCTCTGATCTCCTCAAGATTATTGACCCAGCAGCAGCGACCCAGTATACTGTTATCTTGGAAGGAACAGCAAAGTTCCTGCAGGAAACTAGGATGTCACTGTATATCTTCTGCATGCAACAGATGCGAGCACACTACCAAATTTAAAACAGAGGGAAGGAGATCTAGGACCTCTGCAGTTTTAAGAGGCCCTCAAGAGCTCTGGACTTCAGTGCACAATGACAAATATTGCAGTGTAACTTCTCTTGGGTTTAATGCAGATTTTATACAATTAAGGGACAATAATTACTGTCAAAAATAGTAGAAAACAGTGGCATTTGGTACAAATAACGCCCTCTCAAGTTAAATAAATGTATTTTAAAAGTCTGCACAAATCAAGAAAACAGCAAATTTACCTAGATCGACTTTACCTAGTGGCTTGAAAAAGCAATTTAAGAATTTACAAGTGTCACCTTCATAGACCTGTAAATGGTTTGAAATACTTTTACCTTTAAATACAATAAAAGGAACAATTGCTGTTGCAGAGGAAATGGTCATCCCTTATTTTATCCTTTGTGAATGCAAAAGTTATTGATTTGTTTTGACAAGGAGCACAACTGAAGAACTCAATGCATTAATCCATGGTTGAAATAGCAGCTAATCAACACAAAATGGCTGTGAAAAATCAACTGCCTGCAACACCATGAACTAGGATTCCTGTCAATTTTAAGTGTGAATTATCAGTGCCATAACCTTTTCCTATTTTCTTCTGCAAAGGGGAGGCAATTGCTTCACACTGGGAAATGAATCCTTGCTTACTCAGTTTTTAACAAGCAGCAGAGCTTCAGTTTCAATTAACAGTTATACACAAACAGCATCACCTTCTTTAAATCAGTTAAATGTATTTGTAAACATAAACACGATGGATGACTAGGAATTGGAGCATTCATTGCTGTGGGGCAACAGATGCCACAATGAAGTCATACTCTGAGAGACGTCACTGGGCTCAGGATAACAAAGTGCCTTCTGCACCCAGTGTGAGCCAGACAGTGAGATATGCAGCCTAAGCTGGGATGGCATGGCCAGCGCAGCCCCAGAGGAGCCTCCGGGATGCACCAGCTCCCCTCTGTGCCCGGCGCAGTGAGCTCTGCGGAGAGGCTCATGCCCCTGACCAGTCACACTGGTAATGAGGGGCATAAATGGGCAGTCACTGGGTATGGGGTGGGGGCACAATGTGGATGCTCTTTCCAATCCTGCCCCTACAGGTCTTTTGCTGATGGGAATAGGAATCTCCTTCCTAGCCCTGGCAGTTTTTCCCCAGCTGGGAATTGCCCCACGCTGTAGAAACTAAACCTGCCCTCCAAGCCATGTAACCACAGAGGTCTGGCTATTCTGGTACTAAAATCAGATGGCAGTGTAGGACACCCTCTGGTCTCCTGACTGCTTTTCAGGCACTAAGGAGAATCTGCCATCAAGAAGCCAATTATTTTCAACTATACAATATAATGAATGTAACATTATCAGAAAAAAGTACTGGGGTAAATCATTAGGCATTTTGACTGCTAGACCACGTATTTCATCTTCCTGTATAGGAGAAGGATGATCTGGTACTCCTAGAACAAGCTGGCTACAAAGCTGCCCTTGGTACTAAATAAAACATGTCATTATTTGGACTACCTTTTCTCTTCTGGGACTTCCTCAGTTTTCCTCTACAAGATGAAATAAATTTTCCAAAGCTTGCTGATCTTGCAGTCTATGAGGACAGTTTGCATTTATACAACACGCTTCACTTACTCAGACTATTTGGAGCAGCATTCAGAGATACTCAAAAGTGACAGTAACAAAAACCAGTCCCAAGGTGGGTAAGACACTTGTAATCAAATGTGCTACCTTCCTTCAGGTGCAAATGGCCCAGAAGGTGGCTGTTGTGGAATGGGTTAAACACTTAAGATCAAACATATATTTTAATTTAAATTCATTGAAATAATCTAAATACTGTATTAAAACCCCTCTGAGTGACTTGTAGAAAGTCCACATAGATTGTTTCGAGCTAATTGCTAATACTAATCAGATGCTCTGCTTGAGTGGCACATTGGATTATTATTGCTTTTTCATGAATGTTCCACTTCCTTTCCTGGCATTTAGCAATCCCACACACAGGTAGAGCTCTGCAGTATGTACTGCAAGCCAGGCATGTCCTGTTAAAATCTTCACCACTACCTGTATTTTCTACTTCCTTCAACAGAACAATGGGGTTCAGGAAATTTGCTCCTTACCTCCTTTTTGTCACAACCTTGTCAGACAAACCTGGGAAGACTCTTCTCCTGCCTCTGTTTCTTCAGGAATGACTCTGCCCTGAAGTTGCTGGAC
Source organism: Sclerurus mexicanus (assembly GCA_013396755.1). NCBI lineage: Eukaryota > Metazoa > Chordata > Aves > Passeriformes > Furnariidae > Sclerurus > Sclerurus mexicanus. Next base: position 201,057 of record VWZF01013054.1, read on the forward strand.
CCCAGAGAAGACCCCTCATGCAAGTTCTATGAACATAACTCCAGTGATGATACCGACCCTGAGGTTAGCAGGAAACATCAGTGCACATCAGGATGCAATTTTAAAGGCTGGCCCATTACCTTTCTAGCCTGTGCATGGTCATGGCTAGTGTTTTGTTCAGTTCCTCGATCATCCGGCAGCCTGAAGGGTGAATGGGCAACGTGCTGGACCCAGAAGGAAGGTGCTGGCCGTGGCTGCTGTACTGGAGCTGGTGCTGGTGAGCTGCTAACTGGGATGGCAGGACAGTGTGATGCTGCTGGGTCAAAGGCTGCTGGGAGCTCTTCTGCGTGGAATAGGATGAGAGAGAGAGGTCTGGCCCCCCTAAAGGCATGCAAATCATGACTTTCTTTGGAGGTAGTGGAGGTGACAGTTTAACTGGCATACAAGGCAGTTTCACAGGAGCGCCAGGATCTAAAACAAAAGAAAGAGAGCCCTGGTGTTAATTTTCACATCAGTAGCATGGAGATGAGGGTATGTGCCTGCGTGAGCAGGTACTGAGGTTGTTAGAGAATACAGGAGTGTGCACCCCTTCCCCACTGTGACAGATGACTCTGCATACCATACACTCAGCATGGTCTTCAGAAAAAAAGTTCTTGTTTTGCAGCACTTCTGAGTCTCACCGAAAACATCCCAGAGCTGCACACACCCCTTAGTAAACATGTTAAGCAAGGCTTAACAAGGCTTGTGGCACACTTTGACGCTCTAAAGCCCTAATCCTCCAAAACAGCCCTGCGAGGTAAGCACATCTTCCACTCCACAGGCACGAAAACAGGGGGAGAGCAATTCGGTGTCTGAAGCTACAGGGTGACTCACCACCATCACTGACAGAGCCACAGCTCAGGGACTCCTGAGCCTTCTCAGCCATTGCAGTGCAATTCCTACAAGTCATGCTTCTTACAGCTTTGTAATGTGCAAAACATCTGGTGTTAAAAATAACATTACAGGGCAAGTGAGAAAAGAAATAAGGTTTAAATACTAAACAGGAGAGGTTTGTAAAAATGAAGGCTACATGAGGAAAAAGGTATAAAGGGCTGTAGATTGTTAGGACATATTTTTTTTTGCAGGAGACTTGGTAGGCACTTTTTCTCTGGACTCATGCACTGAATGCCTTTTTAACTCTAGGAATGTTCATTGAAACCCACAGCTGACCTGGTGGGCAAAGACTTCCCTGACTTCAATGAGAAATAAATGAGAGGCCCGCCAAAAAACCTCTCTTCCAGAACTCAGCTGCAGGATGGAGTTTTGCACTGTGAAATCTTTTCAGAAGGGAAAAGAAGTAACACAAGGGCTTGTAGTTGCCAGGATGGGTGGGGGAAATGGTCCCAACACATGCCAAGAGCAAAGGAGAGAGCAAATATATACACTGTGAGTTGCAACTGAGTTTAGGAGGAAGGCCAGGCCTTTTCCAGTCTGGAATACTGCAGACATTTGGCTCTGCAATGTAGCTCTGTGGGTAAGGCTTGTGTGATCATTTGTCTCTTGCTGCTTCAGTGCACTCTTCTTGCTGTAAGGTACGGGAATGGTAAGGGAATTGCAGGGCCAGAGTCTTCTTTTGACCCAAAAAAGCTTGGGAGTAAGATGCCGCTCTCCAGGTTCCAAAGGTCATCCCCCTCCTGAGTGCAATCAGGTTTCTAAAGCCTTTTTCCAGATGGTTCTTCTTAGTATTAACTATCCTTGCCTTTTCTCCCTCACAGCCCCTTCTGGGTATTGCCTGTACGAGCATCCATATCTAATAGCCAGGGTGCACAAGGTTAATATGAGGACTTCCAAGCACTAACACTTCTTGAAAATGATTTAGGATCATAAGGTGGGAAAAGACCATGCGCAGAGCCAAGTTCAGATACGTCTTTTGGCTTATTTTAGTGCTAGTCACAGCTTCATTGCATCCACAGTATCCACTTAATACCAGCGGTTTTGCTACGCTAGGAACACCACACTAAGTCTTCCCTTTCCTCAGAGCATTTATAGGCTAACAACATAGAGGAGTCAAAGATGAAATACAGTGTGCTGGTTCTGGCTGGGGTAAAGTTACTTTTCCTCACAGTGGCTATATAGGTAGGGCTGTGTTTTGGATTTGTGCTGAATGTGGGGTTGATAATAGAGAGATGTTTTTGTTATTGCTGAGCAGTCTTTACACAGAGCAAAGGCCTTTTCTGCTTTTCCTACTGCCACACTGGCGAGTTGCATGGGAAGTGAGGAGGAGACACAGCCAGGACAGGTGACTCCAGCTGAATAAAGGGGCATTTCACAGCACGTGACAGCACGCTCAGTGTGTAAAACGGGGAGAAGAAGAAGGAAAGGGGGATGCTTGAAGTGATGGTGTTTGTCTTCCCAAGTCACCACTACACATGACAGCAGCCCTGCTCTCCTGCAGATGGCTGAACAGCTGCCTGAACGAATTCCTTGTTTTGCCCTGCTTGCATGTGTGGCTCTTGCTTTCCCCGTTAAACTGTCTCTACCTCAACTCCTGAGTTTTCTCCCTTTTGCCCCTCTGCTTCTCTCCCAGCCCCGCTGGTGAGGGAGCGAGCCAGCAGCTGTGTGGGGCTTGGCTGCTGGCTGGGGTTAAGCCACGGCAGAGAAGCATGGAGAAAAAGTGGCCTTTCCACAACACAGAGTGGAGAGTTATAGAGAGGAGAATCCAAGTATTTTGCCTTTCAAGGTAATATCAAATCCACTTGACATGCTGTCTCTTGCAGGAAAAAATTCTTCTGATGGCTCCACCAAGGCTGAAATCTAACTCAAAGCAGAAAAAACCCCAAACTTTCAGGATTTTCAATTCAGGCACACAAAGGTCTTCTAACATACATGTTTTTTGTATATATTACCTCTTTGTATCCTGCTTAAAGGAACACACCTCTTCAGTAAAAGGTAAATAAGAGAAAGAGTAAATTGCATAGAGCCCCGAGAATAAGGGTCTATGGGATTTGTAGTATCAAAGTGGCTTTTTTTCATACACTTGTGCTTCAGGCAATTTTACTTCTACAGCTTGTCCTGAATTACAGCGATTACACTGAGATCTGCACTTCCATTGTGACAAATGCAGGTTTGACAGTCGGTTTTAGATCCTTTTCTGCAGTATCTCAATTAAAGTCGTCATTTGACAGTGCCTGTGCCTGGACGGCCCATCACTCCATGGCAGTCACCCTTAATGGTGAATTCAGAGATCCCAACTGCAGGCATCTCTTGCTTTTGACAAAAGAATAACTGGAAGTATTCTGGGCTTGCTGCCTTCTGTGATCCTGAAGATTAGAGCAGTATTGTATGTTGGGAGAGAGCACGGCATGTCAAATAGTTCAGGTATAAAGCAAACACAAATCCTTCCTTCTTTCTTCTAAAATGTAGTGAAAATTTATTTTCTCATGCAAACATTCTTTTAGTAGAGTTGTGACACAGGCACTGCAGCTCTGGAGTGCATGAGAGAACAAGTTATCCTCAGTAGCCACATATTCCATCATGAATCAGATGTGCACACTCTGGTTTCCACTTTTCATAACGTATGGACCTTTAGTTTCCACTTAAATTTAAATAAACATTTCACATCAACATTTTTCAGTGGTTATCAGTGCTGGGTGACTCCACTGGGCACCTGGCAAAAATCCTGCCCGGTATTTTTTTAATGTCTTTATTCAGACTGACTGTGTTACGCACAGGTTCTTAAGCCTGTCTGAATACAGTCCTAATACCAAAACAGAATATCCATCAGACATGGGCATCTGCAGACAAATAGGGAGCTGGACAGGGGAAATACAAACAAGGAATCTATGACGAGTGTCTTCTCAGCAGAACATTATCAGGGTCATAAATCATTGCACAAAGCACTCGTAACAGAGAAGAAGAAAAGAAACAAACTGTGTGAAGCCAGGTGTGCAAGTCTGATTAATCTCTTCTGGCTGAGGTTCTTCAGGCTCAAGAGAATAATGAGCAATTTTGCAAGATACTGGTTCCCAGTGGGGTTGTGACCACTCAGAACTGTGTAATAACTTGTATGCTGGAACTGATGAAAAATATGTTAGACATCAACTTCCCCACTCCTGATGACAATAAATTACTTAAAAGATTGTTGTAGGTCACGTTTGCCGCTCGTCAGATCTTTGACAAGCAGGTCAGCCCTTACACCTTCCATTCAGATAATTTTTCTAACAGCTACAGTCGCTGCATTTCCTTTGGGGTTTTCAGGAGGTGGATAAACACACGTTTATTTGTGGCACGGCTTTGCTCCTGTGTGGTTCTTCTGAGGTGTCTGTGGTGCCCTGGAGCTGGACACCAAGTACACCAGGTCTGATGCTTCCCAGGCACTGAAGGTGGCTGGAGAGTTGGTGGAACATGCTGGAGACAGGGTGTTGGCAGTTCTGGGTGTATGGCAGCAAATGTTGCTCTAGCAGGGCTGGTAGGAAAGTTCATTAAAATCTTCAAATTCTGCCCCAGCTCAACTCCTGCATGGAGAAAGAGGGCATTCCTGGGAATCCTGGCCTTGTGGAAGAGCTGCCAAATGTGAGCCAGCATTGCACACTGACAGCAAGGAAAGGCAACAGGCTCCTGAGTGGTACAAGTAGAAACGCGGCCAAGAGATCAAAGGATTATTCCCCTTCTATTCAGCACTCCTTAGACTGTACCTAGACTACAGTGCAAGCTTAGGATCTCCCAGGAAAGCTATCAAAAACCTGGAATGAGTTGAGCACAGGGTCACTGCAAGGGGTGAGGGCTACAGCACCTTGCTCAGCTTGCAGAAAAGACAGGTGGCAGGGGGAATACCTAACAGGAGCCTTCCAGTCCCTACGAGGAGGTTGTCAACAAGGTGGAGCCAGACTCTTCACAGGGAGGAGGAGACACAGTGGACAAAAAAATGAAACTAAATGGGTTCAAGACTGGATTATAAGTAAAGTGTTCCCCACCATGAGAACTGCCAAATAGTGCAGCAGGTCTGCACAGACAGGTTGTGCAGCTCCAAATCCTTTGGAGATTTCAAGATGCAGCTGGACAGAGCCTGAGCTACCTGGTGTGATCCCACAGCTGGCTCTGCTTGGAGAAGGAGGTTGGATTAAACACCTGCTGAGGTTCTTTCCCACCTGAACGACCTTATACTGTGACCTTTGCTGTACTATATACAACTACAAGTAATAATACAACTTGTCATAAAGCTAATGAGTTACTCTTTAAATTCCATCCAAGCTATTAATTCTGTAAAGTAGTGTGCAAAAAAAGAAAACCAGTACAAAAACCAACGTTGTCTGCTGAGGGAGCTCCATAGTGGAAATGGGGTGATATGCCTGGTATTTTCTGGCAGCATTTGGACAAGTAGCTTTTACTTTTTCAGGTCTTTTCTCCAGTAACCACTTGTGCCTAAACAGCGGGAGTCTCTTCTCTTATTTCAATGAGTTTTTGAGCAGATCCATAAGGATAAGTTAAAAACTATTCTCAAAGATTTGCCATGCACCTCCTGCTGACTACAGCAACATCTGCAGCCATGTCTTCAGGGAAGATTTGAGACAGGAATTCTTTTGTACCACATATGCATCCAAGGCTCAAGTTGAATCTGGAGAACAAAAGCAAGGCATTCTTAGCCTAAAGGGCTGAAAAGTACAGCTCTGCATGAATTCCTGTGCGAGACCTTGAAGGGTTTCAGAGATGAGAAGATTTCCTGGTGCCAGTGTGTGCTATGTACTCCCCTCCAGGTAGCAGCACGGGGTGGGGGGAGGTATGGAGAGAGCAAATGCATCAGAGTCCAGTTTCCCATGAAAACCTGGTGAAGGAGAGCTGCTTTTGCTCTGCTGCTTCTCCCTCAAACACAAAGTGAGAGAACTGTCCCTTGCCCCCACATGGATGCAACCTCACTTCATGGGGAGCAGAGCAGGCAGCTGGAGGTAACGCCACAGTGGAGGAAGCTTGTGGATTGTCTTGGGCTCATCTACAGAGGAGTCTTCTGACACACTTGTGACTATTGCATTATAAAATACTGCAGGGAGCACTTAATGGATGAATTTTAGTTGCAAACACTTTCATGAAGCTGTCACTAATAACTAGTTGTGGCAATGCAGCAGGATCCCAGGCATTGACATCCTTATTCTCGGCTTGTCTGCATTATCAAAAGTAACTTTTGGGGACTTAATATTTTCTACCCTGCTAAATGTTTGGCTCTAATTATGAGTTAGTTTTGACTCTACAGAAACATAACTAGAAAGCACAATCTCAGAACTAAAAATGTGCTATGTGTCTCTTCAAAATCTTGAATGAAGCAAGCAAGAGAATGCAAGAGACTTTTCAAAGCTTAAATGCAATAGCTAAGTGGCCAGATACAACCAAAGCTACACCCTGCTCTAATATTAGATTAAATTTGGGCTCAAACACACTCATGTGTTGCTGAGATCCCATTTTAGTGGCAGGTATTTTTGTTCCCTGATGTTTTAGGGGACTTTATGGGTTACTGGCAACTCAGTTGGAAAATACAATTAATTTCAGAAAACATTATCTGTGCTGGTGAGAATTAACAGCTTAATGAATCAAGATCAAAGGCAGCTTTACACCACCGGGGTCTATCAAATCAGACATGACTAGTCTCCTCATCACTTTTGGCCATTAAAGACTTTATGATAATCTGGGGACTTTATCCCAGCACCCCAATTAAATTTGGTCCCAGGTGATTATTTCAGCTCCTCCTACATTTTCAGCAAAGGAAGCTGCAAGTGTCACTCTAAATGCCTGTGTTCTGCATGTGGATATTGGAGAAATAAAACAGCAAAAGAAATTCTGTCCAGGAGCATTGCCTAATAATAATCACATCTGAAAACCAGTAGAAGGCTCACAGGAGGTGACTGGCCAGCAGGAAACGCACAGCAGTGAAACAACAGGATGAAAACAAGGTTCATGTTTCTCTCCGAGGGTTGCCTGTCCTCTAAGGCTGCACGGGCAGTTCCACAGCCAGTGCTGTGACGGGGACGTTCCCTGTGGAGGCAGCACCACCAAGACCATGGGAGATGGTGTGAGGCAAAGCATGGAGCATCTTCTGCAGCAGTGGTGGCACCACTCCCAGTGGCTGCTCTGCAGTCTGCTCTTGGCTCTGGCCCTGTTTCTGTGTTGTCCCATCCCCACGTCCCTCAGCCGGGAGAAGAAGCATGCCAAGGTTGTGTGATTTATATTTGCTACAGGATATTCTCTCTTCCTTTCACCTTTAAAATGGATCTTTTTTCTTTTCATTCTCCCCAAGATTAAATGTGCTCTTAGATGTTTATTTAGGCCTGCTCTTTTATGTGCATTTCTTATCAGTTGAAAGGCCAATCTTTGTCTTGGCACAGGAGGATGAATATTTGAGATGGTTCAAAATGCTTTCAGAGGTAAGAAATGTTTCTTTTCCATTTATAAAACGTGCGTTAACTGCTTTGTCAAATTCTGCAAGTCAGTTTTCGTGACTTTACTGCAGAACTTTGGGATAAGTTCACAGCAAGAGGTGGTCAGACTCTAAGGAAACTTTTTGTTCCTCAACATTTGTATTTCGAGTATTTCTCCTTTTTTATTTTTAAATTGGCTTGTATAAAGCATATTTCTATTAAATAAATACATATACATACGTACAGAAAAGTTGAGTTGCTTCTGTGTTTTCACTGTGTACCTGAACCCTTCACAAGATCATATCTTCTCTCATATTCTCCTTGAAGAGAACACCCAGACCATTAAACCACTGTCACTCTGCACTAGCCATGACTAGGATGTCTTAATTTGTCCTTCATCCAAATTCTTCAGTAGCAAAATGTGTATGCAACAGGAAAAGTCTTCACCGTCAACGCCAGAATTCAGATTTTGCTTGTTTTCTCACACACAAGCTGAGGATGTCTCTGGAGTAATTAGTAAAAGAATAGCATTAATTCTGCTTCCCACTGATGAGGATGCTTCATTAGGATTGATTGCTCATTTCCCGAGATTGTAAACGGCTAATATAATTTCCAGTGGAGAGCACAAGGCACTGAGCAACATGTATATCCTTTAAACCACCAAAGTAAATGGACCCTTAAGAACAAATTTAATACTTGTATTTATAAGGAATGTATGAATGAGGGTTTCAGTTCCACCAGGAATAGCTGTCAATTAAATGAGGGCCCTATGACTAAATTTGCATCTCTGTTCCTTTCCCTTGAAGGTTCTGTATATGCATGTCTGTCTATGTGCACATAGCAGACTTTATTTAGGACTGGAGGAGACACCACTAAAGGCCACCACAAAGCAAGAGAAGTCACAGTTCTGTTTCACCTTCATTGGAAAGTCATCACCACTGAGCAACTCACTTACACTGATAGCTTGAGCCTGATTCTACTGCACACAAAATTTGCAGGTGCAGAAAATAAAATCTACACCAGAAGCCCTCACCCTTTGATTCTTTTGCTATCACTTCCAAAAGAAAGGCTTATGAATGAACGACGTTTAGTACCTGAGTTTTTTTCCTGCTATTCCTATTTTTTTATTTCTTCCCTGTTGGCCTCATTTCCGAGCACCTTCTTGTAATTGGGACAGAGTGTTATGGGAGATCATAGGAAGCTGGGTTTGTCCTTACATGAAGCCATTAATACTGCCCTTTCAGTTTGCAGTATAAGGCAAAATATTAACTATTATGTGCAGATTTTGACAGGCAAGAAAGTAAAGAGGTTTCACATAAAATGTACAATACTATACAGAACAAAATGGTGTGGTCATCCAAACAGAAACACAAAGAGACTACATAGAGATGTGAGAGAAAACCAGAACATGCTCTTTCCTAACGAGCTCTTTCCTGATATAGATCCTAACCTAAATAAAATGGGTATTAAAATAAAAAACAATAAGGGGAAAAAAACCCTACAATGTATAAATGTGGCTGAGCATTTCTCACATCAGCCCTGAATACATCGGGGCAGCAACAACACAAGATTGATCCGGGGGAAGACTGGGAGCTGCCCCAGTACAGAGATGGACCACACCACGTGCTGATCTCTGGATTTTGAAGTGCTGCCTCCTGTGCAGCAGCTGCAATTATGAACAGACTGTTCAAAAGGTGCAGGCAAGCATTTAGGGAATCTTTTTTGGTCTGTGTAAACGTAGCCATGCTTTGCTTCGGCAGCCTAAATGAGACGCTGGAGAGAGGACACCACATGTGCCTAGGACTTTGAACGCCAAAGAGCTTGGACACTTGTGAAAACATGTGGAACACAAAAAGGAGCCTGTGTTGTTTCCAGGCAGTAAGAGATAAATTGCAGCATAAACTGTAGGACTCAGCAGCAGGAGGGGAGTAGTCAGAGCAGGGCTGGAAAAGGGGAGCAGTCCGGCAGTGTAAGCAGGGAAGCAAAATGGCAAAAAGTCATGGGACAGAACTGCCTTTGTAAGGAGCAGGGGGGCAAGTAAAAGACAAACATATGGAAAGGTATAGGGTGTGTGGAGAGGGACCTGCCTATATGGCAACTGAGGCTACAAGGAACAAAGGGCAAAAGGAAAAATCAAAACTCTCCCTTTCCCCTCAGCTCTCACACCTTTTCTCATTAAGGCCATTTAAAGATATCTTACTATTTTCTTGATACTTCCTTTCCCATCAAAGCACATCCTGCAATTTCAGTGGTGATGGTAAGTCTTGATGAATAGGAGTGAGGAGGGTTAGGAAATGCCACAGCAGTCTTAGGCAATTACAGCTGAGAGGGGAAGTGCCCTGGAGCAACCCTGATGAAGGCATACTCTGCAGATTTCATGATCCCTGCCCTAGGTGCAACACACACTTTACCAGCACACACAACAACAAGTGCAAACAGCGTTACAGAAGGAGGAAGAACATTGAAAACCTTGCTAAAATGGCAGTTTGTCCTGTAAGGGAAGCGGTGGTGCTGAGGGTCCAGGAATACCTACTTACCAGTTAAGTGGCTGGCAATCCTGGCAATAGGTTTAGGAGGCAGGGCAGGGGGCTGTTTGAGGAGGGACAACTGTTTCACTGGGGTGTCCTCATGGTCTCCAGGGAAAGCGGCAGATTTTTTGGGGGGAAGTAGCAGGACTGGCTTAGCTGTAGGATCTTGGGACAGGAGGACGCCGGATTCATTGGATGTGGGGCTCTCTTCAGACACTGGAGGACACAACCACATCATAGACCCAACAACGTTACGAGCAAAGCAGCAGCGGGTACAGCCGAAGAGAGACAAGAAAAGCAGCACAGCAATGCAGATTAGGAACGACCAAGAGATTTCACTCAAACATTGTATAACGTAGAAAGGAGGAAAGAAAGAAATAAAGAAAGAAAGAGTAACACACATTTACACAACAGCCATTTTCCCATTACCTCTGACAGAAGCCAGCTCCCTTATGTCAGGCTGGGACATATTCCCACATCTTGAACACAAATTGAGCCTTAAAATGTCACATCTCCGGCAGTCTGTCACCACAGCTCAGGACCAGATAAGTTAACAGGTGGTCTCTAAACTTATCCTGTAAGTGTAAAAGCACCTCACGGGGCCTACTCTGCTTCAAAGAGCTGTGCAAGATCATGGGTACTTACTTCTACTGCTCACTCCTCCTCACTCAGCCTTTGTCCACAACTCTGGGCAGCACAGAGTGATGCAGAAAGAGGAGCTAACCTCGATGCTGTCTCTCTGCATGGGCTGGGGAAGGAGTGCAGCCAGCCTCACGTAGGGTAGGGCAGGTGGATCTCTTAGCTACTGACAGATGCCTGGTGTGAACATCACCCAACACCACGTGGCAGCTACAGAGCACCCTGGGGTTCACACATCTTGTCAGCTCTCTGCTCTAGAGCTCATTGGACCATCTGAGATGTAGACAGCGGTCTGGAAATCTGCTCTGACATGTTCACAAACTGCAGGAACTTTGTCTTACTCCTAAAGAGGTTACTTGCTTAGAAGTAAAGGTTACTACTACACAAAGTCAGTCAAAATTTCTTGTAGAGCACTCAGTGACAATCTCTATGCTGTCACTTCCTTTTACACCAGAAGACCTTTATCTTCAGTAAGGATTTCTCAGGATTAAACATCAAATGTCAGAAGTCAAAAACTCGTTTGAAACAGGTTAGAGTATCTACACGATAATGCAAACAAGATGTTACCTGTCCCATCCATGATCTCTGTGGTTGGGAGCACCTCATATGAGCAGGGTTCCACAGATGCTGGGACTGACTCCAGTTCTGCTAGGGCTGGCAGGGATACCTGGCTGGAGCTCAGCACTTGCCCGGAGCCCAGAGGCTGCCCGTTCTCCAAAGCTCCTTCTTCATTTGGTATGGAAAGTTCCCCATCTGTTCATGGTTGGAAGAAAGCAGAATGATAAAAGAAGACACATAAATAAGGTGCAGAAAGATTTTTAAATGAAAGCTGCTATCAGCACTAGCTTGCTTTCAAATGAGGAACCTAGACTGAAATCTTGTATGCATACACGGGTTGGGTGTGTGTGGGAAGGTTTTGGTAGCACAGGGGGATACCAGGGTGGCTTTTGTGAGAAGCTGCCAAAAGTTTCCCCCAAGTCTGATGAAACCAGCTCCGGACAGCTCCAAGATGGACCCACTGCTGGCCAAGGCCAAGCCTACCAGCAACAGTGTAGAACCTCTGGGGCAACATATTTAAGAAGGGAGGAAAGAAAACCCCACAGCAACTGCAGCCAGAGAGAGGAGTGAGATTGTGTGAGAGCATAACTCTGCAGACACCAAGGGCTGTGAAGAAGGAGAGGAAGGAGGTGCTCCAGGTGTTGCATCAGAGATTCCCCTGCAGCCCACGGTGAAGACCATGGTGAGGCAGGATGTTCCCCTGCAGCCCATAGTGGTCCATGGCTGAGCAGAGATCCACCTGCAGCCCCTGGAGGATCCCATGTTGGAGCCTGAAGGAGGCTGTGACTCAGTGGGAAAACTGTGCTGGAGCAGCTGCCGGCAGGACCTGTGGCCCTGTGGAGAGAGGAGCCCACACTGGAGCAGATTTGCTGGCAGGGCTCGTGACCCCATGGGGGACCCACGATGGAGAAGTCTGTTCCTGAGAGACTGCACGCTGTGGATGGGACAGACACTGGAGGAGTTCATGAAGAACTGCAGCCCAAGGGAAGGACTCACACTGGAGAAGTTTGTGGAGGACTTTCTCCTGTGGGAGGGGTCCCCACTGGAGCAGGGGAAGTGTGTTAGGAGTCCCCACTGAGGGGGACACAGCAGCAGAGACAATGTGTGATGAACTGACCACTGCCCCCACTCCCTGCCCCCCTGAGCCAGTGCAAGGAGGAGGGAGAGAAAACTGGGAGTAAAGTTAAGTCCAGGATGGAGGGAGGGGTGGGGGAAAGGTGTTTTTAGGATTTAGGTTTTATTTCTCAATATCCTACTCTGATTTGATTGGCAATTAATTAAACTTACTTCCCCAGGTCAAATCTGTTTTGCCCATGATGGTAATTGGTGAGTGATCTCTACCTGTTATTAAGACTTGGGAAAGATCTGTCAAATATCTCAGTTGATCTTTTGCTTACCCTAGGATGGTCATTATGAACCATGGTCCGAGCTGGTGGGTTCCTGACCATCCTCGACCCATGGGGACATGCAGCCCCACCCAGTGCCAAAAAATCTCTTTTCCCTCTGTCTCTGTTGAAGCTGGGAAGTCAGGAAGGAGAGTGGGTGGGAAGTGAAGCTATGAAGCTTTCCTAAGGAGTACTAATATATACTGTATATAATTTGTAATATTTTAATAATAATAACAACAAGAATGATTACCTTCCCTTACACCAACCTTTACGCTATAAGGGATACAAGCAGAATCACAGGAAGGAATATGGCCCTATTTTACACATAAATAAACACATTTTATGTAAGGGAGAGAATTCATTTTTATGGTTGCCTGATGTAAGGCCTTGGTACAGGGATATATCAGATTCCATTCAGAAAGCCTGTTTTTATAGTTACTAATAATATCTCCTCTATCTGAGCAAAATTTCTGCAAGAGCAGCTGGGATTTTCTTTCCTATCAAACACCACTTCACATTAGAAATAATAAAGAACAGAAGCAAGGATTCAGATAATTCTCCATGGTGTCAACCCCCGTGATTTTTATCTCAGAACTTGTTAAGCACAGCACTCTGGTACCTGGAGGCAATCACTGCATGGATGTCTCAATTACAGTTTTAAAAAGGAAAGTGTTCAGCCCTTATGGTTACAAATGGAAGCCTGAAAATATAACTGAAATGTGACCTGTAGTACTAAAAACCAGCAGGCAAATACACGGAGACTAATTTTACTAAGTATTTAAATTACTTTTTAAAGTGAAACCTGGGATTTCAGGATGTGGTTTTGGATTTTTGGGCACCTCTAATTAGCCATATTACTGCTCAGTGTCCTGAGTGGAGCTGTACATCATGCAAGTGAGTACACATTTTACCCTCACAGGGTTAAGATGTGCAAACCACTTTGGAAAACAATACTGAAAAAAAAAAGAAGTTTCATTTTGGTGTTAGGGCAAAGCAACCAACAAGTCTGAAAGTGCATTAGCTGATAACTATTCAGAATTTTACCTCTGCCATTTAAAGCTTCTCTACAGCGAGTGAAGACAGTCTCTTGTTTATTTTGGAATTATTATAAATACCAAGGTCCTGACTTTCTTGGTTTTGATGGAAGCTTTTTGAAGACCCAGAGAGCTCCTGTGGTACACAGTCACATCATGCCAGACTGAATCCTGACCCACAGCTCTGAGAGCAACCAACTGAGCTGGCTGAAAGGTGGCAACATGAATCAAAGCTGAGGGTTTGGCCAAGTGTTCTCAGCACAGCCTCCTTTCTAACTGCTGTGGTCATTCAATACAAACCCTTTTATTTCCCTAGGCCCTAAAAATCAAACAACAGCCAGTGTTTAAGCGGAATGTTTTTCAGCTTGGCTGGTTGGGCAGCAATGCTGTGTATTCTGTGCTCGCTCCATCTCCCTTTTATAACCACACACATGATTACACGTGTTTGGCATAAGGGCTGCTGTTCTCTCAGTTACCTGCTTTCAGGAAACAGCATAACTGTTTCTTATGCAGAGCAACTGCTTCTTGAATCAAAGGCACTGACTGTGTCCAGCAATATATTCATTAATTCAGTGCACTAATTCAGACTAAATTTGACTGTAACTGCGAGCAGAGAAAAAGATGCATGATTAAACCAGTAACATTTGTTTTTTGGAGAGGTATCTACATATTTTCATGAAGTGAGATGCCTATCGTAATATGCTGAGCATGTGGAAATCTCTACTGTCTTAAGTGCACTTTGTGCTTCTCAAGATATATTAGCATGATTTAAGAAAACAGCATTCAATGATCCATGAGGTTTTATGATTGCAAAAAAGCAAAACATAAGATAAAATTCTGGCTTTTACTTTTTGTCATAATAATAAGCATGTCAGCTTTCTGTACTGACAGAGCAACCTTTTTTAATCTTACCTCTGAATATCTCTAACCTTCATTTAGAGTCTAAAACTTGTCCTTGGATTTGAATGAAACCATCAGACATGGCACAGAACCACGACTGTAATATAAACCCTACATCAGGTCTTGCTTAAAGAAGAGCTACAAGGGTTGCTGCTTGAGTACAGCAAACAGATCAAAGATGCGGACGGAATAATTTGTAGAGTGAAGAGTATCTTAGTGTGAATTAATCCTGCATCACAGACAGGCTTGACAACCAGATACAAAAAGCAAATTATTTATTATTTTTAAAGCTATTCTAGTTAGCTGACATACAAATGAAAAGAATCCTGGAAATGCAATTGTTACATATACATGGATGAACTCATTATGTTCAGGAACTAGCTCTGAGTTTAAAGTTAATTTTGCACGGTGATAACACATGTAATCTTTTGTTCTCACACTTGCTAAATCTTTTGCTGTGTTTTCACAGAGCCTGATGCTACTTAGTGGAGAATGGCTTCCCCTAAGAGCATGAGCTTTGATAACATCAGCTGAATCTGGGACCAGGAGAGGGTAACTTGACCTCTGCAGCAACAGGAGCACAGGAAGGCTCCTCTTCTGTTACTCAGGACACTGCACACCTGAAGTCACTGAAGAAACAGGACCTCAGAGGAAAAATTGCCTGAAGTCGCCTGCCATTTCCACTCTCAGCACTTTTAAAAAATTGCCTGGTGCGAGGCAGGACTGACAGACCAGTCCTTTCGTGTTCTTCATGCTGTAGCTCTGCCTTCCCTCTCACTGTGTCTTTTACTCTGAGTACCTTCAACTATGGAACCTCAAGAGTGCCACGCTCGTGCATTCCTTCTGTGGACAAATGGCTATGGAAGGCAAAATGGAGAGTTTGAAACCCTGAGAGTTTTTTTGAATTGGGTTGTCTCTCTCAGTACTTGCCTGCTGCCTGGTAAGACTGTCCAGGCAAGCATCCTTGATGGTAAAGGATAGGGAGAGCAGAGAAAAATTCACTGTCCTTTTCTGCCATGACTTCTACGGGCAGGGGATGGAAAACTGAGTGTTCTTGCACATGATCAAGACCTGCCCCTGGGATCCTCCTCAACTTCAGTCTCTAAGCAGACCCAATTTTTTGGGATCCCACAGGACAGACTGCTTCTGGAGGGCTTCAAAACCTTTTGATTCCACTGCAGCTAAACTGAAGTGGCTGCCATCCTTCCTCCTTGCTGCATTACCAAAGCCACTTCTTCAAGCTTATCCTCACACACTGCCACAAAACTTGCCTTAGTACCTAAGTGCAATACGTCCAAATCTTTTAAGGATTTAGGTTATCTGATATTTAATTCTAAATCCACCATTTTGATTAGATAGAGAGTATGAAAATACAAGAGTATATGAGATGAAGAGTGCCCATGCTTCCTTGAAAAACCACTGTACCACTGCCTCTGGAGCAGGCAATCAATACACCCTCATGCTCAGGCAATCTCACCTATGTTCAGATAGAAGAAGAGGTATGAAAATATTACAAATAGATTTAATTCTTAGACCAGAGGGCAATTCCAAAGACAGATACTTTCGGGGTGGTTATACCTTCATGTGACAATCAAAGGTGTTTTTCTATGTGCAGGAGCAATGGCATAGCAAAAACTGAGTTCTTCTAAATGCTGAGGTGTGTTCCGTGCTGCAGGTGCACATGGTATTTTTAACCTCTCAGCACTGCCTGCCCACAAACTGTTAGAACAGCAGGAGCCTCATCAGATACTTCTGCAACTTACTATTTTCCAAAAGTACAGAGTATTTGAAAAAATTATAACCTTTGCCTACATTTTCAGAATCCTCAAGTCACAGAGCCCTGGAAATGGAAGATAACAGAAGCTGATTTGGTCATGAGTCTGGCCCTTCGCAAGAAAAGAGCTCCCTGTGGTTGTCTGGAGCAGTTTCACTTGACTAGTTTAAGTGTGGGGGTCACTGAGGTGATAAAAACATTTCTTGTTTTCCAAACACGGCAGCTGGACTGTGTGACACACAGCAGTGACCCTCCCACGTGGGAATACTGTGACTTACTGCACTCTGCTAACTGGCACCTGCTGGGTGACACCAAGTCCTTTGGAAAGCCAGCAAACCCTGAAGCACACAGGTCAGAGCATCATTTGAAACAGCAGGCAAACAAACTAGCTAATTCTATTTTCCTTCAACACAGGACACATGACAAAACCAACATTAAGCCACACAGCAGGAATTTTGTTCTTGGGTCAGTCTGTCCACACTAGGTTTCATTCGAACTGTATGGATTTTTTAAAGAAAGAATAAGCTAGAATTACTCACAGGCTCGTTGTGCCTGCTTTGTCCACCTCTTAGGACAGGAGACAAAGAGATTCAGCACTCTGGCTATACTACTGTCTGTGCAAGATGCCTCTTGGCATGGAAGGTGCTACCATAACCAAATAAAGCCTTCTGCTAAAAGTCTGCTGTGTGTTCTTGAAGGCTCAGAGACCACCTAACAGGAATTACAAGGAAAACATTCCTTTCACTTAAGGTTCACACTGAGATATGTCATTCTTTATTAGAGTTACTCTCAGATTATTACACCACTGGAGGAAATAATGTTTTTGCTCTACACATCTTGCCTTGTTCATATCCTTGTATCATCAAAGCTATTTGATTACTGCTGCTGTTCCTGTGTATTACTACTTTCTTCTCTGCCTGACCTCTTTCTTTCAGGGAGGGGTACCAATTCTTAGCTTCCTATGTCTGTAACCAGCAGGAATAATGCAGGATGCTGCCTAAGGAGTCCAACTGTTTTGAACTGTAGTTTCCCTTTTATTCTCACTTGACAGTGATAAAGTCCAATGCCTCTTCTTTTTGCACTGGAAATAAGAAGTGCATATGTTTCATATCAGCTTTGAAAAGGTGAAAAATTACTATAAGGAGGAATCAGTTCCTTTCTTTCAAAGACCTCCAGGCAGCTTAGTGTCTGCTTCCCGAGATGACACAGAAGATTACAAACTACAGCACTATTTGATCAATAGAGAAAGCTGCAGTGCATGGGTAGCAATGCAGGGGGATCTCCCCCGGTTTCAATGTGGAAGGCAGAGTCAGGCTGCACAGGAAAGATTTTTCCTTGAGATGCCTTTAAGTGTATGAAGGGACACTATTTTTTTTTGTTTGTTTTGCAGTGCTTTGCATTTTTTTCCACTTAAAAAAAAAGATTGGGTTAGTAAATTTTTAATTTTCCACTAAGCTGGACTAAAAAGTAGGTAGCAGATTTAAATGCTCCCAAATTTATAAAGTAGACCATGTTTCCAATATATGTTTCCAATTTATAAATTCTATTGACTTCTAACAGGTTTTGTACTGGTGTTGTTAAAGACTTCTGGATTTTGAATTAATGAGGCTTTAAAGTATATGCATAAGTTCTATTAAGAGGCAACTTCATCATGTTTTTATATGATTTGTTGAATTAATTCCCTTAGTTATTGACAAGGGAAGCAGTGAAACCAATAAAAGCTGCAGTTAAAGATTGACATATACATAATAATGTCAAGTATGTCTTGCATTACCAGTGTAAAACAATGTTTGTAAAACAATGGTATTTTGCATAAAAAAGACATTACCACCTCAACAAATTAATTATCCTGAACAAGGAATTATTATCTCTTCTGAGCTGCTTCAAGGGAAAGTACGTTGTGTTGTTCTGTGCTCATCAGGCCCCCAAACCTTTCAATGTTTCCCTTCTCCACAACAATTAATCCCAAAGTGACTCAACCAGACAATGGTAACACAAGCAGGCATGGACCCGCTCCATCTCTCCACAGCCTGGATGCTTTGCTTTGTTGCAGAGAGCAACTACTGCCTGTTGCTGTGATTTTTATTTCTACTGCTTTACATTTCTGATTAGTTTTCATTTTCATTTGGTAAGTGACTATCACACGTATCCAACAGAGAGGGCCAGACCATGGCAGAATCAAGAGAGGTGTTTGGAGACCTTATTCTGCAGAGTCTTGCAGCTCAGGACTCTATTCCCAGTTCCTAGTGTTAAAACAATGTAATGTCTGGCTGTAAAATTATATGGGATGTCAATTCAATGTTGTGAAAAGAAGAACACTTACCTTTATCAAAAATTTCTTTCAGCACTCCTCGTTTTATAAGCTCCTCTCTGCTTTGTCTCATTGACATTTTTCTTTCCAAAGCTGTAAGCAAAGGATAAGGGTCAATATAAATAGAAAAGAAGGGAAATAATAGTTATAAAAGGCTCTACACTTTTAAAAGCATTTAAAAAAAAGTTCTTTTTCCTTTTCAAGTCAGTGGCAGTTTAGCATCTCAAAATAAAGGCTACTGGCAGTCCAGAGAGTCTGTCTGCTGCTGCAATGAGGCTGTTATTGACAGAAATGGCTACAGACTGACTGATGCGAGGGCATCTCTGCACTCCCATTGCTTGATTGTGACATATGACCGAAGCATTTCTGTGGGGAATTAGAGACAGCCAAGGGAGAAAAATGAAATTAGTGCAGAGACTGGAGAGGGGAAGGTAAGAAAGAAGGCAACACAAGGGGTCACACCAATGAAAGATGTGGCCTCAGAACATGTCTACAGAAGAGGATGGAAGCCAAGGCTTCTTTGCCACCAATTCCAGTGAGAACAGATGGAGGTGTTTGGACAGTGCAAAACATGAGCTGTTTAAGCTGAGAGCCTTCTCCTCCCTGGAGGGGTGTTTCCCCCCAAAGAGATGTAAATGATGGAAAACCCAAGAGAGACGCTGCAATTTACACCAGATCTGAACAGACCAGCTCTGTATTGGCAGCTTGGAGACCGTGGTCACTGAGGCAGAAAATACATGTTTCTTTAGTTCAGCAGTAATTAAAACAATGTCCAATTAACCAAAACACCACAAAGGACACGCTCTCAGGCAAAGACCTGAAAGCCAGCAAGCAAGGGATGCAAGAAGTGATGTGCACGAGAGGCTGTGACTGCACCTGCTCTGCGAGAGACAATCCTGTGCCTGCCAAAAAAGAGGCACAGTCAAGGGCGAATTGCTTCTGCCATATGCTCCTCGATCAGAGAGAGGCACGCACACACAAACCAACTGGGACTCGGCATCTCCACTCTGCCCAAGGCAGAATTAAAGCAGAAGGGGCTTGGAAACCCTCTCTCCATCCCTGAAAGCAGGAGGGTGTAACCTTCCCTGGTACTGCTCTGTGTTGGCTGTTCCCAGGGGGACACATATTGGGTGACTTGGCCGTACTTATACCGACACGCTGCGCTCATTGCAACTTGTTTGCTGTCAGAGACAGGGCTTAGTTTGAGCAAGGCCAGCTCTGCTTCACTTTTCTACACAGGATAAATTTAGGCTTCCCTGTCTCTAAAATCAGTTTTGAACATGTATACTTCAGGACCAGGAGGTACACTCGGAAGGTAATAAAAACTCTGTTCTCCCCTAAACACGTGCTCTGAACTCCAGCATGGGTCAGAATTGAAGGCAGGTCTTTTTGCTGAGGCACAAGACCTCACACCCACTAGCCAAGCACATGCTGCAGTTTGATTTTAGAGGCTGTTTGTTAACATAACACAGCATTTTCCAGAGTGCCTTAGAGCCATTGGAAGAAGCGCTTCAAGCACCTCAACTGACTTTCAGTGAAACACTGACTTTTAAGTTTCTAATATGCTTTTGAATAGAAAGACCCAACACTGAGGCTTTGGAGTCACACTGCAGACTGCTCCTCAACATGCCTTTTTCCTGTGCTGAAATAGTCTTGTTCTGGTATAGCATTAAAGCTCTTTCCTCTTCTTCCTTAAGAATAAGCTGCCCTCTGCTCCTCCAAAAAACCCCCGCCAAAACCCCCCAAACCAAACCAAACCAAACCAACCAACCAAGCCAGAACAAACTATAGCCGATTCCTGAGCTTTTTCCCACCAAAGACATTGTTAAAACCTTGACTGATTTGAAAGAGCTATTTGGTGGCACCCAACACCCTTCCAATAAGTCTCAGAAACTGTAATTTTCTGTTGGTGTGAGCAGCAAACAGGGCCCACTGTGTCTGAACTTGCCCTTCAGTGGGAAACCAAGGCAGGTGCATCAGCAGCAAAGCAGCAGTTTCTGCATATAGAAAGACCCTCCAGTACTGACCAAGACTTCTCAAAGTAGTAGACCATTTTTGAAGGTTTTCAGAACTTCAAAGATAGAGTATTTGGGAGACTGTGTGTATATATATATATAGGCTTTTCAGATACTTCCTTTCAGTCGTAATCTGCTTGTGGTTCAAGAATGAAAAAATCCATGGCCCTCCAGCTGAAGCCCAGACAAAACCTATTTTTTCAGTTTCTAAATCCTTTCTAAGTAAGTACAGGACTTAAAGTATTAATTATTTTCCTACTAAGCCAGTTTAATTAATAAGATATTTAGAGGAAGGGCATGCTGGGCTAAGAGCAGTACTGAATGATAATAACAGATGTTATACTAAAACTATGGGACATGCTGCCTTTCTTTAATACAAATCTTCCTCCCAAACAAGTGTTGCGTGTTTAAGTGCATAACCTGCTATGCCACCACTGGATCAGCTGGGACAAAAATACAAGCCCTTAAATGCAGAACCCATTAGGATCTAACAGCCTGAACAACGAAATGCTTTATTCGCTCTGGATTTCTCTGGCAAAGGTTGCCAGTTCTCTTATGAAGGATTCTCTTTTCAAGCAGAAAGCTGATACAAAAGGAATTCATTCACTCTCTACTGAGAAGGGATCCATTCATAACAGAGGATAAATAAAAACCTCTGAATTAATCCTTGATTCATAAGAACCGTGTAAATTCTGTGATGGGGAAAAATGAAATATAATTATTATTTAACAAAAGATGTAGTGTTTAATTAGTGATTTGCCTTGGTGATTAACCTCATTTTTTTTCATTTGTATAACCTTCCAGGAGATTAGAAATAAGCATTAAGCCCTCTTTATGGGATCTCCTTATGGCAGGAACGAGTCATCATAACAAATTCATCCACTCTCCAAGCAACTCTCCATGACGAGTTTATAGAAATGAGCCTGTATGTATTTTATGGTATAAGCATACAGATTTTGCCAGCGTGCTCTGCAGCACACTGTTTCTTTTAAGCTTTGATGAAGAAACAGTGGGAAATGTTGTTATGGAAGTTTCTGAGCTGGTAGTTTTGAACTCGTCTCTCAGGAGCAGCACCCCTCTGCTGTTCAAGCAGTTTCTCTCTGTGGCAGACCCATTAAGATCAGCAAAGCCTCGACAGGGTCAGGAGGAGCTCCTGCCCCTCTGTTCTGGAAATCAAGTGCACTTCTGTCTTTATTCCTCTGCAAGCTGCTGTGCTCTGGGCTGGCAGTGATTGTGGGCTGCTCCTCCAGCTGAGAAGGTGAAGCTCGCTGCTCTCTCTGTGCCAAGCGCTTCTGCTGCTCCATTACCCAGACACAGAGGCACTGACACAGTCAGGACATACAACCTGTCTGTCCCTCCCATCCTTCCCTCCCCGATGAAATATTCCAACCTGCATCTATAGGAGATAATAAGAAATTAAGAAATAATAAATAATAAACCAGCTTTCTTTGCAGAACTTGTCATGTTGCTGCTTAAACCAAGGGGAGAATTAAATAAACAAGTTCTGCCTTTTCTCATCTGACAACTGAAACTAAACCACAGTCTGTGCCAGCCAGCTGGACCTCAACCTTAACCTTAACCATTGGCCTTTGTCTTAAAAAGCACCTGGGGCTGCTTTGCATAAATTCTTCCTTTCAAAGGCCAGGATAATTTTCATGATGATTTTAGGAAGCAAAGGTTGTTATAGGATGGAGCTCAGTGCAGAAGCTTTCTGGTGCATCCATTATACTTGTGCTCAATAGGAATCTGCCTTGCTAATAATTCAGATCTGAATAATTAGAAACAAGCAAACCAATTGCTTTGCACAATGTTTAGATAAACAACCATCAACATTTCCCTTAGACTTGTAAGGAAGGAGAGATTTTCAGATGTGACTGGATTATGCATCAAAACATGACACATCATCTTGAGAGTTTTCCAGCTTTGTTGACAAACAAATGGAGCAGGATTCATCTGATAGAAATTTTTACATTGTGGGCTTCTGCCTCTGAGTTGACCTCCCTATATATTAAGAGCAAGTCTCAGGCATGATTAACCTTAGCCTAATGTAAGCATCCAAACAAGACTGAACTGCACCTTGGAAGTGCCTGTTAGGCTTCGTGACTGTAAAGGAAACTCAGGGTGAGTAGCTGAGATAAAAGATGCATAAAAATTGGGCTGATTACACTCCTGAAATCAAGGGTAGCTTTAAGAAAAGAAACTCTGCCCTAGATGAAAGTCTCACTCAGACAGAGCTGATGAAAATGCAGATGTGTCAGCTCACACAGAGCTCCATTAATTTTGGGATTGTTTTAATAGCTGTGGCATGACACCCAGCACTGCTTGGGGTTTCACCAGTGCCAGAACACAGGCTGGTTGAAATAACTGGTTTGTTTTGCTTGGTGCTAAATACAGATTTTGCTTGCCTTCAAACATGCATAGGTCTCTTGAACATTCCAACAGGTTTCTAAATCTTTGAGAGTTAAAGTTCCTTACAGAAGTCCTGAGTCTCTCTAATATCAGCTTGGGTTTTCCTCTAACAGTATCATCCACAAAAGCTGATTCAGACAGTTTACACCTACAAAGAATTAGAAGCTTCTTTTTGTCTCTGAGTCTGCCCATGACATTTCTTGTTCTGATCTAGCCTAGCACCCCCATTCTATGAGATGACAAAATAGGTGAGCATCGGTGGGGGAAAGATGGGCTGGTATGAAAAGTTAAGCTTCATTTGAAAAAGTGTGTTACAAATACCTCCCCAAATCAAGTATCACTACAACAGCTGACCAAAAAAATCCCTTTCAGTACGTGAATAATAAACTAATAACACAGGAACAAGAGCCAGCATTGATGTCACACTGAAGAGTAACTCAAAACACTCCTTAAGCAACCACTATCATCATTGCAGAAGTGGAAAAGTGAGGTACAGACAAGTTGAAACAACATGGCTTGTCACCTGCTGCATCAGTAGCAAAGCATTAACAGCACCTATTCTGTGCCCTGGGCCCAACACTCCAGGCTAGGAAATGACCCTCCTAAATTTAAAAGTTGTTACTCCATAATTAAGGCAAATAAAATAACAGGAAAAAAGAGGCAAAAATAAAATTAACCCCCTCCTACCAAACAATTAATGTAATTTTATTTCCAGTCTTGCAAGTCCAACTGGATTTATTTTAGAATACTACTATGTGAAAGCATAGAGAAGATGATGTTAGAGCATCCTGCTTCCACTCAAATTCAGATCAGCTCAAGACACCAGTTCATTTCCAGTTAGAAGCACTGGACTGGGAGCATGGTAAACCTTGTGAGAGGTGAGCCTTTGAAATCACACAGTAAAAATACACACATTCCTTTGAGAATGCAGGATCACATCTGAGATTCCTAGTTACTAACCAGGAGAGTTTAGGAGGGGTAACAGTTGGCACACCTGGTAACTACAGATAAAAATTCAATCATCTTTTCCTTATTGATTGAGAAAAGAAAGTAAAACTGGGGAAGAAGCTGAAACGAGCCTTTAGAAAACTCTAGACTTGAACTGATCATTGCTGCATGTAAAGTCCCAGAGGACCGACTTGGGAGAAAAGTGGATGCAAATCGGTAAATACAGAATTGCAGGAGTTAATCAAAACACTGCAAACCACACTAAGAGAGAACACACTACAGTAACACAGCTCAGAACGCAGCATACACAACCAGGAATTTGGCAAACACATGAAAAGGTAGAGAAATTAAATCTGAACAACTCTACCGTAACAGTTCTTAGTTCTTTCTAAACTAAAGAAATCAGAAATCTTATCCAAGAACAGGACTGAAAAAAAATCAATTAAAGGAGGCGCCTCCCTGGGGAGAGAACTAAACCTCAAGTTAGATCCAAAGAAATCCAACATAATGGATTTCACAGGCCCGGCAGAGCGAGCCTGGCAGAAGATGAATACATGAAAACAGGAGATAAAACAAGAAACCTTGACAAATATAACAAAAGGTGTGCGTTTGAAAAAAAAAACCAAACCCTAAGAATTTGAAACCCTAAGGATTTGAAAAGAACACAAGATTGTAGACACCTGAAGAAAAATGTTACCACTCCCAGCTAATAAACAAAACCAGAACTCGACTGTGTCAGCCACCTGTGATAGTCTATCAGCTGGATTTTGGAAAGATTTGCATTTTCATACCTTTTATACATAATTGCTTTTCTAGTCACACTTGAGACGTACTGTACAAGTCAGGGAGAAATCCAGAAAGCCAACCAGAATATTGCAAAAATGAAGAATGTACATTGCTCCTGTTCATTCCTGTGAATCGCTGCACAGTATTTTCATGAATTCCTGGGTAGTACTAGGTCAAGAGCTGGAAAGCTGAGACACTGAGAGGGACTGCTTTCTACAACTTAATGAAATCTGAGACTGTATCTTAATTAAGAATTTTGCAACAAGATGACAGCATATCATGCAATTACAGTGTGACTACAGGCTGGAAAGTCATACCCTGAGCACTGTGAGACTGTTTAATTTAGACATCAAAAATGGTAATGAGGGGGTGGTACTGACTTACTTGAGGGCTTTCATCCAAGCAGGAACCCAGCAGGCTAGAACAGCCCATGCTGAAGTCCGTGCTGCCACCAGCACCCCAAGCAGCTAAAGCTAGATTAAAGATAAACTGAGATAGCTCGTACCACCACAGTTCTTACTGCAATGAGGCTGTGTCCTAAGCACCAGCAAAAGGCACCTGGCACAATCCTTACGGCAGGAGGGCCATTTACATGTTCACAAATGATGGTTTCTCCTACAGGCTCCTGCATAACAACAGGAGCTGTGAGTTGCAGAAGTCATAGCGTTGAAAACAGTAATATGGGTTCTATTCATTGAGCCTTTGCAACCAGACAAGATGAGTGGTGCCATCTGAAATAAAATATGTAGGAACATCAGCAGCAGTTGTACATCCCGAAGAATGGCTGCTTTTTACAGGTGACTCAACCTGCTTTAGGCACCTCGCAGTCCCAGATTTCTGGACAGACAGCAGACAATAACTGTGCTAAAAGAAATTAGTGAAGGGCTGGGTGAGATATCTGTAGGGTGTTCTCTTTACCCTGAGAAGATGGCATCCAGACCTGTGATATCACAGCAGGGATCTGCAGTGTCATCTGAAATGGCAGAAATGTTTATTTGCAATATTCTGTAGCATAATAGTCCAAGGGACCTTCCTTAAAGAAGAAACCATGGTGGGCATCACTAGAATAAGATAACAACTCCTGAGACTCTCCGGAGGGTTCTCTCCAGAACAGAGTTACACATGGGATATAAATAACCAGGCAAGCTGCTGATTTTGGACTTGCTGCTCATCAGACAACACATCCAGATGGCAAAATGACAGAGCACACTTTACATAAAGACATCTAGCAGATGTCAGGAAACTGGGTGCTCCAGTGTAACTTGTAGAGGGTGAAGGAGTCAGCTTTCCTGGGACAGAAAAAGGGGGAAGACTTTGAGATAAAACCCAAACAGTGGCAGGCTGATGATAAGAAGGGGAAAAGAGTGCTTGGAAAGACCACCAGAAGATGACAACCAAGTATTTGGTCCTCTTGTTTGCCAGCTGGAAGCATCACCAGCTTATAGAAAAGAGAGCTGCACTGACTAAGACAAGTGGCACAACTCTTTGTGTAGCCACAGGTGACCGCTGTGTGGTTTGACACCTCAGTTTACCTCACAGCTGTAACTTCACAAACATGTATTTCCTGTTACCCACTGCCAGACAGATGTGGAAATCCAGTGCTTTACTCCCCAACAAAATCCTGTTCTGGCTACAGCGAAAGAAGCTTAGTCTGCTGGATGCTCCTATTTCACCACACAGGGATTTGGGATCACTTAAAAATATCTACACATACTCTGTTGTAGTAAATTGCAGTTTTCCAGGTACAGTGGAATAATTAGTACACTGTAGCCTCCCAAACTGACACTCAACAAAGACGGGAGAGTTGCATATCTGTGCTCACACGTACACCTATTGAAAATAAACGATACAAAGCAGAGCTTGCAACTAAGAAATACCTACTGAAATCTGTTGGCTGAGGACTGTTTTGAGAGAGATGTTGTGAATATTTAATCCCCTTCTCAGAAATCATCACAACTGTTGTACACCCAGGAGACCTCGACTGAGCACACACAAATTAAAAAGGCGTTTGCTATTGGAATGAACTGGCATCAAGCCTTCAACAGAGACCTCTGGTAGGAGCCAAACAGGAAATCGTTCATTTAATACTTGATTATAGGAAAGACCGAAGCACAAAGAAACAAACACTTCCTCCAGAATAAGAAGATTCTTGAACTGCAGCTGTCACCCCATCCAGCAATTATATCTGGATGATATTGGCAGCTTGTGCAGTGACTGGTTGGTACATAATGCTGAAAAAAAATGAAGTGTCTTTAACACCAGTGTCTTATCTCCCAGAATAGCCCAGTCTACTTTCTGGCTTGGAAGTTGATAACAGTTCAAGCCACAGGAAAGGCCCACATGCAATTTCAGCAGGTTTTACACATTTAGAGTCTTGGTCTGACTTTTTTGCTTCTTTAGGGTGAAAAGATAATATTCTCAGACAGAGGGAAACTTTCCACTATACATGGCAGTCCTCTGGAATCAAGAGACTGAGAAAGGACCAAATTGTGCCTTCAGTTACAGTAACATGAAGGCAAAACAGCTCCATGAGATTTTGGGAAGCACCATCCTGCCTCGTAGTATGAATTATTCCATTATTTCAAACAGAGATATTTAAATAAAAGAATCCACAATGATGAAATAATTTTATGTTCCTCTCCAGCAAGTGCTTCAGTTACCTGAAAATAAGGCATTTTTACATTTGCATTAAATGTTATTTTATGTGTGTGCTTTTGTGTGTTATGACACTTGTCTGGGATGGGGAGACAGAGATGAAAATACCAAACACCTTTAGATGGTAACAGTTTTGAACTAAAGTACTGATATAAGAGACAAACTTGGAAAATAATAGGAAGGAAGGACAGGGAAGGAGATATGGTAATAGCCTGGACATTCCTTACAGTGTAACCACATTATAAATTTAGATAATACTATATAAAATAACAGTACAATGGCAGTCTCATATCTCAGTATTGCAGTGTAAATGTCCCTACTGTCCAGAACTTAATAGTTAAATGTGTAGAAAACCAAGCAGAAAATTGGCAGATTCATAGTTGTCCTAAGGTTAAAAGCAATGGTCCAAAAGCATAAAGGCGCTGGTAAACAAACCAAATATTTTTCACAGCAGTGCTAATTCTGAAGAGCAGAATTGCAGAGTGAAATCCTTCTTTACAAGCAGCTGTGAAAGTCTTTCTAAGTGAAGTTTCACTTGGAGAACTTTATTTAAAAAAATCAATAAAATAGGAGGCAGCAAACTGCCAAGATCGGAGAGTTTTCTTCCCAGAGTTCCCCAGGAAATCAAATATGAACTAGTTATTGTGACACATAACCCAGGTAAGACAGAAAAGTGGGAGATGGCAAATAGAAACCTGCTATTCTTAAGAGTCTGAAAGCCACCTGGGAATTACAGAACTGTAAGCCTGGTCTCCACACCACCAGTCCAGGAACAGCTGTATTGAATAGAGCTAGGAGTAAGACCTAGAACAGAAGAAAGATGAGAGCAGGTTTGAGGTAGGAAGTTCACAGAAGTCAATGAATGAAGATGCTCTGTACCATGTTGGCATCTCCAGAGTTCCAAAACCCTTGTGTTAAGGTGACTGGAAGTATTAAAATTGCATTAGATACGAGTGATTATCCTCTAGTGGATTAGTAACATGGAGAAATCAAAGAGGAATGCCCCATACAGGAGCAGAGGAATGTAGTACTACTGCCTGCTGTCTTCTTCACAGAGACACGTTCTAGAAAGGGTGGCAATAGGGAGATGACAAAACTTGCTGACTGCAGTCAAAACTAAGGCTGACTGCAAAGAGTTACAAAAGATCTTATGATACTAAATGATGTGTGACAAAATCCAACATCGGTAGGAGCAAAAAAGACATTTGGGAAACAGCAGCCCTAACTCTACGTACTTAACAGCTAAATTAGTAATTCCCACTCAGAAGACAGTGCTTGGAAATTCTGCAGAAAACCCTCTGAAACATAATCTAAATGCTTGGGGCAGTAAAAAAAAGAAGCAGAAATTTGGAATTATTAGGAAATAAATACAGCCCCTTTGTGCTAGGGTACCAGTCTACAGCTAACACAAGCCTGGGTATCCATCTCCAAAAAGATACAGCAGAACTTAAAAAGTTATGAAAAAATGGAGAAAGAATGATTAAAAGGATGGGGTATCTTGCAGAGGAATAAAGAATAAGAGTGAAGCTGTGGTTTTTTTCCTCATCTCTTCTTTTATACCACAGTCCTGGTTACCCTGATATTCACAAAAATACATGGTAACTCCCCTAGGCTGTACTCTGCACGAGCCAGATCATTCCCTCGAAGGAAAATCAAGGCACAAAACAGGAGAGCCAACATCGGTGCACATATTCTATGTATTTTGTGCATGATGTCTTTTCTCATTGTGGACTTTACTGCAAGAAATGTCCATTAAGGCTAGAAGTGTAATTTGGTTCAACGCCACAAAGTGATGGAGGATGAATCCATATGTGGCTCCCTAATTTGAATGCAGCTCTTGGGTTATGAATTTCCGAGTGCTGCAATCTGATTTAAGTTAGGAATTGCATAAATAGATGCCTACCCTCCTTCTTGCATATAGCATAACCACTGGCTGCAAGAAAAGATACTGGGCTACCACAGACTTTGGTTTGATCCACTATGCCTGTCCTTGAGTATATTTATCTTTAAAAGATGTGTTTAATGAATTAGGAGAAAACACCCTTGATCCCAACACACAAAGCTATTTAATTATCTAATTGTCAGGACGTGTGTAAAGGCAGCTGATATACCTGTGAAAGGAACTTGAATTTTATCTCCTTACCATGCATGTCAGGGTATTTTTCTTGCACGATTAAATCAGACCTGTTAAGTAATACAGACTTCAACATTCTGACATCTAAAATTACAAAAATGGACTCAGGTTTCATGGCCTGTGTAGTGCTGGTTGCAAAAGTAGCTTACTAGCTCATGTGGCATACAGGCTTAGAACCCTTTTTCAATATGGGCTTCAGGATTTTACACTCATTAATTTCAGAGAATGCTAAGATTTCATTTTTTCCCTTTGTTTCTTTCAGTTTTAGCAAGTACAAGATCATGTGCTGTATTTCATCTTGGACAAACCCTAATTATTATCGATTGCTTTCTGACAGTGTAGCACGTGAAGTGACAGTGGAATGTGAATCTGAAATCCTGCCCAGTGTCAGGTAATGGCCTGGCTGGAGGTGGTTTTTTAACAAAGAGAATAAAGTCACGTTCTTCTGCAGATTTTGACAAATGCTTCACAAAAGAACGACAGAGAGGCTGTTTCACCATAAGTGTGGTGAAAGTTGACACCGCCTTGAAATAGTTTTCTGAAGATTATCAAAGTGCCATTCTATTGTTACAAATACATTAATTAAAATACTATGTAGATTCAGATTTCAGATACAAGTGAAGAAATAATAAGCATTCAATGATTAAATCTATCTACTCTTCTATTTCAACTTTACCCTGGTCTTTTTTTTTTTCATCAGTAAAATTTAGATGATTTATCCTTGTGAAATTTCACTTATTTCTGTTGCATAATAGAAATAGATGTCAGTCTATTTCTACCGTCATAATTAGTTGCTGTGGAGATGGCTGCAATATCATGGATTATTATAATTGCAAATGAGGAATAAGCAGCAGGAAAAGATGACATTGATAACGTGCAAATATTGCAAGGTTCCTTGAAGCTGGCTGAGTGGAGGCTATTTGAATTTGCCATGGTAAAGAGCAGGCTCACAGAATGTGGGGGTGGTGTACACTTCAGATGGATACACTGTGAAGAAACACGACAGTTACATAGGATGGCACCTTAAATTTAGCTTAATGTAAAAGCAAAATTATCATACAACCCACGTATCTTATGATTTTGTTACATGTAATTTTGCCTAAGGCCTGTAGAAAAGCCATTTGTGGTATTCACCTTTATCACCATCAGCTGAAAAAACCACAGCAGTAATCCGTAAAATCAGTAGGTGTTCTATTGAACCAATCTTCTCTGGCAGATAAATGAAGGAGAAACAGGTGTTCAAGTATCTGCATGGAAAGTGGCTGGAGTTATTCCTTTGACACAGTTTTTTAAAAGGCAAGGATCATATTGCATCTTCCACTGGAGACTAATGAACCTCTCAGAGGACGAGAGGACTAAGTAGATGAAAATAGCATTCCTGCTGGACTGTTCT
The DNA here is from genome assembly GCA_013396755.1 of Sclerurus mexicanus. Classification (NCBI taxonomy): domain Eukaryota; kingdom Metazoa; phylum Chordata; class Aves; order Passeriformes; family Furnariidae; genus Sclerurus; species Sclerurus mexicanus. The sequence goes on from VWZF01013054.1 coordinate 231,890, forward strand.
ACAGCAGAATCCTCTGCACTCCGCTGCCTGTTGCTGCAGGGCTGGCTGGCAGTCCCACCTGCAGCCCAGAGCTGCCAAACCGCGTGTACTGATGCTCTGTGCGCTTCCACAGTGACAGCGGCGTTAAATCTGCGCCTTTTCTGCTTCAGCAGCACGAAGCAATTGGCCTGCATTAAAAAACATTCCCCAAATCACGCTTTTACGAGGAAACAAACTTTTTGAAGGTTGACTGAGCTAAATACTGAATTAAACACTCTCTTCTGTAAGTTGCTGCATTCTGAAATGTGAAGGGAAAGCGAGAAGCAGCTCTTTGTAAAACAAGATTTCTTACCCCTTCTGAACACCGCTGAGCAGCTGACACCAGATTATACTCCCAAGCCTTCCACGCCATTATCTGGATGGCTTTTTGAGCACCAAACAAGTATCCTGGCATGTTATGAAGGGGATCAAGATAACTTATGTGGACTGACTGACGGATGGTGGAGCCTCAGAATATCAGTGTGTTGTTACTGACTGAGCAACCAAACACCACGAGTTTTCAGTACCAACCCTCAGTTCAAAGAGACTGGAATGGACTGGTCGCGTGAAGGTGAACAAATAGTCACTGTTATATACAGAGTGGAATGAGACATATTCAGAACAGGCTTACTGCCTTGGCAAAGAGCAGAAGATAATTGAATAATTAGGATTTTATATTTGCAGAAAATTATTTCATGACACCGTATTTGTTTAGTCAATGGATAGGTATGGACATGCCAGCTGGCTTCCCTCCATCTCAACATATTATAGTGAGTTCTGCCTTTCTTTCAAGAGTAAAAATAAAGGCCTAACTTAGGTAATTAATTACTACAATCACAGAACCAAATCCTGCTCTCATTACCTTTTTAAATCTTAGATCAAATTTCACTGGAGTTCATGTTCTTATTGTAGATGTAAATTGATGCAGCAGGGTGCCCATATTTTTGCATTACTTAAATTACTCCAAACAATAGTAAGTTGACAGTTCAAAATAATTTAAAGGAGAAGAATATCTTTAAAAATAATTCAATTTCTGTTGCTTGCTCTATTAGATTCTTTTTTTGGTACATAAAAGGCTGGCAAAGAGAGACAATCAGTATTTTCATACGGTTGCTTTCATTTAATCTCAGAAACATCGGCTAAAAAAATGCATGTTTATCTCTGGTTTTGTTAATGAAGTTATTAGGGATCGCAAATATATTTGTTGTGTAATGTAACCAGACTTTGTAAAATGGTTCTCTTTGCCCACAGAGTTAACCAGCCATGTTTAATTGATGCTACGAAGAACAGAATTTGCACATATCTGGTAAACATTTTTTGCCACTCTGTTCTGAGGAGGACGTAAGTTGAACTGCTCAGGATAGATAGCTGTCTTCCAGGGCAAATAAAAACCTGCATTTTTATATGCACAAGAAAATGCACATATAACCGCATAATAGCCTCCATCTTCCTTGGAAATGAAAGAAATGGAGAGAAATGAAAGAAAATGGAAACAGAAGTCTTCTTCCCATCGAAGGTCACTTTTACCAAAGACCAGACAGCAGAGTTCAAAGGAAAATCTACGATGCATTTGATTTCCTGCATTCTTTATAAAGCAGAGACAATTTTTTTTTTTCAAGTGACTTTTTGATTTTGTTCTGCTCCATCCCTTTCTTTTGGCCTGGCATGCAATCACAGCAACATAAACATGAGGTACACGCTCTGACAAGCAAATCAAACGTTTAAAAAAAAAAATAAATCAATTGACACGTTAGAATTGCTTTCGGTATTACATCTTTCATCAGAAAGACTGCAATACATCCTGAGCCTCCATAAACAGCTTATTGGGCCACCCCTGAAGCGCAGCCAGTGCCGGGGTGGGAAGCAATAATTGCGACGTGTGGCAAACACAGCACAGCAGCTCTTGGGGGAATGCAAAAAACCCGACAGCAGCCGTAATTTCATGGGCAAAGTACGAAAGGGGAAGGCTGAAATAATTGCCCAAGGTGGAACCAGAGGCGAAGTTAGTGTACTTGTTCTTGGGACGATGTCTGAGTTACCTTGTGGAGAAAAGAGACGAGCAAAGCCTGTGTGGTGAAATCTGTATTATTTGCGAATTCGCCCTTGATGGAATTCATCATCTTACCATGTTTGCAAATTGCTTGATAATGCAAGAAAGTTCTCTTGGCTTTTCCCAAACTGTGTGTGTGTAGGAAAACACGAAAGCATCCAGAAATATGAATAAATAGATATCTAAATATGGGAATTTTGCTAATAGCACTGTTTTGCTTTGTGCACTGCTATAGCCCTTCAAACCATCCTCATATTCCCAAGGACCTGTGCACTGCAGCACTGTCTGAAGGAGTGAAGGAAGAGCACCAGCAGCAGTGGGTGTTCACTGACCATGGGCTACCTTTTTAATAATTAATTTAATAATTAATTGAAAGAATTAATTTAATCACAAAGGTATTGTGTAGGGCCAGCCTTTCTTATACCACCAGCTCTGGCAGACTTTTGACCACGCTTCCTAGAGTGGAGTTTTCCACAGTACCACAAAAGTTATGTGTTTTTTTAAAAACAGAATTCTTTCAACATTTTGCTGAAAAATAGTTCCTCAAGCCAGTTTTTATGAATACAATAAAGCACGTGCTATAAACTGTAAAATCCTGGGGCTTTGCCTGATTGTATCCAAACAAAATTATCAAATCCCAGGCAAGCTAGGGTCTTCTTATCCAGAGAGACAGCTACACCCAAGAAGGATCATTGTTTCTTCTCTCTGTGTTGAATTTTGTTTTGTTTTTGGAGGGGTTTTGTGTTCTGGGTTTTTTTTGTTTGGTTGGTTGGCTTTGTTTGGCTTTGTTTTGTTTTGTGGGTTTTGCTGTTGTTGTTGGCTTTTTGGGTTTTGTTTGTGTTTGGTTTGGGTTTTTTTTGTTTGGTTTGTTGTTTTTTTTTCCCAGGAAGATGCTACTTTCTCATTCTTTGTTTCTTTCCCTCTCCTTCAGTCCCTGGAGACATGCAATAACTACACAGAGGGTGACTGGAGAAGAGGGGAGGCATTTTCCTTTGCCAGGCTAATAAAAGTAGTTCCTTAATTGCTTTGCCAAATCTGGGCTTGAGTACTCATTTTTTTTCCCAGACTCCTCAGTTTTCGTAAAGTTTCACCAAGGTTTTTTTGCTGGACTCATAAATTACAGCACAACCCAATTCTCGTACTCTGCGAGGTGCCGTGCTGTAATTAATAAATCATTTGCATTTCAACAGCAGCTTCTGTCAAAGAAGATCAAAGAGCCCAGATATTAGAGCAGTGTGTTAACATCCTGCCTCTCCGGTGCTATTCCTATGGGAATCTAAGGCAAACTCCACATCTGTGTTTGGGGTTGATCCGCACACGAGGCTCCCTCCCCACCCTTGGGCAGCCAGTGCCAGGGGACGGGGCACCGCTGCCCTCCTGCCCCACAGATCTTGTAGGATGGAGCAAGAACTATGGATTTTTACTGCTGCTTCCAGAGGATACTTTAAATGTGGTGGTGACTCCCATCGTTTGCCGTGGATGAAGGAACTGTTTGTGCAGGTTGTGTGGGTACCACCGTTATCTGATCACTTGCTGGCTGTACCCATGAAGTTGGCCAATAATTAAAAAACAACAGCACCCACATCTCCAACAAAACTAGCTCCACACACATCCCAGAAACTTAGGAATTGCAAGAGGAACTCTTTTGAAACAAAAGCAGTTTCTTTTGAAATTAATCCAATCTGGTAAGCAAAAATAACAGGGTGAGTGAAAATATTACAAATGCCATCTCTAAATGTACAAGTAAAACACAAATCTTGCTGGGAAACCTTAAACACGATGTTTTTCACATGAATACTCATTTAAGGGAGGAAAATAAGCCTTTAACCTTAATAAGTTCTGTTGCAGCTAGCTGAAAACGATCATCTTTCCTACAGACTCTAACATTTGTGATGACTCTGCTTTCTCCGGTGGAATTTAAATGAGGAAGAAATGGTTTCAACATAAATAAATAAAAAGTTTAAAATGTCTAAGAAGCTCTTATCATCAAAGACAGTTGATTTAAAAATACCTTAGCAAGCCTCTTTCTAATTAGAAATATTAACCTTTCTGCTTGGAAATAAGCACGCATATTATAGTGATTCCCTCAGATTTGTTTGTGATGAGAGGTTCGCTTCAAGGAACCCAGTTTAAATGAGACAGGAGATAATACAGATTGCTTTCCTTTAAGATTACACTGCCTTCTTCTGATATTTTTATTTAAAAAGACCACATCACGTATCTCTGTCTGAGTACGGATGCTCAGGGCAAATGCTCCCCCAGTGTAATTTACCACTGAATTTAAGGAACCGAATAATGACAGATTTTATTAGTCCAGCAGAGCAACCTTTAGACAGGTTTAGTTATCTGAACTCTGGTTCATCAAGGCCATTTTGTGAAGTGGTAGAAGGTCAAACTCCTCAAAGGCAACCTCCTTTCAGGGGAAGAACACATCGATTATTTCCCTGTCTGCAGCAGCATCGCTGGGGTGGTTAACTGAAACACTCCGAGGAATTACAGCCACGTTCAGCTGGACCAGCATCCAAGTACACCGAGACAAGAATAACCAAGCCCAGCTTTCAGCTGATGTCACCCATGATTTTGTTCACTTAGAAACAGCAGAACTTGATGATTATTACCTGCAGCACCTAGCCTTGCTTTAGTGCCTATTCATAAAAATGTCCTAAACTTATTATCAACTTAAACCTCATGCTATTTGGAATAACTTTATTATTATCCTTCCTAATGGAGTGGAGGCACACAATTCACATCAACACAACTGCTGCAATCCCTTTTTCTGTTGAAATACAGGAATTGAGGAAAACAATGTTTTGAAACTCCAGAGAGAACATTTCCCAAAAATCTTACCAAAACATTTCAGGGACAGAGGCATTTAAGGGCTCAGGAACTTGGTTTCACATTTTAATTATAAGTGGCTTCTTTTAGTTAAACACAATAATATTTATTTTCTGGATTGAGCTGTGTGGATCTGCACTAAACTCTGGACAACAGGGAAAGGGCACTGAAGAGAAGAACCTGAAACTTTATAGGTTTCAACTCAACTATACAGGTTGAGCCTGTACTAAGCAGCAAGATTAAAACTACCTTTATACAAGGAAGTTTCTTTTGCCTTTTCCCTGCTAGCTGGTGACTTCTTTAGCACATCTGTCCAGCTGTGTCCTCTTCTCTAGACATTTATGCCTCATGGGTGAGGAGGACAGAAACGATGTGTGCACTGCCTGCAGGAGGGAGCTCACACACTGATTTCACTTCAGGACCTGGTTGCGGCACAGACTCTGAGCAGAAGAAGCGGCTAAATCTTGCATGGTTGTTTTGGTGAGGCAAACAAACCCTCATATTCTTCTCCAAGGCCCACATGAGGAATCTGCTGCTAAGAGGGTGGGGATAAGCTCCTTCCCATACTCTTGAGGGTCTCAGAGAATTAGCTGGAAGATGAACAGTGCTGATTACAACAAAGCTGGGTAAAATACTGTTGACTCAGTAGCTGGATCATGATGGCCTGGCACCTGGCAGTGGAGGCAGGGGAGCTGTAATTCTGAATCCCCAGTGCTTACACTGGGAATTTGCACTCTGCGAACCCTGAAAAAGCCCCCAAAATTTGCTTATTAGCAATCATATACTGAGCAGGAACACATGTCAACATAAAGCACGCGGCACTGGAGAGCCCGCCCGTTGGGATGACTGATCACAGATGTGAGGATTTACTAGAAACACTACTAGATTTACTCTTTTTCAAATGTTTTCCACGGGTCTTGAGGAAAACAGGATTAAATAGGGATGAAGGGAGGGTAGCTACTGACAAAGCTGCTTTAGAGGCAGTCTGTACTTTTATGAGACCCTCTCCCTCCCATGCTGGCACACCTTCCTGGAACAATATGTCTTTAAAATGTGACAAACAGCAAAGAAAGCACTACATAAAGAGATGTTGGCAGACTGCTTTTCTTCTTTTCCCCTGTAAACTTTTGCCTCATAATATTAAATACTATTATAAAGCATTCTCCAGATTAAATGTTAAAGAGGTCTAATGCTCCATCTCTTACTTCTGGCAATGAAGAGCTTAATCTAATTAAAGCCGTGAGCTGAATGTGTCTGCTGGTTCTAATCCTCAGCAGTTTTATTGTTAGGTTATGCAATCCTAATTAAAGATAATTTTAGACAACAGGAAATTTTAATGAGAGAAAAATATACACAATATCCTTGCGGGTCCATTTAAGAATTATTTTTAAGCTTTATTTTTAGCTAATGGTTTTCCATATATAAGCTACAACTACATTCCCTCAGAGAAATCTCTCATTTTCATATTTTCTATTGTAGTGCTGTCGCTGTGTGCTTGCAGTTAAAGCCCACCTAAAACCAAGCCTCACTTCAGTGATGTTCAGTACATTAAAATACACCAAGGTAACATGCAGTCTGTGCTTCTTGGTTCTAGTGTTCAACTTAAAAGGTCTTAATTTTCAGAAAAGTATTTATCTACAGAGTATTTAACATTCTCTGATAAGCCATTTCACAAAATGTGAGTGCTTGAAAACACTATTTCAGAAAACCTAAACCACAGCACTCCAGAGAAAATACATTTCAGTTTTATTTTTAGGAGGTGAAGAAAAATGCCATGGAATTTCACCCAAAGCTAGCTCTCAACACCGTGCTCTCCCCGTGGGGTGCTGCAGAAATAGTAATTTTGGTAAGGGTGACAGAATTATTACAACTGCCAGGGAAACACTTCAGTCCCCTACAGATGCCTCAGGGCACTCAGGAAGACCCAGCTCTTCTCCTGCAACGACCCAAGACCAGGGCCAGAACAGAACTGGGAGAAATGCAGCAGATGTATAATTTCTCTTCCAGTATACCAGTTTATTTATAAACGAAACAGGAGTAAAAAAAAATATAGAGGAAACTTGACATTATTTCTCTGTGAATGATAATCACAGTTGGAGATACGAGAGGGCTGCAGTGAGGAGTAAGGAGGGCTCTTTGCCTAATTTTATTGTCCATTGTGGTGAGTGCATTACTGCCCAGAAAAGCAGCTGCAGGGGCTGTGTCTGTCCAGCCCTTTGAATTCAAACCACAAAAGTTACTGGCCTTAAGGGGGTGAAAGTGCTGTAATAGGACAAAACTGTCCTCTTGAATTCACTTTGCCCATCTATAGATGCACGGCAAAAACTGTCTGCTAAGAGCACCCGAAAGCAGCCAAGTTTGCTGCTCTCCCAACTTAGCTCTCATGGAAACCTCCACAGGAAACCCCTAAGCTTGCACAGGCTTTTAATGCAACTTTTTAAGCCCAGCTAGGTTAAGTATGAAACGAAGAAAAAGCTTTCTCAGGTTAGTTTCAGTAACATGATCAGGGTTTTTTTTTCTGTATGAATTTCTCATCCTACTATGCCTGCATTTTACATTAAGGCAGAGCACACATCACTGCCATCTGTGGATTTCCTGAGGAGGTGATGAATAAAGCAGCAGAAATCAGTGAGAAGCCTACAGTAAATCACTCGTGTGCCTTCCCGGGTCTCCAGTCAGGCAGATGAGGAATCTGAGCTATTGCAGTGGGAGAGGTAAGATGTTTCAAAACATTATTTTTTAACCACGGATTTCTATAAGTAACCTCCTTGTAGGTGTTCTGGTCCCTGCTGTCACAACCAATGCCAATAATAATAATGTTATTTTTAGAGAAAGGAAAGCCTCAAGCTAGAGTAACCACAACTTCTCTAGTTAAGATCAATACTTCAAAAAAAGAAGTTTCAATTTATTTTTGTGCTTTTCATCTTTGAGCTGGTCATCTTCTTTATGACTATGTCTTGTTGCCAACCTCAGGATGCGTGAGACAATTGCCTGGATTGAATCTGAAGTCAAAATAAAATTGCAGTCTAATTCTTGTCAGATGCTAGACAAGAACAGAGTCTAAAAATCTGAATTTGAAAGTCAAGTCTATTTTACGTGGTGAACATATTGAACACTGGGCTTTATTTCATGACAGTTTTTAATTTATCTTTTGTGACTACCTGAGAACTCTTTGTCAGTTTATTTTGCTCTTATGGGAACACAGCAAGTAAAAGTTCTTTCTTTGCAAGACTTAGTAGGCATATGACAAGATAGAGGTGGGTCACAGAGAACTGCATGTCTGCATTTAATTGCATTGAAACTACTTTCACAAAAGGCTCCTTAGATAAATAGCATAACTAGGCTGTTACAAGAGATCTGCTTGATCTTTCATATGCCCTACTAATAAAACTAGGCTGGGAGAAGGTAAGGAAGGTTTTCACTGACAAGGTTCCCAGAGCCTGCATGCTTCTCCTCTCTTTCTCTCTAGGGCACAAGGACTGAATATCATCATGCCAAATATTTTAGTCTTAACTAGTTTTATACTCTTATTTCAACATAAATTTTCAGTAAAAAAATAAATTAGAATCTCTATTTAAATTAGTTACAAATGGGACAGAGTTGAAATAACTTTTGATTTAACAGGCATATTCTTCACATTTTTTACAGCCAGCTGTCTATAGCTAGTTTCTTTGTCAATAAGAATTCCATCATGGAGAGGACCCTGGGCCCTCAAAGACTTGCTCAGTGACTGAGCAACTTAACCAGAGCTTAACCAGCTTCAGCAGAGCCTGAGTGGATTTGGCAGTTTTGACAGGGGAGGTCACCCAGCTGTTTTCGGTTCTAGGGCAGGTTGAAATCCCTGGGTAAAGGCTTACATTAACGTTTGGGGCAGCAAGGCTAAGGAGCAAGGCTCACTTGAGAAGCCCTGGAAGGTCAGAAAGGGCAAGGTGAATGCTGGGGCTGAAGATCTTGCTTTGCAGAGAGGAGTGAGTAAGCGTGCAGCCCCAGGGTGCCACCCCACTGATAACCAGCACAGCAGAGCCGCTGCCTGCAGCAGGCAGGCTGCCTGCACGGGGACCTGCAGAGATGAGGAGCCGCTCTGCACTGCAAGCAGCTTGGCAGCAGAGCCCAGAGCAGAACATGGTTTTCTGATTGCCGGCCCAGCTGCTTAGTCATCACTCCGACTTTAATCAACTTCAAAATACAAGGATGAACCAAATTCAGAAGCAAGTCCCAGCCCTTGCTGCAATTTCTGCCAAAAATGAACTTGTGCCACGAACTTTAGTTGTGTAACTGATAAAAAGCCTCTGGGGTAGCAAACCCTGCAGAAAGACAGGGGAATGACTGGTGAAAGAGCCTTCTGGCTGCTTTGTGTAGGTGTGGGTACCACCTGCTGCCCAGAGCTCAGCCTGGGAGCAAACCAGTAACTTTAGACCATCACCTTTAAGTTATGCCCGAGAATGACTGAGCTCAGTTTAAGAGGAAGGAGAGCTCTCACACCACACAGGTGGTGTGTGGCATTCTGACCACGCTCCTTCTGCCACTAACAGGGTCCCAGCACTGCCCTTGACTGCTCTTCCTGTCTCCCACTCTTCTGGGCTCCCTTTTGAATAGCAATATTAATGACTAGTGTAGCCACCTGAGGGAGATTTCCTTGCTGAATTTCAGTCATGTGAAATAAATCTGGTTAAGATGAACTGTTTCTCAAGAGCTATATTCTGTGCTGGGCACTTCTTAAACACAGAAGGCTGTACACTTATCATGTACTGCCTAGCTAAAACCTGTGAAAGCAAATGAATCTGGAAAAGGGAGATAAAAATATCTCCAGTGATTTAGTAAGTCACTGTTACTTCTACAGCTTACAAATATTTCCTAGCTATTCAAATGGAGCAAACAATATATGTCTACTTGTTTTTTAATAAATTTATTGAAGCAGTCTAACATCCTTGAACTGGTGTGACTGGAGCTCAACAAACCTCCCTTCCACCACTGTCTTCATTCTCTATTCAGGTAAGTTATGGAGAAGTTCACCCAGAGCATGTTGGAGAGTCTGTCCTGGTGTAGTCAGCTGTGACTGGTGCCATCACCCACAGGCTGGTGAGTCACACAGCCATTAGCAAAAGGACTATTACAAAAATGAGGCTGAGATATGAATTATGTTGGTAATATACAGTTTAGAGTTCATTTTGTTTCAAATGGCCTGCATTATATTAGGTGAGAATCAGATCTGTGTACAACAAGGCTGAGGCTCTGGTGACAGGATTTGGTAAATCCTGTCCAATTATGTTACTTCAAACATTTCATATGAAATTATGGACACATTATCCAGCCAGCTAACTGCTTTCTATGTGAGTGAAACTTGACTGTGCAAATATTTACGAAAATGCCAAGATTCAGATACACATAACTGATATAAATGAAAAATCAAATGAAGAGATGTTTTACCAGATGTGGAAAACCTAACTTATGAAAGTTGGGTATGCAAAACTGTAATGCTAAAGTAACATATCTATGGCTCTGCTTTGGGAAAACACACTAGAAGGAAAACATGCTAAAGGATGGGCCATCTATGACACGAGCTCTCTATTTTCTGTTCACTATAAATTATTTAAGGATACAGGGGAGTATTGCCATTTGTAACACCACACCAATGTCAAAGCCTGTTGATAAGGTTGGATCAAAATTTTTTTCTCAGTCCAGAAATACTTTTCCCCTCACCCTCCAACTTGGCTCCAGTTATGTCTGTGAGATGTCTCAGACCCTTTGCTCTGAAGTATCTTGTTTGAGAAATATCTAACATTATGCAGAATATACTTTGTACCTATGAAAACATTATATGGAAAAGATTAACCTGGCACAGAGAACATTTTAACACCCTTTTTTGTGGCTTCGGCCATAGCAGCTTTGTGCAGCACAAGTTCCTGCAGGGCTGTTTCTCCTGGCTCTGAAATTTCATGGAGGTTTCTCCACATGAGATTCAGAGCAGTTTTAATATGCAAATGCTGCACATCAGCCTCCAGAAGCTTAGATGGAGATATTACAAAGTCCAATCATGGTAGTGCTGCTGGGTTTTCAGCCCCCAGATTATAACGCTGTTATCTGAAAATACGCTTAAATGGATCATGCTCAGCGTATGAATTTATGAATATTTGCTTTTCTGGTCTGTCCAATACCACTTCTGCACTGTCATGAGTTACACACTTAAAGAGAACAACAGGACTACAGTTTTCTTTGCAGTATCAACATTATTCTGACTGTACATCAAAGGAAATGAATGATGGGCATAGTTGTAACGCAAACAGGAGAATTTTCAGTGATATTCAGTCAGGTATGAAATCTTCAAGGTAACTGAATACCCATTTTTGTGCACTCCAGACCTAGCTGAAATGCTGTACATATTTCTTTGTTATGAATTTAGACATGAACTTCACCAGAGTTCAAGGAATATTTGTACCCACACATGTGATCTAGGCACATTTGTAGCTAACAGCACGATTAAAAATTAATCTTTATAAATACATAATCATATTTCTGTGACAGGGCAGCTTAAGTGGTTTGTGATCTCCTGCTGTTTTTCATAAAATGCTGCAATAATATGTTTTGTCCTTTTCTCAAACAACCCTACTGCTGCTGTGCTGTGGAATACTATTGAATAATATTAAAATAATACAGTTAACAGGCAAGGGTTGAGAGGTGTGCACACGCACAGATGGGTAGAGAGAAAGGTGGAGAGAACCATGTGTCCCAGGTGAGAAGTGTTGCATCTTTCCTTTTAAAGAACAGTGACTTTTGTCTTTCTAGTGCCAGCCTATTTTGTAAATAAGCACTTAGTTGCCTGTCTCGATGCAAGCCTTCTATCCCCCAAACCGAAGAAGAATCACAGATTCTACTGAGTACTTTTCTAATTTAAGTAGAAAATTGCAATTATTTTGCCAAATCCTCTAATTAGCAGATGGTATTACTTCCACTGTCGGTCAGATACTGCTCTCAGTACACCAGAGCAATCCCTTTATTCTCAAGTGGGACACAGAGATGTAATCAAAGACAGTATTTCCACTTTACTCTCCTGTAATTAAGTGGAACATAGTAGGGAAACAACATGACAAATGCAAGACCACTGTTAAAATGTTTAAAACCCTGGAATTATTTCCTAGCATTGTGATAAACCCAGCATTATGATTTTTTTGGATGGAGCATCAAACTTACCTATTCTCATCCTAACACATTCGACTGAGGTTCAGGTACCCCTGGCACACATGGCTTTGACAAGAACTGTCATAGGTAAAGCTCTCCAAGAATTTCAAAAGCACTTCATTAACACTGAGGGGATCTAATTAACTACACCTGCATTATATACACCTCTAAAAACTGATGCCACAAAACCACACTCAGGGTATATTTTTAAAGACCTGTTATTCTCAAACAGGGAGGCAGTCCAAATAATAAAATTACCAAAGGGCTGGCAGCTCCTTAAATCCTACCTTTGTGCTTACTGAGGCAAAGGCAGACTGTCGATTTATTCCCCACCTTGGAATCACCAGGAATAGGTTTAGAAAGCCACAACTTCCCTACAAACAGACTCCCTTCAAACTGGCCCACTGCTGTGAGAGCACACAGTAGCCAGAAGTGGGACAGGTAAACACACACACATCAACGAGACATCTGAGGAGCACTAAACTAGATTTATCGGGATTTACATTTCCCAGGAACCCACCGTGCAGTGTGGGAGTTTCCTTACTGTCTCTGTAAAACATTGGTGCTGGCAGCACTGCAAATGGTGCCTGTTTTTTTTAAGACTGACCCTTTTCCGTGGATTTTCTCCATTTCCACCGTGCTGCTCCACGTTACGTGAGATCAAAGTGCTGTATGTAAGACTGACAAGCTATTCTGTCGGATCCAGTTTGTGCAGTTTCACCTGCCTGAATGTTCCCATGAAGGGCTGAAGGCACTCACAACCCAATTCACCTGCATTGTTCTGGCACTTCTCTCAGTAATGCTCAAAAATGCCTGAGAACGTCCTGGGTCTCTCTGAACACTCTGGTGTGAAGAACATCCAGATACTACACCCTGGCTTTACATCTCATTGGTATTATCACAGCTCCTCACCAGGAGCCCTGCAAATCTAGTGAAACATTTTACTTCTTAGAGACTTGTCATTGTCTATATTTTTTTTGGGAGAATTAATCAAATAAGAAAAAAGATCCTAAATTACTTATATCTCATTTCAAAGCTAGAAGAAGCTGAAAACAGAAGCCTACTACTGCTATGTGCTCTGTTGCTTTTACTTCTACTCAGGGTCATCCAATCCGCAAATTCAATTCAAAAGTAACATAAAATATGCATATGTTTACATAACCAAGGCTAAAAATGTTCTACAAACGGCAAGCATGGGAATGGGTTCTAAATTACATAGCAAAAATAACAAATTCAAATAAAACATAGTAAGAACTAGGACATATACCATTTTATGCCTCTCCAACTTGTTCCAGCTTACTGAGTTATGCAGTAACTTTTATTTATATATCTCTCTATCCATATATATTACCCTTGAATAAGCTGCTCTGGGTGGTTCACTCCCTAAGTTGAGTCATTACATGTTTCTTAATACACTTAACCTAATAGAACAGTAGCTCACATCAATCCACTCCTCATACGTGCTGCCAAAATGTAATTTATGAGCTACATATATGGACTTTGACTAGGTTTTTAAAACCAGAAGGAGGAAAGTAAGAATGAATGCTTGTATGTGTAAGTATGCAATAATCACTTCTATTCATGTTTGTTTCTCTTCCTGCCATGTAGATTCAGCCTCTACCTTTGCTCCTCATTTATACTGTCTGCCCCATACTTTTTATTTCCAAGCACTGAGCACAGGTTCACTTCAAATTAGGAATCAGCTTGATAATTAAAAGACATGCAACTGAACTGACTAAAATGGACTGGAAGAACAATGCCTCTTAGGGCAAAATTTATGCTTTTATTTACAATGCCAGTGTTACTCAGCCTTATGGATTTAATAGGAAATACCTAGACATAACTGCACACAGAATTTGACCTGAGATATTTGAAATAAAGATGTAAAGCAAAGTACAACTCCATCTTATATAAGCAAAAGTCAGTTGTTATTTGCTGCCTTGTATTATCCAGGTGACACTGGTGCTAACTATTAAAAAAAAATGGGAAAGAACACACTACAAAATAAAATGAAGTGAAATATTTGCCTTGCACTGCTCTGTGACTAGCATGATTTTAAGGCAATCTGTGCTTTGTTTATCCTCTCCTTGCCTGCCCACTGGGCTGCAGGACAGAAGACAAGCTGAGAAAATACTGTGAGCCAAGGACCTGGCCTAGATGCCTGTTTGAGATACCCAAAGGCAAGCACAGCTTTGGACGAGGCCCTGCTGGTTGTCTCTTACAGCTTCTTCACTGTGGGAGTTATTCTCTGGGCAGGTCCAGGACTTCTGCAGGCATTTTAGGCTGAAATGTGAGTGATGAATCATGCCATGTCTCTTGTGCATGCTCGGTTCAAATCATGGGTAAGGTCTCCTGCTGTTAATTCCTGCAGGGAACATGCTACTGCCGACACCTGTCTGGGACATCTCGGGCAGGAAGAACTTGAGGCTCAGCTTGCATTGTACTGAGGAAGCTGTACTGACTTAGGGATTTTCCCGTGGTATGGAAAAAGGGAACAAAATTCTCCAGGGGTACATTCTGAGCAATCTCAAAGCAGACAGTACTGACAGAATGGAGAACAGTCCATGTTTTAGTAAAATGCAGTGGGCCACTGGCTGGAGAGGACATCCTGTGGCACAAAAATGATGGCAGGCAAATGGCAAGAAGGCTCAGGTCAATGTGCCAGAGCGCCCACAGCAGCTCAGGATTAGTTCCAATTTTTAAAAATCTTGTCAACTGCTTAACGTATAGTTCCTAGCCTAACACTTAGTGAAATTTAATTAAAGTGGTGTTTGGATTTTAAGCATTCTACCATAGTATTAGCTACCCACTCAGTACAGCGCTGCTCTCATCACAGACATAATGATTGTGGTTTACACAGCACTTGCTGCTTCTCCACAGAGGGCTGATTGGTCCCATGATGATCATGCTCCTCCTGATTTCCAGCTGTTACATTTCATTAAGAGACAGCTAAAATTGCCTCAGTGGTTTCCTTATATTACTTTTCCACATAAGCAGTTGGTTCGATTACCATGGGGATGCCAAGGAGTCAGGAACAGGATGAGAGGGTGGCTCCTGAGACTCTCTTCCTACACAGAGGTAGTCCCACTTCAAAAGACTTTGGGAAACACTTGCATGAGCAACTGGCGAACGAAAATGACTAAAGATATCCTGGAGACTAATGGGACCAATGCATTTACATTATTCAAGCAAAACAAAACAGGAAAAATTAAGCAAATGATGACCCAGAAATCAGCATTTTGTAAACAATTTCCTGTTTGTTATTCATCACCATAATTTTGTTCCACAGTTATCTCCTCTAATAAATGTGTGTGCACTTTTCGTGTTCTTCTTTCCTTGAGAGCATTACTTAAGGTGGTCTCCTCACTAACAGGAGTGCCCCAGATAGCCAGTAGAAAGCCTCCTGCCTTCACTACATTTTTACATAGGGTCAAGGCCTGTTGGCACTGAAGGTGATGAGATTTTACAACCAAGTTTAAAAGACAAAACAGTGCCCTACATTATCTGCTGCAGGGAGGCAATGTAGTGAGCTCAAACACGTGTATAGATTCTATGGGAGAAAAAGTAGGACATAAGCATATATACATAAAGGTTTTGCAGAACTAGCAGGTGTTAGATGAATAGGGAGACTCTACCCTACTTACTACAAATCAGCTATGATATGGATCTAGGGCTCCTGAATATTAGCCCTCTTTTTATCCAGCCTCTCTGCACCACAAGAGGCATCATTAGACCAGCAGCAGAAGTACTTTGCTTAGCCCATACCTTGCCCCATGTGCTTGAAATAGCTATCACTTTGTTCATCTTAACCTCCAGGGAGTTTCAGACCAAGGGCACACCCTGATTTATTCACAATATGCATTGTGGTACCATGTTTGCTCTGTCACTGGCTAAGAGAGAGCCCTGCCCTTCTGGAGACAGTGCTGGCTTTATTAGATAGTGCAATCCTCAAAGCCTCTCTTCTGTTTCTCCTGTTTATCTGTGCCCTCAACTGTGATTTGGCGTATTTTCAATTAGCACAGAAGGGGAGCGTCTGAGCTCTCCTCCCCCGTGGCTTTTCTATCCTGTGTATTTGCAATGTTCAGTTTTAGAGTCTTCCCCTCTGAGATTGCAAGGAAAGAAAACAGACCAATATAACTTATACTGCAGTGTGGGGCAACAAGGGCACTCAAATATACATGGTATTTCCTGGATGAAGCCATGTTGCCAAGACAACAGATATCACACACAAAAGTCACTCTCATCCTCAGGGCATATATATAATTTCTTATATAAATTCTGAAGACCCTGGTCAAATACACCTCCTTTCTCAGTGGTCATTTTGATGATGAGGACCGAGGAAGGAGATGTCACAACTATCCTGAAGAGCTCACAGCCAGCTCCATTCAGCAAATGAGCCAGTGCCAGAAGACAAAGAAGAAACTGTACAATAGCTCCACTTTCACTGGCAGCAGGGGCTCTGCTCCTCTGGAAGCCAGGTGTCAGCACATGGGATTCTGTTAATGGTTCCTGACTGAGGGGAGGTAGTGACAGGGGGCTGCCACTTCTGCAGGAGGAACTCAGCTAACTCGCCCTCAACAGATGCAAGTGTACCAACTAAAAAGTCCTGACCAAAATGTGAATAAGCATTAATTTTGTTAATTCGGGGGCAACAATTCACGCCTCAGCTGCCTGCATTCAGAAGGTGTGACATTATGAATGGCACAGCTGAGGCTTGGCTTGATCTGAGTGCAGTCACTCAAAGGGGGGCAGCTGAGTTAAGCCAGTCCCACAACCCTTGCAGTGAAATCAGAAAATGGACTCATCTGCTAGACCAACAAACGGGGGGATTTTGATTGGTTTTGTCAGCTTCTTGCAGTGCATTTTAGCCTGCAGGAACGTTGTCTGCACATTAATGCCAGAAATACCACAGCGTCACTGGCCTCTCATTCCAGCACAATGCCTTTGCAGATTCAGATGCAAAAAGTCAACATCAATATTTAGGGGTAGCCATTCCAAACTGGAAGCTTTCTGGGGCGTAAACATCATGTCTAAATAAAAGATAAGAGCATAGACTTGGTTAGTACAAGGGATGAGTATGTGTGCTACAGCTCCCGCCTTGATGCTGCCACATGACAGAATTCCGTGTTATGGAGATTAACAGTGGATGCCTGACTGACTGTAGGGTCAGTTTAGATCTATTACTAATTAAGAGTAGCTGTTGCAGATTTAATTACTTTAATTTATAAATCAATATACATGAATTTTCTGTAATAATCTTCCCACAACAGTTCTATTTTTGTTTGTCTGCAGAGAAATCTCCTGATCTCTCTCAGGGGTCTGATCCAAACCCCACAAATGCCTGGAGAGTGCCATTCACACCCTGGCACTTTTCAAAGCAAACGGAAGACTGAGGACAAACAAAGATTCTCCACTGATCATAAATGCCCAAATTATTTCCTTAACAACTTCTTAGAAGTCCCCTGTCCTGATCCTTGCCTTCCCTGCCTCCTTGAAGTACATTTGAGGGGAGATGTTCAGGACATTCTGGCTTTAGCACTGAGGTTGTAAAAGGATGCCACGTGTGTTGCCACCCTTCCAAACGCATTGCCCTGTCTAAAACCAGAGGAGCCAAGGTATCCTTTTCTGTAGTAGCCAGCCAATATCTTCTCCTATCCCCTCCTGCATATTCCTAGCAGCAGCAGTGGCTTCCTTGTCTTTATCTGCCTTCTCTGACAATTTCACTACCTCTTTCCAACTTTGGCAAAGTTTGCTATCACGACAGAAGATCATAAATTTGTAATGTTTCTAAAGTTCTGGGAGGCTGGCTAGGGAAAACTGATCCAAATTGCCATTCCTAGGCTTGTAATCAGACTCAGGAAGAAGCAACCCATACAAAATGTGTTTCATAAGTTCTGTTCCTCATGGAATTATTGTTTTTTTCCACAAGTACGAACTAAAATCCCCCAGACAGATTGAGAGGATGTACAGGAAGCCACTAGCTGGTGAGAAAAAATTCTACCACTCAGACATATGTAAACTGTAGTCCAAATGTCATCTGAATATTTCACTCACAGCCAACTACATATTTTCTAATTGATGTTTAATCTACCTGTAGCATATTTTCTCATTAGATACGAAATTGGGAGGAATGCCACTGTGCCTAAGTACAGACCTGATTCTATGCCCACAAAAACCAGAGAGAATCAGATGATCATTTTTATGGGGCTTTTGATCAGGTCCATAAAGCACACAAGCCATTAGAGGTACATGCACAGTTTGAAAATATAAGTGCCAGCACAGAAGTGTAAATGCAGTATTGATTCTTGATGATGGTGATAGAAAGCTCATGGGCTTCAAAGTGTCTTGAGGCAGGACTAAACCATAAAAGGCTGCAAGGGTGCCTTTTGAGTATTTGTGCACACTCTGGAAACATTTTGGCCTCTGGACATTATTGTTTATTACTGCCAAGAGCTGAGCATCCACCAAGTCCCATGGTTTTCTTTTAGGAACAAAGCACCTCAGAAGCCTTTGTGGCCTGACTGTATGAGCAAAGGCTTTTGGTATTCAGCAACTGCCTGCCAGGCACCCTGTGCCCAGTGGGGACAGGGGGGAACTCACCAGCTTCAGCAGCAAGAGAATCAAACTCATTGTCAACCATTTTCAGCACAAATATATGCCACTGCCTGTTATGTGTAAAAAGTATGATCCACCACAGCGAAAGGATGACTTCTACTGCCTGTTTTGATAAACAGAATTGTCTGGGATTGCCTGATGAACTCAGAGAGATGCATATAGAACTCTGAGAATATAAAAGACCAGTAGTGTTAATTACCAAATGAAAATCTTTTTAAGAGGAACTAAGGTCTATCCTTCAAAAACTTACATGCACATATTCATCTGCAAAATAAGAGACTAAGATACCCCATTTTTCAACCTAGAAACATATACCTGCTACTCTAGCAAGAAAAAAGGAATAGGGATTGACGTTCAACATCACGGATCTATTCTACCACTGCTTTTATCTAAAGGTGGGGGATATCCTGTAGATAATAAGCAACTCAGATGCAATTAACAACCAATAATATTATGTCTTCAACTTATACAAACAAAAGGAAACCAAAAGAGGTTTTATTTTAACTACTTCTTTATACAGACACCATATATGGAACTGAAACATTCATCTGAAAGTGTACCAATAAAGCAAATTATGAATATTCGGAAAATCCTAAGTTTCCTCAAGTAGTGAGTATTTTTTTCCCCCCATGCTTTTGTTTTCCAAGACTTTCTTCTACATTTTAATAGTGAATTACTTGACTTGGTGGGTGGCAGTTCTGAGGAAACCCTGCACATGGACAGATTGACCAAAAAGGGGGCCTGGTGAAATTGCAGTTAGGTCCTGTGATACTTAAGAGTCCAATAATCTATAGATGTAGTTTGCAACAGGACTGGGATGGGTTAATGGCAGAATTTGGAAAAGAGCACAACAGCTTTTTCTCTTCACTAAATGCTCTAATCAGCACCTTGGGCTTCCTTGGGCCAGTCCCTCAGGCAGCCCAAATTGCCAAGTGCATCTTTCACCAAATAGAGCCTCTAGAACCCCCCTCCTGTGGAGCTTATGGAGTTACCTGATCACCACTTTCTTCACTCTGGCTCCTGTGTCTACTCACATGAGCACTCAGGAAAAGCAATCTGAATTAAGTAATTCAAGGAGGATCACCAATGCCACATTAGACACTTCTGTGGGCACTTTAATTCAGAACTGAATTTGCCTTAATGATTCAAAATAAAATGAATGAGTTTATGAACTGCATAAACATCCACCCAAGGGTTTATGATGTTATAACTAATCTGCTTCATATTTATGGTTTAAATAATTCAAGTTACAATGTATAAACAAGCCCTAGAATAAACAAGACCTAGACCAAGATTTCTAAGAAACTGTTCTTCATCAAGCTATCTTTGATTTCCAATTCATAATGCAATTCCCAATTCATAATCTGTCTTTCCCTATTAAACCTCTGTACACAGGCCAATCTAGTTTCTCTTTCTAGCAATTATTTACTATTCCTCAACACACTAGCCCCAGAACCCCTGCAAAGAGCTCATGAAGCTAATGGTTTTGTGATTGCCATCCGTGTTTCAGATCCCTGCGGACCTGGAATTCTCATCTGTGCTGCCAATACCCTATATATGTATGTGCCTTTTAAATGCAACTCATGGACATGGAAATAAAGGGCAGCTACTGTGATTAAGAGATCCCATCAGATTAGACTCACTGGGCTGCATGCTCCCATTACTGTACCAATCCATTTCCCCATCACAACACGGGTCAGATGCCACAGCAGGTTCTGCCATTCCGGCCTCGGGCATTCCAGCCCCATTTCCCCCTGAGGGAGACACCGCGTGAGAGCAAAACAGCATTCCAGGAATAAAACTTCCTCAAAAGCACTTCTGAATGAAGACATCTAACAAACTTTCCTTTCAGGGACTATTTGGCAGCAGCATCTGAGAGGAGAGGTTTTCTCCTTCGTTCTTCCCGGAGGGACAGGACCACCCTCACCTGTAAGCAAAGTGCAGGGAAGCTGGAGTGGGCACTGAGCAGAAGCCCCAGCTGAAGCACTGGGGCTCTGCAGTGCCACCAGTGGACTGCCCTGGGTCTCAAGACTTGCACATGCACAACACAGATTAATGACCCGTGACAAATTGGCATGACACTATTCAATGGCTGTTGCTTTGGTAAAATAACCAAAATGACCCAGGGTATGGTTGCACTTATTGATATATACATATATATAAAGGTCTTTGGTAACCTAAATGATTCTATAAATTGCTTAAAAGCAGGATGCTGGGACCAGCCAACATCCTGACAGAAAGGACCTGCAGCTTTTTTGGGTCACTGGGATAACGCAGTGCTACAGCTGCCCACTGTTGCTCAGTCTTTGTTCTCATCAAAGACCAGATGCCTCATGGCTTCATGTCACTGTGAAACGTTGCTGTTTTCTGCTGTGCCTTTGAAAAGGGCAGTGAAAACCCAAAGAACAAAAGCCAAGAGTCTGAGAAATACTAATTAATTTCCATGCTTCACATGCAATCTAAAAATAAAAACCAGCTTCAACGCATTTTGTTGTTAAACGAAAGCATTTCAAAATAACCTGTAAGGACCCAGTCTGAGGAAGACACTACGATCATGAGTCATGGCAATAGCAACTGAGGATATACAACAATTTTTTACACAGGAATGAGCTTCTTCCAAACACACTTGTTCTCCCTCCCCACAGCCAGATATTTAATTGTTGCTGATTCGTTGCTAAACCAGTTCTTAAAACATCTCCAACGAACATTGTTCTCTAATCCATATATCATGCAGAAGTTTATGCTATTAAGAGCATCTGTTTTCAAGCATCAAAATTTGCACAGTTTCTAACAGATTAATTGCATTATTATATTATTTTAACATGAATGCATTGTTGTAGAATTATGTTGCAGCATTACATTTTGTGTGGCCTTGTATAATCTTCACACAGCAGCTGGAAATGTAATTAGCATAAGAACCAAACAGCCTCATTAAACATCCCTTTCCTGTAAGACAGGGCACATATAAAGGCCTCGTTTCACACGTTCCATTACAGCTGGCACAGGGCTAGAACAAGCCCCAAAAGCATTTTTCGGCGCAGCTAAGCAAAGCCCCCTTCTGAGCCACTGGAAATGCTCTGCAGCAGCTCTCAGGAAGACACGATGCTACGGCTCTGCAGTGGAATCCACGCTCCCAGGGGAGTGGTTATAGCCCCCATTTCTGAAGCAGGAGCTTCCAGTTGGCAATTCCAGTATAAAAATAGACAACCGCTCTCACTGCTTGCTTTGTACAAATCAGCTCTGCAACTTCCGACCGCACTGGAATTCTTTTAAATCTCCTTAAAATGACAGCTCTAAAAACACTGATAATTCACAATTCCATCAACAAAAAGGCAAATATCTTTGTTTGCCACCACTGCCCCCTTCGAGGAAGTGCCTTCTGCCATTCTGAGCTTTGGGCTGTTTATGTAACTGTGAGGTTGAAAATGCCTACTGGCTGTAAAAGTCTCTGAGTATCTTTGGTTCCAGAGCAGTAAACAGATAGACAGGTTAGTTTTGCTCCCTCTATAGAATAGCAAGGACCAAAATTTTTAAAAGTTGCCTACAGTTTTGCATGAATTTCAGGACATTTTTCTGACCAGGTTCTCAAAAGACATTAAGGAAATGTCAGCGCATGCAAAGAGAGAAGTTATGTGCAGTCCTAGAATACTTTTTCTTTTCACTTCCAAAATTCAGGATACATCAAGGGTGCAGTTTTGGATCAATGCAAAAAATGAAACTGAAAATGGATTTTAATTTTTATTCAGTTCTTGAAGGTGAGCAGCCTAATATTTCAGCAGACTTCAAAATGTTTTCTTATCGTGACATTTTGTTTTTGAATTTGAAATTCAAATTTTTAACTATACTTAATAATATCTAGCTCAAAACCAGTAAACAAAGCGGCCCTTACTAACTGTGAAAAATGGTTGCACTGCTGGTTTTTAACAAAACCAGAGCTCCTTTTTGCACCTTTGGGCTAAGTTTTGCATCAGTGCCATTTTTCTCTGTTCTCCCAAAATCTTGGAAACAATCAGTGATTTTCAGCAATACAT
Source organism: Sclerurus mexicanus (assembly GCA_013396755.1). Classification (NCBI taxonomy): domain Eukaryota; kingdom Metazoa; phylum Chordata; class Aves; order Passeriformes; family Furnariidae; genus Sclerurus; species Sclerurus mexicanus. The sequence goes on from VWZF01013054.1 coordinate 254,615, forward strand.
TACTGCTCTCTGAGTTGGTCCTGGCTGGGACCAACATGTGTATCATGTGCTCGCTGTCTCACATCAAAAGGGTCATTAGAGGTTTTACACAGAAGTATTAATGGCCTTTGTCATGAATGAGAACGTGAAGGACTTTGGGGCGTTTCAGGCTTCAGGGTGACTTCAAACCCAGCCAGCCTGCAGGGGAGACCCCACTCTCCTTCTCAAGGCTGAATCAGAATTACATTTTCAAGTCATCAGAGTGTGAAGGAAGAAACCCCCGAATTACTTCTGTTCTCCATACCAAAGCCTAGAGACAGTCTGGCCTGAAAGTATGAGAGGAATTATAACTGAAATATTAATACCTTTCACATGGGATCACAGTAGATATTACATAAAATTCAGAAGAACACAATGGGACCATAAAGTGCTTTAAAACAGTTATCCTTCTTAGCCAGTCATTGCAACAAAGCCACCCTTTTCCACGTACAGGCGGAAAATAGGACCTTTGCAGACAGATTTCCATAACCTGGTACTTGGAAAAGCCCCCCAAAGCCTCTGAGCCTGTAGACTGCCTCCCCAGGAGTACAGGCAGAGGTGAGGGCAGGCATGTCTGCAGGCTGTGCTTCTCCTCCCTTTCCCCACGCAAAGGTCTCACCTAAACAGCTGGACTAGTTTAACAGCCTGAGAGTTTTACAGGAGAAAACACAAGAGGCAATCACTAGCAAAGCAGAAGGTTTAAGAGAAGCCCTGGCAACACATCACTGAATTTCTCCTGATTGGAATATTCTGGAAAGAAAAGTTCAAAATATTTACCTGTTGCAGTTAGAAGTAATAGGCGGTAGGAATAAAATGATCTGGGTATGGTTTATGAATAGCAGTTCCTCTAACTGAACAGATTTACCACATTTTGTTTTCTTGTTATTCATCAGAAACATTGAAAGTCCTTGCCTGTAAGTGCTGCCAATTTAAGCAATCTCTCTGCTGACTGGGAAACTCAACTTATGAAAACACATTGACATATGATTTCTTACAGAGTATTTTTATAAAAAAATCTGGTTGGAAGAACCAAAGCACCAAGGCTTAGCAAGTGGGGAAAAAGTAGCATTTGAGCACAAAATGAATGTCTGTTTTAATGCAGACTCAGGGAGTGAGGCAGCTCAAAGTTGCCTGACTGGACTTTGTTTTCGCACACTTCATTATCTTTAAATGGCTTGAATGAGAGTGAAAGCAAATGGAAGAGCATGTTATACCCTCCTGAAAAGCAAACTGAAAATACCCAGATACTCCCTTTTGTGGCATTATCTACATTATTTGGCTTAAGTCTTTAGATCCATCGTGCAGACCTCAGCTATTCCAGCTTAGGAGAGTAACTGCCAGCATGGGAAGATTGTCATCCCCTGCACAGACAACTATTAGAAGAGTTTTAAGGCCCTTTGGCAGCAGATCAACCACAAACCTGCCCTGATAGTCCTACGCCCCCAACCCAGTGTCCTCCATCCCAGCTGATGATGGGTTTGCCCTTTGGCTCTCCTGATCTACTCAAGCCCCAGTCTTCATCCCTTCCAACTCCCCAGTCCTGCACCTTGAGACAGGCTCTAGAACACCAACCTCTACAACCAAGCAAATGAAGATTGAAAAGAAGGAGCAGCAGGTCTTCCCTGTTCTCAGGAGAGCACCCCAAGCGTGAGGCTAGAAAGTCACAGCCATGTCTGCTCACAGAACAGGGCACGGCTCACTGGCTCAGCCATGGGTTTTGGGGGTGGGAGCACCAGAGGACTGATTCTGTGAAGAAGCTGTAAGTATTTCTAGGAGGGGTATCTGGGACAAATGAATGAGGTCTCAAAGTACCTAGGAGGAAAGGTTGAATTCAAAAGATCCCCTCTTCTCTCTTTAGTATTATTGTCTCAGACAACCACCTACCTGGCAGTAGAGCTGCTTTCTTCTGACACAAACTCATTGCACAGGGTGCCAATGTATTTTACCCAAATATTGCTGAATCCCTTGCCTCTCCTACTTTACAGATGAACTTTCTCCACAACTCTTAATTTATCGTAATTTCCTGCTTTTCTCTTCTCATCCCAACCAGTTTTCTTCAAGTACAAGTCACATGTTTCCTCCTCCCTTTAGCCCGAGTACTGCAATTCAGGGAGCAAGGACGGGGGAAGATGGACAGACCAGTTTCTTAAAATGAAGTTCACCAGAAAGGGGAAATTACAAAACATTTTTCTCTATGCAAACTCCCGCATGCAGCTGAAATACATCTTTTTCCTGAAACGTTGCAAACAGTTGGCTTTTGATGAAAGCAGTGATAAAAAACCTTCAACAATACTTTGAGTAAGTGCAGAATTTATCTTCCCTCAAGCTTTTTTATTTCAGAAGCACTTCCTTCTCCAAAACATCACCAGGAAATGACACTTCACCAGCACGTGTATGGCACTCCAACAAAACACACCCAGGAACATTTTTCAAGCTCACAGCAAGGTAAGCAAAACAAGATCAAGGTCTTTTAAAAATGTCAAAGGTCTGGCAGAGGAGACAGTAAGCTTTCTGTCTTGCTATCTGCTTTGCTGGTTCCCAGAGAGCCCAGTGTGGCTTTAAAAACCTTTTGCAGCCTGCTGGAGTCATCCCAGCTGCATCCAGCCATGGCAATGTGCTTGGAAAAGAAAACCCTCTGTTTCTTCCTGGCTTTTTCTGCCATAAGTGAGACTACTCCTTATTTGCTATAAGAAACCACCCTATCAACTGATGTAGTCTTGCCATTTAGAGGTTTGGTGAGGGGGCCTCAGCCCTCCATGGAAATAAAGGTTTCCACACTTTCTGTGCAAGATGGAATTTTAGTGAGCTAAAAAAACATAGACCATACTTTTGACCATAGTATGAATAACACTGTGGCTGAGTTTGATTTCTTTTTCTACCTCTGTGTATACAGAACTTCACTGTCAGAAGCATTTATATTGTACCGTGGGAGTTTCATCATCCATCAAAGGACTTTCAATAGGACCTTCCATGATAAAATGATTTGCAACTCTGACATTGAAAAACACTGTGTTGCAGGGAACTTAACTTATGTCGAGGAGGAGAATCACTGTGAGAATTAACTTGTTTCTGTTCCTGCTGTGGCACGCTGGCATCCCTCACAGAGTGTAATCTCCCTTCCCCTCTGCTCTGCGATTGAGCCTGCCCATCTGTCGTTCCTGGTGCGTGTCCTTCAGAACCTCCTTAGCACCCCACCTTCCAGCAGAAGAGGTTGTTCAGATCAAACCCCAGATGTGGGCTCACCTGGTGCTCACCATCTGCAACAACGCACCACCCCACAGTGTGACCTCTTCTACCTGCTCTGGCTGCTCTACAAAATACCTAATGATGCTGCTCACTGACAGACCAACTGCAAGGCAAAAGGATTAGGTATCTGCATCAAACCCTGTGACTTTTACCTTCCTGACTAAGTCAGCACCAGGGCAGTGTGGGACTTTGGACTCTTCTGCACAATGACGGCAGGGATATCAAACCCAACGTAACGTACAAACACATGAACTCTGTGAAACTCGTGCATCCTTTTAACCTTCTGCTCGTCAGTGACACGAGTAATGAAGACGGAGGAGGGGAGACTTGTTACGCTCCAACATCACGATTTGAGTATTGATGGGCTGAAAGGAACCGTATATAATAAGCATAACATCAAGGTCCTCCATCAAGCAAATTGTGTATTTTCTCTCTCACCTTATGCAATTACCAAGCGTCAGAAAATAACTTTTCCTATTACCTAAAAGGCTTTGTTGCCCATTGACTGCTAAATTATATTTTAAAACAGTCATCTCTGAATAAATAATCAGAGGTTTGAGTCTGATAAAGACACAAAATGTTAGCATTTGGAAATACCAAGAAAAAGGCAACCTTCCAATCTTAAATATCAGCCTGCCTCTCTCTTTTCTTCCTGTCCTCTCCCAAAAAAACCCTTTCATTAATTTGAAAGGAAGTTTCATGAGATAAGGCCATGTGTTTTGACCCTTACCACTTGTGTCATTAAAAATAATTGACTCTACTGTTGCAGCAAATAAGAGCCTAATGAAATACTTGTATTAGTATTTATTTTTTGATAATTACTGATGTTCTGTGCAGGTGGGAAAGCTTGGGTGCATGCCTGTAGGACACTAATAGGAATATTTTTTCCCAAGTGTCACATTTATCAGCACACTAGCAGAAAATAAGCCTGTATTATGAAGTTTCATGCTGGCTCTCATTATGCCATCTCACAAGCTTGTCCTTTGATTTATTATAAAGATTAAATATATTTTCTCAGTGAGATCAGAAGTATTAGAGAAGAGGTCATGGAAATGCTGGCAGAAAGATGCTAGTCTTGTGTGTGTAAAATCTTTTGTGCTATGCATCCAAGGTTCAACCAATGCTGCTTAATTGCTGGGGGGTCTGGTAGGATGCTGGTGGATTCCTGTTCCCCAGGGCTGTGGATGATGGAAACTATGGGGTTCCAGCTCTCGCACAGTCCAGAAGTCAATCTCTACCCCTGCCTTCTGCAGGGCACTCAGCAAATTTCACATCCTTGTCAATTTTGCTGCAGTTAGTAGCAGGGGAGCTGAGAGGAATACCAATGTTGCAGAGCAGCTGCAGGATACTGTTAACTTACCAGAAATGGAAATTTGTCTAATAAAAAAAAGGAAAGGTTTTGGATTCAACCAAGATCAAACCCAGTACTGCAATCGACAAATGTTCCTGCAGACCCAGCTTTTAAATTAGTTTTTCAGACACTGAAGTGCCTCTTACTAGGGACCACGTGTGGTAAAGCTCACTATTCCTCTTGAGAAGAGAAAATGCCTGTTTCCACTCTGGTTTTAATCACTGTGTAGTTTTCAAACAGTGTGGTAACGGGGCGTATCTACACAACACTTGTTGAGCTGCCCAGAGTGGACTATGTAGGCATACTCAATCCATCTTCAAGCTAATCAGTCTAAGCACAGCTCAGCCTCAGCTCCTGGTGCTGGATAAACCAGGTAAATAAAGAGCAGGCAGGCTCTGGCAACCCATGGTACCCCTGAACAGCCGTGGTTACTGTCCCAGTTGTAAACAACTAGCCCAGCATGCTGAAGCTGGACTCAAAGTAAATGTCACCACAGTGACCACGTACCCTTAAGAGCTGGATGGTTTTCATGGAAACCCTGCTACACTGCACTATGGTTAGGACTTAGAACACAAAAGATAAGCCTTTTGTTGTGCAGAAACATGTTGTTTTTGGTGACAATAGCTTCTCAGCTGTCAAGTCAAAAAATATGATCATCACTCAGAGTAATACAGTCATCTATTCCAGTTCATTAGATTTTGGGTGACGAATCAGAAAGCAGCCTAAACAGCACACAGTAAAGAACACCTTCAGATATAAACCCTGAAAACTCTTATTCTGCATTTAACCTCAGGCAAGAACTAGCACTTAGTTAAATGAGACTTCTTGCCAAATTATGGGTAATTTTGAGGAGTAGAGGCTTTGGGGTGCCAGGAGGTACTGCCAAGTGCTGCCTGAAAGCTTCCACTGTGCAATACACAGGGCTCAAAGCAACTGGGCTGTAACTCAAGCCTTGTCTGGCACTTGAAGGAGCAAGATACTGCTTTCTTTCTAGTTCCAGTGAGAACAATAAGAAATCAGGAAAAAATTATGTTTTCTCACAGAGAATCCAGGCTCAAGACTTGCAAAACCACATGTAGTAATTACTGGCCATCATGAAAGAACAAAGAAAAGAATCCTTCTAAACAGATTACAAAGCTCCCATCACGTGCCACCAGTGCCTTGGTCTGAGATTCTTGCTTGGACCAATTTACAATATAAAAACATATTTTTGCAGTTCTCTCTCTATTTTTTTAATTAAAAGGGGTCTTGCACTAGGAGTGTGGTAAAGCGATGGCAGAAGGGTGTGGCAGGAACTCAGACCTGTTTTTCTCAAAAAACAACTGGCACATCTTTTCCGTCCAATGGAATGAATAATTCCTGGTTATGCAAGTTACTCAACACAATGCCCTCTTCTTTGCTGTGTATTTTTCTCGCTCCTCTCTCAGCACCCATGGGAGTTTGAACATGGCTAAACTGATCACTAGCACACTGTTGTTTCCTATATTCATAATCTGCTAAATCAATGCTACAAGATTTTTTTCTGAGTTACCCTCTAGCTCTAGTAGCAGAACTGGAATGTACAGCTTTGGTGAGCTTCAATTGTAGTGCACTCAAGGTATTGCTTCAGGGTTTTTTTTGAAAGAAATAGTCCATAACAGAGTTAAAGATCGCTTAGAATCTAATCAATCTCTCCAGGCCAAGTTTCAACAGTTTAAAAATATATAAATTGAGGCTGCATTGCTTGGTGAGCAAAATGTTCCAGATTAACAAATCGACCCCAATGCAACTATTACCTGCTGAAGTGTGCTTGAATTTTTCACTCTTCTTCTTCCTCCATTTCCATGGCTTAAAAAGTCTCCCAAGAGTGGCAAATTTGCTTCTTCTTCTGATGGGAGGCGTGTGAGTCCCAGGTACTAAAGAATCTGAACGCATTGCAGCCAGTCTTTCCACTTCCTCGGCTGTAGTTTCAGCAAGAGAAAAAAAAAAAACGGGGAAATTAAATAATTGCTTTAATAAATTATCAGAGAACTATACAGATGGCCAAAGTTTTCCGTGGTCACAGAGAACAGCAACAAAGGGAAAAAACTGTAGTCCCCATTATTTTAACAGTATTTTCTTTTCTTTCACCGGAATCCCTAATCTACTGTAAAGAACAGTATTAACAATCAGATTCAACAGGAATATGGATTATTGCAGAGTTATAAGCTTTAACAAATTGTTCTACATTGCTCTGGACAGCTGGCAGCTCATCTATCAGCCATTCCTGGGGAAGTGTGACAGAGTGAGGAAGAGAAAGCTCAAACAAAAGGCTGCAATACTGCTTAAAAAATATTACAAGATTGTTGTTTTGTTGTTTTTTTTTGTAGTGGAAACTCATATTTATCATGAGTAAGGACCCCGATAAATAAAGACCCTTTGGTATCATTGCCATGTCCATTGAAACTGTTTGGGTTGCAAAAGGGGCTGCATTAGGAACTTCTAGTGAGAGAAAGGATGCTACAAATTCATAGAATCATAGAACGGTTTAGGATGAAAAAGACCTCTAAGATCATCCAGTCCAAGTGTTAGCCCAGAACTCCCATGCCCACCCATGTCCCCACATGGCACATCAGACATCTTTTAAATCCCTCCAGAGATGGTGACTCCACCACTTCCCTGGCAGTCTGTTCCAATGCTTTACAACCCTTTCCGTGAAGAAGTCTGTCCTAACATCCAATTTAAACCTCCCCTAGTGCCACTTGAGGCCATTTCCTCTGCTCCTACCACTTCTTACCTGGGAGAAGAGACCGACCCCCACTTGGCTACAGCCTCCTTTCAGGGAGTTGTACAGAGTGATATGGTCACCCCCGAGCCTCTTTCTCCCCAGACTAAACAGGCCCAGCTCCCTCACACACTCATGATCACACTTGTGCTCCAGACCCCTCACCAGCTCTGTTAATCTTCTTTGAACATGCTCCAGCACCTCAGTGTCTTTCTTGTAGTGAGTGGCTCAAGCTTAGTCCCATTTTTCTGCCCACTCATTCCCCTCCAATTCTTACACTTAGCTTTTAACACAGGGACTTGGAGAATTTTAAGAGTACACATTTAGGGCTGAATTCCCACAGAAGGATTAGAGGTTTTCACTGAGTTTCTCTTCTTAAGGTTTCAGCTTTCTGCAATCTTTACACTGTAATACATCATTATAGTCTCAATACTTTAATAAAAATAAAACAAAACACCTGAAGAACTTAAATTACCCTTCCTACCTGATGAGAGCAAGAGAGGTCTGGGAATGGTCACTTGGTGCAGTTACATCGCATGGTCCCCCTCTCACATTTGCAGGGTAAAATTTATGCTGATAGTTTTGGTAAATAACATCCCTGTGATCAGAGGCACAGAGGGAGGTAAACCAGGACCACAAAGAGAACACTGACAGGAGGAGGAGTTCTCTGTGCCATTGCTGCAGGGATGCAATAAGCTCTCCCAGCCCTGAGCTGAAGCATGCATGCTCTCTCCCTAGAAAAAAGCATCTGTGTAATTCAGTCAGCACACAGGAGGGGGGGTTTGCGTGTGGTTTGTTGTTTTTTTTTGGATTTTTTTCAAGCTGTTGGTGGTGTTTGTTGGTTTGTTGTTTTTTTTTTTAAGGGATACCATTTGTTGTAATGCAACACTTCCAGTAAAGCTGATTTGAGTGGTTTGCACACAGTCTGGATTCATAAAGACAGGACACAGATCATCACATCTCCTGCGCTGAAGAGAACAGCTCAGGGTTTCTATTCACCTTTAGTATATTAAGTATTGATCTCAGCCATGAGAGCCTCAGCAAGACCACAGGTTTGAAGGGATGAGCACACCCCCTCCACACTGACAGAATCAGCAGAGATTTTGGCTGGAAAATTCTTATGTATCTCAATGGAAATTTTTCCGAGGGTTTAAGTGAGCCAAATTTAGGTTGGTTTTCATGGGAACAGCCAGAGACGCATTTCTAACACAAAGGAGGTTTCATTATCATAACTCCAACTGAAATACTATTTGAGTCCCTCAGGTTTTTCTAAGGAGGTTAGTTATTTTGTTATTGCTCTTTTGTTTGTTTTGAACGTTGACAGCACAACCCTTTTCCCTGTAAAATATCAGTACCAGATAGAGCTGCCTGTAACTTTCTGGATTAGAAAAAGCTAGCGAGTGAGATGGAGAGAGCCCAGCTGCTTCAGTGGAAATGGTTAAAAACTGCTATTCTTTGGGGTAATGGAGAGACATACATTTCTGAGAGCATCTTTTTCCAATTTAAAGCAAGGGGAATAAAAGATAATCCGGCCAAAGCATTTCATTCTGTCCAGCTCTTTGTGCCAGACTGCCTGGAGAAATACCTTCTTATCCAAAGAACCCATTACAAGGCTCTGTCCTGTACAGGGGCTGGAACATGCTGCATCGAGGCTGGGAATTGCCTGACTATGCTGAACAAACCATGAGAGTAAAAAGAAGAGGAAATCAGCAATTTTCTTGTACTTTCTGATTTCACTGGAGCCTGCTGGGCTTTGAAGACCAGCACGGGGTACAGACCACTGCCCTCTATATGCAGACCCAGAGGGGCCATGCCTTTTCCCCTTCCTCCATCTCTAAGATGCCTCTAGTTAGAGCACGTAAGATCCCACCGTGTTCCACTGCTGTGCTTTCTAAGAGGTGCTGCTACAAGTAATAGGCTGGTATTGTCTTTGCTGCCTTACTTGGGGCCCATTGAGCAAACTGGGAACCACACACTACTGCTGCTCAATTAAGCTTCCTGCTAACAAACCCATGGCCGAAACATATTGAAATTCCTCTTGCTGCTCACCCTCTCACCTTTTTTCCCCATCACTGAACTCAGATTTCTGCTACCCAGGTGCCTTAGTTACCACATCTCAGAGCTGCAACAGCTCCTCTTTGATAGCTGGTCCTAACTGGTACTGCCGAGGCCATTCCCTGGAGAACTGGCAACCCTCAAAGATTCTCTCCTTTTGCAACATACATGCCCCTCTGTCCCACACCAGCTGTGCTCTCACTGCCCCCAGGGAAGCTCTTCCTACTCATGGTAAACGAGTATGGATCCACAGTCAGGAAAAACTAACAATGGAGTCAAAAAGAATTTACCCAAAGGCTGGATTCGTGGAAAGCCAAGCACAGCATCAAAACCATTTCCATTTTCTGATTGCTCTTCCCTGAATTTCAGTATTGTGTCTCACACAAATCTGTGCCCTCAAAGTTATCAGTCATGAACGTGGTCCTTCTCCATCCTCTCCAAACACACACAGCTCCAAGCTAATGCAAGTACCAGCTCTTTCCCCGCCTCATTCGCATTTCTCAGAAGGACATGATTTTTTTAATGAGAAATACTCTCAAGAGCACTGCTAATTCAAAGCATAATAATCGCTGGCTAGGAATAAACTACATTAGCATAAAGCCATGACAGTTTTAGTACAGCAAGAATAAAAGCAGACCATGATGCAAGAAGTAAATGCCAGATTTCTATGCTCTTCTTTGCTGCTGCATCTTTTGCTGGAGTTGGCCGGGTTTCTCTGCCTTTTTGGCTCCTAATGACTATTGACTGGCTGTGGGCTGCGACACCCACTGCTGACAGCAGGCTCTGTAGGCTGGTTTCACACCTTTGCTGTTCCCAAAAAAGCTGGTACTTGCAGGAATGGAAAGTAACCCAAGCCTTGCACTCTTTTTCTAATATATTTTGCCTTCCAAGAGGAAAGCAGTCCCAGCAGGCCCAGCCTGATCTGTCCACTGAACTGGGAGAAGGAACTGCCACGTGTGCATTAGTGCCTGTAGTCACACTGTGGGGATCTCGTCCTGAGGCCAGTGCCACAAATATGATGTTTACAGGTCACGGTTACTCCTGATACTTGGTGCTTCTGGGAACCTGTTCTGATTTTTTTCCAGGATCTGAGAGATCTTGCTGAGACACAGAGAAATACTGGGACCTGCACTTATGGCCAAGAGGATGATGCACTCCCCTCCCACTTTCTTCTGTCCAAGCTGTCATTCTGGACTAGCAATGGAAACTAAACCTGAGAGTTTTTCACAGGCTATGAAACAGCTCTCAACATTTTACTGTAGTTCTTAACACCCTTTAAGTTCATATAGACTTCATATAGAGCTTAAGCAAGACTCGGGGTTTTAATGAAAAATAAAAAAAAACAACCACCACAAATCAAAGTAATTTGCATCCAAGTAATATAAAAGAAATCTTACAAACATTTTTGAAATACACTACAAAGGAGAAAATGGTCAGGCCATCTTGGGCCTGTTCGGTATGTTTTTATGATTTTCCCACATCTTTCAGCAGGGTGTCAGTTTCCAGAGGGCCCAGTAGGAGACAACATCGGGGTCACCCACTTCTTGGATTTAAGAAGCACAGCAGGCAGATCAAACGCCCTCCCAAAGACAACATAACTTACTAAGTTTTCCTGGAGGACAACACCCAGTTTTCTCATTCCCACCACTGTCTGGGAATCATTTCATCTATTGCATAATATACCCAGCTTCCCTTTTAGAAAAAACCCAACCCTTACTGCATTTGGGTACGCAGAGCAATTTTGCTGCTGAAGGCTGAAGCCCACCCATCCCACCTGTGATCTTTAATATCACCTTCCTTACTGGTAATCACACTAAGTTCTCTCTCAGACCTTTCCTTAACACTTATCATTCATAATCAGACACATGATTATCTTAACAGACAGTTTACTTCACAAAGTTAGATTCTAATCCTTTCTAAGGAAGCGCCAATGGTGACTTTGTGCTTTCTGTTATATCTGCACAAATCTATAGTAACAGGCCGAAAATGATGTTGGCCCTAAAGATGCAATTAACTAAATGTGCCATTTTATGTAATGACAAGAACTTTACATAAATAAAAAACCCTAACAGAATACTCCTTATTGCCAATCAGAATCCAACCAGTCTTTATTCTGCAGATTAGTTTCTAACAAGCTCCTGTTGCAAGGTTTCTTTTGAATGCTGCACCCCAAGTATCCTTCATTTCAGACTGCACGGACCTTATTCTAGCAGCTTTGTTCAACACAACATGCAGACACACCATGTGTCTGTTGAAATGAAAAGAAACCTGAACAACCACTCTAATTGCAGAGCACTTATGTCTATGCTTTACCTGATGGAGAACACTTTCAATTAAAAAAACACCTTGTTTTTCTTTCAGCAAGATGGCTTATTCTCTGCTCTTCTATTATCTTCTGCTCAGTTATTTTCCTTCAATTTCCCTTTGCACCTGGAATTAATTTTCATTAGCCCTTCCTCCACTATTTGAATTGCCCATTTAAACTTTTCCTAACTTCTCAAGAGTCTATTTTCCAATGAAAGACAAGGCATGGCACACAGCAGTCCAAATGCAGTCCTGCCAAACGAGGATGATTACCGCTTTGGTTGACAACAGCTCCCACTGGATGTACGCATTCGCAGTGGCACTGGGTTGGTTTAGAGGGTTTATGAGCCATGAAGAGGTTGTTGGGAGCTTCCCTTTGCATGCTAAGCAGCACTCACATTTTCTGAGCTCCTGCCAATTATTCCTGCTCCCCAGGTGTGTGGCACTTTGCATGGTATCCAAAAACCCAGTCTCTCACCCTTTATGCTTGCCCATTTCACCACAAGTATCACACCGTGGCACAGCTCTGCTCTCAGCTGAGATCTCTCTGTCTCAGCCTATTTATTTCTCTTGTTGGAACAGAAGTGCACAGAATAGCTCTGGAAGTCCAATCCCTTTAGGACCTCGCTTTCAACTTATCCACATTTTGACGTAAAACGTTAATTATTCATGCTGATTGCAATCTGAAAGCTATTATTTTAACCCCTGCAAACTATACTGCACTGAATACATCACTAAACATGTCTTTGTTGTACGAAATCTCTCAAAACACCAAGTATTTTCTGTATTATAAGACAGTACAAAAGATTTTTACTGGCAACAAAAGCACTTCATCAGGTTACGTCACCAATAGCTACATAATCTCTTCCTATAAACCCTTCAATTACAGAAAATAAGGATTGTTGGATTTCATTGATATCAACTATTTTGTGTGTTCCTTATTGCTCTTATTACTCACTGGGTTTTCCATCTCTTAAGCATTTATTACATGCAGGTTCAAGGCTAAATCAAGTAAACAGCTCAGCACTGTTGTGTACCCGGACAGTGGAGCAGAACCCACAGCTCTGTCCTGGTCACCACACACACAGTATCTGGAGACACAGCAGCTCCAAAATAGAGCAGTCACTACAAGGGGAACACATCCAAAATGCAACCAAGAGAAAAACAGGGCCAGCAAAAGAGATGTCACAGGTTTGGGGGCAACAGAAAGACAGTTCCACAAGTACCAGAAATCGCTCCAGTACAAACTGCAGCTTGAAAAGAAGGGATATTTTCCCTTTCCTAAATGACAAGCAGAGAGGAGATGCAGAGTTTGTGCTTTTAAGAGAGCAGAGGATGTAAGATGGGATGCAAAGACTTTTCCGTCAGAGCAGGTGGAGAACTTAATTGAGAAAAAGGAGATCATGGGGTCAACTTTAATCTTCCCCTTGAGAAGGCTCAAGCCCATGTCTCCATTTTCCTTAGGAACACTACCACACTTCATACCATGATGGATGAAAAAGCACATCTATCCTACTAAAACTGTTCTATTCCTGGGCTTTACCCTGGGCTAAATTACCTAAACCACCTTCTGCTTTACTCATGGATTGAAAGAAACTGCTGTTCACAGCTGGGATTTGTTGAGAGCCCGACGCTGTCCAGTTCTGTACGAAGGAGAATAAAGGGGAGCGAAGATACTGCCTCTCACTGTCCCTTTCTTTCACTTCTGATAGGGCATCTTCTGTTTGAGGCATGAGGGGAGAGAGATCCAGGTGAGGTGCTACCTCCTGCATCCTCTCCCCAGAAAGCAAAAGCAGGAGAGAACAGGCACGCAGTGAGTGTGGAGCTATGTTTTGGATTTGCACTGCAAACTGGGTTGAGAACACAGGAATGGTTTTGCTACTGCAGAGCAGTGCTTATTCAGCTTCGAGCCCTTTTCTGATCCTCACACCATCCCACCAGTGAGGAGACTGGGGATACACAAGGAGCTGGAAGGGGACACAGCTGGGGCAACTAACGCAAGCTGACCCAAGGGATATAAAGCATATAAAGCTGGGGGAAGAAGAAGGAAGGGGGAGATGTCTGGAGTGATGGCATTTATCTTTCCAGGTCACTGTTACATGCCATGGGCCTCTGTTTTTTGAGGATGGCTGAACCCCTGCTTGCCTATGGAAAGTCATGAAGGAATTTCATATTTTCCTTTGCTTATGCATGCAACTTTTGCTTTACCTATTTAACTGTCTTTATCTCAACTCATGAGTTTTCTTCCTTTATTTCTTTCAACTCTCTCCCTCATTGCACCAGGGGAGACTGAGCAAGGGGCTGTGTGGGGCTGGCTGGGGTTACACCATGACACGTGGACAGGAATAGGCACTGTGGCTCAGGGGTCCTAGATGGATCTGTGCAGACACCTGGGCTGTTAAGCAAGTTGATTTGTCCTTCAGTCATACCCACACTCATCAGCTAGAGTTAAGACTCATCCGTCACAGCTCAAGTGCTTCCTGAAAGCCAACGCTGTGGACAACAGAGGAGTCGTCTTCCTCCCGGCAAGTCTTCAACCCATTCAACAAGAAAAAACAGAACTGAGGCCCATGTACCTCCAGCTCCTAAATTTATCCTGATGGAGAAACAGTGCATAACATTTTTTCCTATGCTTATTTCAACTCGCTGGCGACTGAAAGTGTCTTCCTGAAGGAAATGATTTACATTTTCATGGTTGAATTTATCTCTTACACCAGCCGGAATTGCAAATTCTACTCAGCTGCAAAATATGAAAGTAATCCAAGAAAAGGATGCATGGAAGTCCATGAGTTTGTGGCTCACATTTTGCTGGGTTTCTGCTGCTGGGTGATGATTTTCCTGATTGCCATTTGGACAGAGGCAGGCACAGTTGCTCCCATCAAAGGGCACCTTGGCTCTACCAGTCCTCTCTGGGAATCAGGGAAGTTTTCCACCTTTCTGAAAACAAACCACTAGTGCAAAAGGCTAGCTGTTTATTTTGAGAAAGCCCAGAAAGAAGCCTTTAAATGCTTCTAATTTCTTAGGGGATTTTTGGTGGACCGATCTTTATCTTTTTGAGTTCTCATAAGTAGGAATATCCAATATTTTCACTTTCTTTTACTAAAAACGTGTGCTTTAGAAGGCTTATCTTTTTTATCTTTTCAGAAAGCTGAGAGAGGTGCATCCTCTTATGGAAGGTAATCCTATTCAGGAAATGGCATTACAAGCATTAAATTTGCTAAACACAATGGTACCATCTCACCACTATCATCATAAATATAAAAAATTGAGTTTTTAATTACTTTAATGGCTGTGAGAAAATGAACAAAGTGCCTTCATTTAAGAGCTAGAAAGTTCAAACCATTCCCTTGTAAACTCTGTATTTCTTCTCTTGGGAAAAAGAAACTTCTATTTCTGTTCTTTAAGGAAGTTGGCCAGGAGGAAAAGAGTAATTATACCAAATGGCACATTGATAATGAGCACAAATATGAGTTTAAAAACCTCCGTCAGTAAAAAAAAATATGCTTCATTGGACTCTGAAAGGAGACAGTCTGTATCCATGTTCAGGGATCCGCAGGAAGTACTAAAGACTTTTGCTTTGAGTACCTAAGTGCAGCTACATATGGTCTTCGCTGATTGTCGTTATAATGAGAACTTCATTTATTCAAATGATGGTTAGTTAAGACCCTCAGCTCTGGTGAAATATCTTTTCAGGCCCTTCTGAGAGAAGCTTGGGTTTCAGAGATGGCTAAAACACACGGAGTGTTTCCATGTGGCTTTCATAGCTACAATTTCACTTTTTTCCCCCCATTTTTTTAGCTTCAGGTTCTAGGGTGTCTCATGGTTGCTGAGCTCTGCAGGCTGTTGCTCTTGCTCAACAGATTTAGAGGAAAGTCTCTGGTTTCTAAAGAGCTGTTGCTGCTGCCTTCAAAAAAAAGATGGGAGCCCATCAGGTAATCAAATTGGTATATCTAAGAAATGTTACAGTCAAAGGAAGGATCTGTCTTCAAGCTCATGAATTATTCCAGGTCCAGCAACCAGAAATAGCTCAAAAATGAGAATGAGTTTAGATCAGAGCTAAGGCAAAAAGTACTACAGGGAACCAAGAGCACTGAAATACTTCCTTCCAGCAGCTTTATGCACTGAAATAATGCTGGCAGAAAGAAATGACTGAAATCCTGATCGTACCACAGTGAATGATACAAGTCATGAGGACTTGGATTACTTTACCCAAGCCCATCTAGTGACTGGAGGACCATGTTGAGAATTAGGGATATATTTCGTCCTCAGGGCTATCAGAACTTTGTAAATGAATGCAAAATACGGCCTTCTGCTCTTTGCTCATGACTAATGAGATGAGCGTGAGGAGCAAGGGAAGATGAATTGGCGTTGTGTGGTCTTCTCATGCACTGAAATGGGCCAGAGAACTTCACTGGCCAAAGCTGTAAAAGGGACCTTTCCAGCATGCTAAAATTTACTCCAAAAAAAGAAATTGGCAGAGAAGACCTTACAACACAGTCTAAATGAGTGCTTTCCACTGCATTGCTGGGAATGACCCCTTTCTGAGGTGTTTGGGAGGGGAATCAGTGGCATGTCGTGAGCTGTAAATGCAAGTGGAGCACTCAAGCAGCCCTGCCTGTGCAGAGACACTTGACCATGGCATTGGCAGCAGAGTTCATTTTTCAGCGTTGTGAAGGTAACTGTGATAGGCATCTCCATGAGGTTTCATTTCAATAAGAAGCAGGGTAAAACTCAACCAAACCCAGACATTTTTCACGCTTAAAGTGATTTTTTTTCCATCCCTTCACTGCTGGCACTGGACAAAGCAACAAACTGATGAAATCTGATTTGCCTACATGCTGAGTTTCCTTTCAAAGTTACCAAGATTCTGCTACCCAGCAGATAAAACAAACAAACAAGAAACCAACAAACCACAACAACTACAAGATTAGCCTTTCTGAGAACTTTTTGAGAATATAAATTGCCTCTGTCCATATAACTTATGGGGAACAGTGCTCTCAATTTTAAGTACTGTTCTCTTTTAGGAGAAGCATCTACACATCCTACAAGTGTCACAGCTCCCCTTCTGTCAAGTCAAATGTCACATGCTCTTCTAACTGAGCAGGAGTCTTTGCCATACAAACCTGTGTTCAAAAATCTCTTTACTTAAATGCCATTTTGTTTGAATTCACAAGTCAGAGTCTGGCTTCAACCATGACATCTGGCTGAGTACATCAAGCTCTGGAAGGTTTGTGATGGTGTTCAGGATGAAAATTTCCCAAGCATTTAGCTATAAAGGGAGCAAACAAGAAACAAAACAGGTATATGCCTGCAGGTGCTTATACACAAACATATAAAAATGGACCCTGGTATGCGTGCAATAATAACACAAAAATATGAAATAAATTAATCACAGCAGGTAAAGAACACCTTCATTTGCTTGCTAAGCACAGGGAATAGCTGCACTAGCTCAGAGCAGCTGAATTCTAAAAGTAACACCCATCTTCATATAGGTTTGCAATTTTTTTCAATTTATTGATCTCACAGGGCCAAACAAGGCCGACGAGAAAAACAAATGAAAACAACCCCAAAGAAAAATGTCACTAAAAAGTGCTCTTCTTGAGCCTCTGTGCAATGCCAGAAAATGTATTAGTGAACTGATGCCTGTCTTGCTGTTTTAGTGAACTGGCTGTTCTGCCAACTTGAGATGAATAAGAGAAAGAAGCATCAGTTCACTTGAATTACAGGATCTCCCTATTTTCTTTTAGGCTCATGGATTTCCATGCTCAGCACAAACATATTGAGTTCACAAGGAAAATGGCATTTGACTCAGATGACAAAAACCCATAAAAAGCCAAACCTGCATCAGTAACTAGAGTCAAACAATGCATGCAAAAGGCTGTCCTTATTTTAATGACATACATGAGAAAGAGAAAACGCCTCCTGAATTCTGTCTTGTTTATACATGTGTCTTAGGGGTGGACCTCGAAGGAAAGGAATATATAAGTGAGCCTCAGGAGGCCCTCCTTACTTTACCATTTAGGTATCATGTCTAATTCTCTTCACTGGCTGCTAGAGGAGCCCAAGTTTGGCAGCTACAGAGAGCAGACAGTCAGAAATTGCTCTTCTCTATTCAGATGCTGGAGCAGGCAGCAAATTCTGTCTGAAGTGCCACAGCAGATTACTGCAAGACAACTTCTCACCCTTGTAGCTATAAACCAACAGACAATCTGGGGGTTTGAATATTAATTAAAGCTTTAGTCATGTCTTCTACTTCTCAACTGGGTACAATTCAGATTCAAGCAGGTGAAGTTCCACACAAGTCTCTGCACCTGGCTCTGCACCCTTCAGGGTGAACCCAAATTTCAAAACTATTTATCCAATAAAACCAGTGTGCCAGCATAAGGAAAGGATCCTGTTTTGCTGGTACATGGAAGGAG
This sequence comes from Sclerurus mexicanus, assembly GCA_013396755.1. Classification (NCBI taxonomy): domain Eukaryota; kingdom Metazoa; phylum Chordata; class Aves; order Passeriformes; family Furnariidae; genus Sclerurus; species Sclerurus mexicanus. The sequence continues at coordinate 272,751 of VWZF01013054.1, forward strand.
AGAGATCTTTCAATACTGGTTTCACTCCTGCTTCACACAGCTTCCACTGTCCGTCCGTCCGTCCATCCATCCATTCCATCCATCCACATGTCTGTGTACTTACACTGCTGACTGTTCAGCCTGTGCATCTGAATTTTTATCAGTGTTGACATTTTAAGCAGCTTGGAAAGTAAAATGAGAAGGACAAGGTTCTGTAAAGCTCTGTAGCAGCACGACACACATACTTTTTATATCAGTTCAATTTCAGATGATGCAGAGGAAATAACATTTCTATTTATTTTATTTATTTACTTAACCAAAGGCGAGGTTGATAGAGTCTCCATGTTAAAAATAACATTGGAGCTGCACACACACTGTGTCAGATAATATCAGAATATTGGAAATGGCAAAGCAGCTGCACCCAATGCATGGGGTAAAAAGAGATAAAGCCAGTGCCATAATCCTTATGACATGGACTGCTGACATTAGGGCACATGTCTACAGTCCATGTGGATACATGGATCACCAATACTTCAGAGAAGCTTGCTAATACACACACTGTGGATGGAGTAGACCACAGTGCCATTCCAGACCTGGCTCATCTGTAAGGAAGTAATGAGCATTTTAATTATTTAAGATCTCCAATGCACAGAAGACTGCTTACCAACATTTCCATCTGTTGATTCTTGACTCTGTATTAAAAGGATAGCTAACAGTCAGGACAACACTAACTGTGCTGCAGCCGAACATCCCTCAGTGTACTGCTGAAGATAAAAAATATTGTTATCAAAATTTCTAACAAAACTTAGACACTTCTTTCTTGCAATGATCTGATATTCTCTGCATCACAGCATTACACTTCTGTGCTTCCAGAAGATTTAAAATACCATTAGTCTCTGTTTTTTTCAAACATATAATCAACTTCTCTTAGGAGGCAAGGTGAAATAAAAATAATTCTCTGCTATCAAAATCTCCCAAGATAAATGAAATAATTGGATACATTTTAGTTTTATTCCCTGCACTTCTATTGCACAAAGCCATTAGACTAATGGCCTGAAAAATGTCATGCAAAAGATGACAGAGGGCAAGATCCTTCTCTGAAGCAGTGACAGGGGAGGCAGCACTAGACCTGTCATCCTCGCCTGGGGCTGCACAGCTCAGGGCAGGAGGAAGGAAAGGCAGGATTTGAAGTACACCTTGCATCCTGTCCAAAAGGATTCCAAAATCAACAGATACGCTGGGCCCTCCCTGCAGAAAAGCCTGTACATCTTAAATTGCAACCCTTGGGATTTGGAGATTCGGTAAATCACTGAGACCTCTCCTAGTCAGGGGCAAAGAAATGGGTACAACAGTAATCACAGAGCAAGTTACACAAACCAAGGTCTTGGAGCCTGAGTGTCTCTCACTCCCCAGTCCAGGTCCTGACTAGCATGCTATAAATCAAAAATATGCAGAAACCTGCCCTCCTCTTTGGACATTTTGGACACAATTCTATTTTTTGGGGAAGGAGGGGCATTGGGGAGGCCTGGGGAATTGTTTAGCTTTTATTCTTGAGCCATATTTTCAAACTTTCCAAATTTCCACCATCTATGCAGAGGAAATATGCAGAGGCTGCCTGTCAGGTCTGGTCATCTCTTATTTGTGATTCTTCTCACTTGGGATCCAGAGCTTTCCTTTGGTGAGGAACACTGCTTGTCCATGAGACCTCTCTCAACAGCACATCTTAATGATGGCTGATGGGCACTGTGATTGTACACACGCACAACCCCAAGAGGCCTGCACATTACCGAGCTGGAATGCTAGGTCCAGTGGGTCCAAAGAAGCTACAGCAGTTGGTTTTATAATGACTGATTTTATCTTTGATTTAAATGACACTGTGTGCTCATTGTTTTTGAGAGCAACAGACATAATTCATCTTCTTTTGAATCTAAGAGTCTTATCCAAAGGCAAAGGCTCTGCTAGATTTGCCTTATCTTCAGTAAGCTCGACCCAAAGCCACAAAAGTCAGGGAGAGATGACAGTGACATGATCACACATCGTCTTACTCCTCTCCGCCCAATCCCTTCTGAGACAAGGAGACTAAAAGCAACAGACCAGTGAAGATTCATGTCACTTCACAAGAGCAAAAAACCAGCAAGAGAACAGTTTTCCACCTCATAGGGATGGCAAGAACATCATTATTTTCTGAGAAGCATGTAAATCAAAGTCACAAAGGAAAAACAGGCTCCAAGTGTGTCCCAGCTTCACCCCTCTGCATTCATCTAGGCAATGGCAAACATCAAAGTACCCTCTAGTTCCAAAGAAAGCTACTGAAATACACAAAGCTGGCTTGACCACTGTCCACTCTGGTGCTGCCCTTCAGTTACACCAGTGCCCTGACGCTGGGCTTTGGCTAAAGGATTTGAGAAGGTGCATGAGACCTGTCATGATCCACTGAACGGACTACAAATACATCCAATTAATCTTAGACACCCCGGCAGACTGTTAGCAAGGTGGTGCTGCATTTACTTACACTGTGCTCCTGGAATTAGGTTCTGGCTAATTGCGGGCTGAGCGACGTGTCAACAACAGGAAGCCAAATTTGGTATGGTCTGGTTACAAACAACACAATTTTAGGCCATACAAAGGCTATACATTTACTACCAGTCACTGAAAAAGATCAAGAAACTAAATCTTACAATACAAAAGTTGATGGGGGAGCAGCAATGAACGGTAATGTTATAAGTACAACAGTATACCCAAAGGATAGGTTTTGCTCATCAGTCAAGGAGCCCATAAATTCACTCTGCTGCTTTTAGTGATGCAATATATAAACAAAAGGCAAAGAAAAAGAGAAGAAAGGAGGAGACATCACATGGCAGAACACTGAGTCTTCTGATCTCTTCCCTACATACACAGTATTTCTCTGCTGTTAAGCTCTGGCAGGCAGTGATGATATCAATCAATAAAATTCCAATAATGATTGTAAAGTGAAGTACTTTCATCTATCTCATCTTCTTCTAAAGAATCACAAGTTTCAAAAGAGTAAGAAGCCAGCTGAGCAAACCACCCTCTAAGAGAACATCTCTAAGCAAGTAAGAGAAGTACTTGGAAAAGACAAAACATAAAAATGGAAACTAACTGCCCACCTGGGCAGGATTCAAAGCACAGAATAGGGCATACGGGTGATGGATGTAAAAAAGGACACAGAAAGCCAAGTTTATTCAGCCAGGTCAATATAAGATGGCGTGAAGTGCTCTGGGAATAGCAGAGTGAGATGACAACATGCCCCTCCCTGATCTGTGCCACCACACACATCTTGCCCTTTTCTTATAAATTGCCTCCCCCCTTCACACACTGAAAACTCGTGGCCTTTTATGGTTTATCAAATAGTCCTGTATTATATTTCTGATGTAAATAACTCGATATAGAAGAATCAAAAGCAGGCACACTAATCAAGATGGCAACAAATACTCTGAGCAGATCATTACTGTTAAATACAGAAAAACTGCTGTATTGCTTTCTTCATACTTGAAGGCATTTTACGTTTTTCTGAAGTCCTCACAATGAACTGATTTTTCATTGTATGTTCAGTGTTGCATTTAAGAGGATTACATGTCGCAAGACTCAAAACTTGGTTCTCAGAATAAAAAGCAGGATGATAAAATTCTATCAAAAGATGACAACTGAGTTACAGCATTAGAAAGGAGAGAAATCAATAAGAGGAGACAGAACTGAAACAGGCAAGCCATCTACTCTCTAAAGACCTGAAGAACTGAGATGTCCTCTTATCTGTGTCATCATGTCAACACTGTGCAATAAAAATGAGAGGGTGCTGAGCCATCATGACCAATTCCATAATTTTTGTTGTTTTTTTCCTAAAACTCCTCAAATCAATGACACAGATATACAGAACTCCCAGAAAAGGTGGCTCACATTTCTCCAGTGAAGGCACGGGAGTTTTTTCACTAGAAAACAAAGAACTTGGTCATCTTCTAGCATAAGCTTGACCCAATCACTTGTACACTTTTTTCTCCCCATACTATCTAATTTACCAAAGCGAAGACTTGCTTATTACCCATATTTTTCCTACAGTTTCTGTCAATAATATAAATTATATTGCAGTTCTGGACAAGACTTCTTCCTGGGCTCTTCAAAGGAAGCCTGGAGCTCTGCTGGGTGACAGCCCATGCAAACCTGGCCGTGACCTTCCTATTGCCAGCACAGCATTGCCTGGAATGGTACACAATTGGCTTATTTTGTGGCCTGCAGCTTTTGCTACAGGCAGTTTAATAGGATATGAGTTAGTCACTACAGAGATGCACGTGTGCAGTTAATGACCTGCCCCAGGCTTGGTGACATTCCTTCAGCTTTATTTTGGGAGAAAAATGTCTCCTTCTCACTTTTGCCATCCCTTTTCTTTTCTTCTACTGCAGACTAGCCAACTGAAATAGTTGCTAGTGTTTAAGGAAAGCCTCACATATCACCTATCGGCCACCTGTTTGAATTTGTTAGCCTTGGCATGTAAGCCAGAGGTACATTTTATAGTCTAAATTGACCCTTCTGTTCCCCTTCTCTTCCTCCTCACTCTCCTCCCTGCCTGCAGGCCATGCCCAGCCACAGCAGCACTAACAGCATCCCTGTTAGTCTCAGATCTCAGGTCAAAACCACAGGTAACTGAGGAGCTTCTGTTAGTCCCCAACGTGCAAGACACACTGAGGGGAGCAGGGAGCTGGGACTTTGCCTCTGCTCCCTGGAAAAGGAAAGGTGAAGGATCATGCCCTGCTTGCCTTGGGATTTTGCCACCTGGAAGTTACCATGAGTAGAACTCACACCTTCCTCTTAGAAGGGCACATTTATTCTCAGCCTATAAAACACAAGGGCTTTTCTCTTCCAGAGCAGAAAGTGATGCTGGTGGAAGCAAAGTGGGCCACCCAGCTTCCCAGAAACCTGTTGGGACGTGGAGTATCTTTGCTTGATCTCATCAACTTTGGCATAGCACCATATTCACCCAAATCAAACACTGCAGAGTTCAACTGACAAAAATAAACCAATTTTGTTCTGTGACCTGTTCTGCAAAGGATATATATTTCACTCTGCAATAAAAGCCCATGCCTTTTCCCCCGTGCCTCTTTCTTTATGGTAACTATCCCTCAGAGACTAAAGACACACACTGCATAATTACATCAGCTGCTGAAACCTCAAACGTGTTTTTCAGCTTCCCACGCTTCACAGCAGGACCAGGTACACTGTTTTGTTGGGTTTTTTTCTTGCCTACTTTTCCATACTATGTAGTCTAATTTTTTTACTCCAAAATATGTTAGTATTTTTGACAGGTACAACTGTAAAAGACTGCAATGCCTCAGCCACATACTGTGCTCACTTTACAGATGGTAATGGAAGAGCAGTTACTGTTTAAAATAATGCGAGAATTAGCAAAGTAAAACTCATTTTTATACACAGCTCTTGCAGGGCTTACAGTTTGTCTAGAAGACAACACTTCATTTCATTTAATAATTATTTTTTGTGGGAAGCAAAACAATCACCTCAGACACAACCTCTTAAGTGATGCTAAAGTAATTGTTCTGAAAGTTCCCAGTTGAAAGAAATAAGTCTTCAATTCCAGGTGGGAATCACACACACACACACACGCACAACCCCAATACACAACCCTCCCTCTCCCTATCCATTTGGAAAAGATATTTATGTGGAAGCTCTGGAAGAAGGACGGCGGCAGAAAAACAAGTGTTGGAATTCCTACGGCAACAGTATCTCAGTGCACACTGATTTTCATGCACATATAAAATCATAGAATCATTTCTGCTTAAAACAGCAAAACCCTGAAGTGTGGGAGCACATAATAAACAGACTGAGCATGAGCTCTGAACGAAACCTTTTGGGTAAGTTCATTCTTAATATTATTTGTATTTCCACTGCACTTGTACCTAAAGACCCTAAAAACCTGGAGCCCCACAGTCATGGCACTAGGAAAGCAAATGGCAAGAGAGTGTCCTTCCCTCACCCCTCCACTAAAAGACTCATAAGCTATATACAGACCAGGAGGGAGGTGAAAGGAAATCCCACTATCTCCATTTCAGAGATAAGGAGCTTGGGTCTGGACCATACACAGACGGGCAAATCTGAAGTTGCCCAGAGATACTGTGCAGAGAACACCTGAGCTGAGAACCCTCATCTGTCAGTGATAAAAACCACTTTGCTCTGTGCAGTCCCTCTCTTCCAACACACGCTTAGGTCACTGTGTTCCACTTAAGTTCTATTGTCAGATTCTCTGCATAACAATCAAAAGTATCCCACTTCAACTGTTCCACTTGCTCTTTCTGTTAGGTCATTTCTGGGTGTCTTTGAAGCCTCTACAGTTCTTTCTAGCCACACTAAAGCAGAGCTGTGTCTAAATCATGTTCCAGATCCAGGCTCAGACTTCAGCAGGACACTGAGATTAGCAGTCAGGTTTCTGTGTATGAACACCTTAGATAAACCCCAGCCAAATCTCTTCTTCCTGCATTTGTTCCACTAACTACTGCTCTCTTGCCCATCAGTCATGTCATCTGCTATGACCCAGCACTATCACAGCCCTCCCAGAGACCACCAAAATCAGCACCCTGAGAAGTGCTCTGTACATACCAGGAGATGTTTAGCATTGCAGTGCACCCCAGCCTCTTGTAGTTACAGCTCCTTCTGCTCTACAAGCTTATCAGTCACTTCCCCACATTCACACTCAGAAAGTATGTTCACTCCCCTTCATGTTTCTGGAACTTTCAAAAATGCCTCCACTTATGTTGTCTCTTCAATTCTTGTCTGTTTTTTTTAACTTAGGACCTTTAAAACCCGCTTCTCCCAACATCCTCCTTGCAGCTCTCCTCTGGCAGCATTCAGAGCTCAGCTCTGATTGCTCTTTTATTCCTGGAGGTGACTCAGTATCTTTTTCTACACTTGACCTCTCCCTTTCAGTTCAGTCTACCATGTCTGATTGCCTCTCTGGCATGCTGTCCTGGATATCTCATGGCCACACACCTCGTTCTTCCCTCACATACAGTTTTGCCAGTCCATTTTCAGCACTGTTTCTGTTATGTCACCCAGATGTTCAGTATTGGTGCTTTATAGACCCCATCTCTGTTTTCTATTTTCCAACTAAATTAGCATTAAATAAATCCATTCCTTTCAGTCCAATGGCTAAAGCGTCTCCCATGCCCATCTTTATTACTGTAGCCTCCTGCTTCTCTTTGAGCTCCTCACTTATTTTCTACCTTATCACAATGCAGCATTCACATCAACTCCCTTTACTCTTACTTCAGTGACCCCACCTGCATCTCCAAATTCCTTCACTGACTTCTCTCCAAATTACATGACCTCCCTTCCAAAATATCACGATGCAGCACCTGCTTCCATCTTTTCCTTCAGTTTCATGGCTGTCTCTTCTACTGTTCTCTTAGTCATGATTTTTGCTAGAATGGTTAGCAGTCTTTGAAGAATTTCCCTCTGTTTCAGCATAAATTTTCCTTCTCCTAGTGCAGCAGTACAATGAAAACGCAGAGTAAGACAATGACTAGAATCCAAGACTCATAACTGGATTTGGAGGATATTTCAGCATTAAATCAATGTATCCCACTGATTTGCCCATTCTGTAGGGACTGAATCCTGGTCTTTGTACACAGTTCCAACAAATATAATAGTTGCTTGGGTCACAGGACCCACACAGGACTTTTGGGTACACTAGCGCAGCTTCAGAACTGCAATACCATATATAAACTATACATAGTTTGAATAGGAGGGTGAGGGTGCTCCTGTTGCAAAGTTCAGTGCATTCCCTTTATCAAAACCACTAAGTGGTCCCCTCTCCAAGTGCTCTGTGAGGATGCACGGACATCATGAGATCCCAACAGGTTTCTCCGTATCTGAGCTGATCACAGATTTTTACCTGATGTGTCCAGCTGATATTATCATTATCACATCACAATTTCAGTTCATCATCTCATCCTTTCCCTCCAAGCCCTGAAAGGTCTAGAACAGGTATTCACCAGAGAAAAAAACTGGTGGTTTTCAGCCCTGACAAATGTGTCAAACTAGTGAACGTGCCCAGCCAGCACAGCTGGCACTACAGTTTCTTTACTTTCTGAAATAAACACATAGCTGTGTATGCTGGTGGGAAAGGATTAAGGTGTACTGGTATTAGATGCCTTTTAAATTATGATCTTGTAAGTTATTTGCATGAGGCGGAATGAAATCCTATCCCACAGAAGGAGAGGGCAAAAACAGACTGATGAGATGTTCTGGAAGCCTGCTGGCTGGGAGCCTCTCTGCTCTACTCTTTGCCTCTCTAGTGCTACTAGATTATCTCCTGTCAAGGGACATACCCTGCCATCGGAGTATCTAACAGTTCAAAGCTAAATAATCAAACACAGAAAAGGAAGCAAACTCCTACCAATCTGTCTGCTAGGAGGTACAAATAATTGGAGCTATGCATTCATATGCATCCATCCGTACACATGTGCCTGAAAAGGGAGGAAAGCATGTTCTTTGCTTACTGTGCTGAGATTTGAAGCATAAGGTTGCAGAAAAAACCCCAGCAAAAGATGTTGATGGAACTGAGTTTTAGGTCAATTCAATTAATGTAGGAAAACACATTTTTAAGAAATGGTTTCATTTGCTTTTAAGGATGACCACACTAATAGTGTAAAGTAACTACTACTGCTGCACATATCCCTTCATTTAATAGCTGTGGGGCTTGATGTCACTAACAGCACATAAAAGGAAAGAAAACACTCAACATTTTGTATAGCCTTCATCAGACTCTTCCCTCTGCTGTAGTGGCATAAGCAGTAAGAGTGCTTAACCCACTGTGGATTTCCAGGCTTCTCAGGCTATCTTCTCCCTCTCCACCAAAAGCAATTCCATTCAGCTTTAGCTACTTTTTAATCAAAGGAAACTATAATCACACTAGTAGGATGCTAATTCTGAAGAGACATTAGCAAAACCACAGTTACTTCATTAAACTGCAAACCTGTGGTTGATAAAGGATCATGAGATCCCAAATAATATTTTGCTCTTTTGCATAGATCAAATTAAAGCAGGGTTGGTTAATTAAAATACTATTATTAATAAGAGCAATAATACCAGCCTCAATGACAAAGCTGAAAAATGAAGTGCCAACAACTACTAAGAACCTCAGCTCAGAAAACAATAACAATTTCATACTCACATTTATCACCAAAAAAAGCCTTCCCCTGACCTTCAGAAAATGAGATCTGTTTACCACATCAGTTAACAGGGAGTCCTAAGTCGAGCGCCTTCAGTCCTAAGTAACATGTAAATCCACACAGCAAAACAAAGTAATACAACACTGAACAAGAATGTGGGGTAACATCTGTGAGGCTATTTTTTGCCTGAATGCTTTTACGCTCCTTTTAGTTCTCAGCTTCTCCTAATTGCTGACTTTGGCAAAATCCAAAGGATTTGTCACTGTTGCCTTCAAATATCTGCATTCCCAGAAACATAAAAAGCATATACTTACCTGTAGCAAGACCTGTGATTGATTACACCTTCACTCTCTGAATACCCTCTGGAGGTTTTGCTCAGTCCCGAAAGGAGAGGGGGAAGGGATGGGAACAGTTGTCTGAAGAGCACTATATTAATTCCAATAAAAGTACAATTTCCCCCATGCATTTGACAGCACCATGAAAATCATACTAGGCGGATTCCAGGTAAATCAGTCCTTCCAGATACAGAGTTGAGTCAAGCGAACTCTATTGCAGCACGACAAGGAAAAAAGTTGATGTATCAAGGCAGAAAACCCTGATGTAAAATTCATGGGAATGGGAACAAAACACAATCAACACAAAACAATTCCTATAGCGAGTGGGGGGGGGAAGGGGAAAGAAAACAAACAAAAAAAAAGAGTTGGTGCCTTAACTGTTAGCACAAAGCATCAGTGGCAAACGAAGGGACCTGTCCCTTTTGGCATCTCCCTGATGGACAGCCTGAGCCGGTGCCCAGCGCGTTCCTCCCGCGCTGCCTTCCCTCTGTCCCTGGGCTCTGTGCAGGAGCCAGCCGAGCATCCCCGGGAGCGCACACATGTCCGCGCACCCCCCATCCAAGCACACGCGCTCCCCTGCCTCGCTCCTACACCCACAGCACCTCCGCACTCACCGTCACGGGCTTCCTCCCCGCGACTGCAGTTGCTGCAAATGTGTTTGATCTCCTTGCCTATGTGGTACTGTATCACAAACGAGACATTGTTGTTAGTGGTGCTGCTGGGCTCCTTCAGTGGCTTCATCCTCACTAGATAGAAAGCTTTCTTTTTAGGTTTCTGCCCACTCATGTCCGAAGCCGAGCCCTGCCCGCAGCCAGCAGAAGGAAAAGCCAGCATCCCAGGCTGCCTGGCGTGCGTGCAATCCGCCATCCGCTCCGGCTCGCTCGGTGCCGAGCTGCCACACACACACCAGGGACGAAGGGGAGGGCTGGGGAGAGGGGGAGGCGGGAGGCAGCGCAGGCAGAAGCGCTGCCTGCCCTCCGCGACCCCGGTGCTCCGCCAATCCCCCGGGCTGGGCTGGAGGATGGTCAGCGCGTCCCCGCTGCCCGCGCATCCCCCGGCCGCGGAGCCCGGGGCGCACCTTCGGGTACCACCTTCGGGTACCCTGCCGGCGGCGGACACCCCGCGGGCAGCGCCTCCCCGCGCTCCCCCCATGCCTTTTCCCCCGTTCCCCCAAGCCCTCCGGATGGCGGGCACGGCTGCATCCTCCGGCCTGGAGAACGGGGACGGCACGGCAGGCTGTCCCGAGCAATGAATGCCTGACACACCAAGGGCTGTCCGGCACCCGCGGGATGCTAACCCCGCTCCCTGCGCCTCGGGGGGCACCGGGCCGCTCTGCTTCGGGTGCCCCGGCAGGACCAAACCCCACCCGCTTGCCATTCTTGATTTTTCTCCCCTTCTGTGTCTTACAAAAGGCAGAAAAGGCGCCTGGCCTGGGCAGGAGGGCAGCCGTGGACAGTGGCTGGCACTGCCCTGTGACTTCGGCCCGAGTGCCCCTGCGGGGGGATCGCTCCTCGGTGGAAAAGGCTGACCGGCAGTTTGATTTCCTTTCGACTGCCCATCTGGGGGATGAACTTCTTTGTCTCCCTTGCCTCCTGCTAAAATTGCAGCTGCTCCAGAGAACAGCCTGCTCATCCCCGGCAGCCTGGGCAGAGCACTTCCAAAACTCCCTCAGCCTGAGAGGGATTATAATCCCTGACCAGACACGCTGTCAATCCCCTGCTGCCCAGCTGCCCTCGAAATGTGCAGCCTGTTTTCAGGGCATGGTAAGCAACCCAAGCTGCCCAAGCAGCAGCTCAGGACAGCACCTGTGACACAGAGAATGAGAGGAGTGGGAGTGAGGATGCTTGCTTCCTGCAGGCTTTGGGAAGAAAAGCCTGAAGAAGAGATGATAACCTCAGCTATTCTGGCTGCTGTTACAGGAATGTGAGTGCTGCTTCTTTAAATCTTCAGCAAGCTATCAGTTTGGCAGGCACTAGGCAGAAGGAGTACAATTGGGGCAGACGAAACACGGCAAAGAATAACACCATTCTCCTTATTTTTAGCCAAAGCCCTTGCTTGCTGCTAGAAGAAATCCACTCATTCTGCAATTCTTTACCATTGCCACATGTTGTTGCCACATGTTTAACTGCAACAAGAGGCCAAAACAGCCTTGATTCTCTTCAACTGCACATGAAACAGTCAATGAGACTTTTGCCTAAAGAAGACAGAGCAGAAACTTAAGGATTCAGTGCTATGGTTTTCTATTTTCTCCAGTTCACGCATGCACGCACACACACAGGCACACAGAAGATGCATGCAATGAAACTGCTGACCTACTTGTTCTGCGTCATTCTGATGCAGGTCTGACTTCTCACCTGGCACTCCTGGGAGTTGAAACCTTGAGATGTTACATACAGCAGAAAATGCAAGGCTTTACTTTTCTCAGCAGTGTTCACAAATCAGCCTAGGTGCTATGAGAGCTCACAGAAACACGGACTGAAGCATGCTCTCAGCAGAATTATGCCGTTCACCAAGCCACGCAAGCATCCTACACGCTGGGCTTTGTGTATGGGTTTATGCTGAAGAGTCGGTCACCTCAGGTGATGTATTGCCCCAAAGGACTTGATTTTGCATGTGTTACTCATCTAAAATTCTTACCCCTTTCATATGAGCGGTAGGAGAACAGGGAATGCAGAATTATTCAGGAACAAACAGGTGAATTCCCCAAATGTGCGTATCATGTAGTTATGATCTGATGCACTGAGGAGCCATCCCTTCGAATGCCTGATGCTGAGATCCTCTTTGCTATGTTATACATTTGGAATGCAAAGGCTGAGAAGAGTTTGATCCCCCACCAGTCACACTGCAGTTCAGACACTTGCAGTGGAATTCTTTCTAAGTTATTCACTGCTTTTGAGGATGCCTTTGCTTAGGTTGTGATTCAGAAAATAATTAGGTGAGCAGAAGATATGACCATAATTCACCTTCTGAACTTGCTTACAATTCACAGCTGTCACTGGTACTCAGCACTGCTGCATTATGTAAATGGGTCAAGAGAGGAAAGCACATTCAAATGTCAACTTCCCTGAATTTGGGAAATATGAGTGTTAATGAAATGCAGGGTGAACTCAGAACTGGAATATCCTATCTGTTGTCTCAGGGCAGTATTGGGGTATTGTGCCTCATCTGTTTTAAGAAAGGAAACCAGAGCTGAAGACCAGAAGAGCTGGTCCTGTAAGACAAACGATCTTGTAGTTCAGGAATTGGGTAAGACTTAGGACATGAAAAACTGGGTCAGATTGTCAGCCTTTTGCAGCCTCCCTCTGTGACCTCAGACAAATTATTTACAACATCTTGGTATCTCAGCTCCTTGGCTGAAGAACAATGATGTTGACATTTCTGTTTTCCAGACAAATTTCATGAAATTATATTTCAAGGTGCTCTGAGGGTGTTTGGAGGGGAAACACACAGACCTTTCAAATACAGAGATCTACTGTTTATAGCAAAATGAGAGAGGAAACAGGGAAAACATGTTCCATCAGGCTTAGTCCAAACAATTCGCTCATTCCCAGCTCAAGCTTTTTTGTTTCACTGGATTTTGTTTCAATGGTATTTATCCCTCCTCTTCCAACTCATTTTATTCTAAAACCATAAAATTCAACTCAGATCTGAAAATAGACTTGGTATCCAAACACAGCATTTTTAGTGACTCTGTTATTATTTGCCCACCCCAAACAACTTCTGGAGAGGGACAGGAGCAAACCCTTTCTCAGGCAGAGACTGGAAGATTATCATCTATGTTTTAGTCCAGCCTCACATGTGAAAGAACTATGAAATACCATGGGAACAGATCCCAGGAGACTGCGGAAGCCCAGCTGCTCTGACACGTATGGGGACATTTGGGAATTAAGTAACTGGTCCAGTGAGTAACGTTGATTCCATGCGGATAAGAATCCCAGATTATCATGGAGAAAGCCCAGTGCATTTTTGCTTGCAGGTGCTAAGTATTTTGAATGCAAACAAGCCCTGAAGCCATCTGCTAGTATGTCTCTTGTAACATGCACTTCGCTATAACATGCAAATTGCCTTCATTCCTAAGAGCTGCCTTATAGAGAATCTGAATTTGCCACAGCTCATAAAACAAAAATATGTTTAATTATGATCTGTGCCATTATGGCGAAAGCGGCTGCTGCTAGTCAGTTCCAGGACAAATAATGAACAATAAAGTACTGCAATATTCCTGTAGAAAACTACTTGGTTTGCCTTGTTTTTAAAGTTAAGTTTAAAAAAAAAAAAGTGTAATAACTCTTTCACCGCCTCAATACACACCTACAAACCTTGGCATAATTTTACTGCATAGTGGACAACAAAATCAATGAACAGGATGTCAGAGAGTTGGTTATTTGACAGTGAATCAACAAACTTGCATCCTATTCCCAGTCCACATTTTCATCTTCTATAAGCTTGGGAAACCATTTGTACTTTCAATTCCTCCCCTCTGCAGCCTTTGCCATTAAGGAGAGTGCCACTTCCGTTGTCCATAAAAAGAGATGAGAACAGCATCCCCTTTAAACAGATGACTACTGAGATATTGGTTTATACCTGCATCAAAATCTTTGAGGCCTGACACTATCTTACCATTTTTTTCCCCTGGACCATGTTTCCCCATGTCACAGATCACTTGGCTAAGTCTTTTTTTGGGACACTGTGCCCTCAAAAAGCAGGGAAGCTTTTGGCTGTGTTTTCCACACCTCAGGAAAAGAACATTTCTTCTTAGTTCTTTCTCCAAGCTGTGGCACTGTGCAAATGCCCAGTGCCATTCGGGACACCCCTGCAGTCTGTCCTACAGCTCTCAGCTGAACAACGTGGAGGTTTCTGTGTGGGCAGGACAAGCTCCCTCCCTCTTCCAGCACTAACAGGTGGACAACAGAACTCCTGCAGAAGCTTTTCATCCTTGTTTCTTTAACACAAATCTTGTCTTGGAGAGCTGTAGTGTTCCCCTGAAGAAGCTATGGCTAACAGAATGGCACAGTCCATGTGAAAATGCCAGACAAATGCAAGTCTAACAAGGCACCATCACTTCTCAGCAGTTTAGTCTTTCTAACAAAAACACCATGATTCATGTTTTACAGTCTATTTAGGTTTTACAGGGATGCCCCTGTACTTGGCAATTTTTCACAAATATTTTTCTTTCTATTTCCTCTGCCCACTGTACTACACATCCCAGTGAGAAGAAGAAAGAGATAAAAGATAAATAACTAATTACCAGCTGGTCTGGTGATTAACACATACATTGATGTTTTATTACACATACTGAAACAAACTGATCAACTCTGAGTAAAGAGGAAAACACGTACAATTTGATCCACTGACTACAACACAGGAATCAGCCACTACCACAGAACCTCCTTTGGTAGCATCTTCAATTCACTATCAAAAAAAACGCCCCCCAAACCATTTCAGGACAGCTGGCATTTGCCAATGGAATTTGTTGCCAGGTGGAAAATGTTTCTAGTTGCAAGGCACAACTTAAGCCTGGACACCCAAACATTTTCTGGTTTGCCAGGCTGTTAGTGCAGCAGGAGGACTCTGGTCCGTGGCAGGGGCTCCAGGGTGCCAGGCTGGCAGTATTTCTGCTTACCACATCAGCAAAACTGGGAGGGCAAGGAGGAGGGAGAATCAGCCTGAGACTCCTGCAGGCCAAAATAGAATATGACCTTTTTAGTTCTGCAGCTATAAACACATTCTTAAGCAACAATCCCAGCTACTCCTTGCAGTTACAAGCCCAAGAGGGCCAGGTGATGAGCGCTGCACAAGCAAAGGCAAACTGAAGGAAGAAGAAAGGAAAGAAAATTCCCTTTCCTGGCTTCCCTACATTAAGCAACACTGCTGAAGCATCACACATTCTTGCTCTACCTGCAGGGCTCTCCACATCCTGTGCACATGCTTTGCTGTGTTGGAGTTGTCTCCTTATTTAGGAGAAGTCCTGCTTTATTTCAGCGTGATGCCATATGGTGTGACGAAAACAAACAGAAAAGGTTACACACACAAAACACGTAAGCTTAGAAACACCTGTTTGCTGCAAGAGTGAAGAACTACTGATGGCAAAGGCTGTGTAAGGATAAAAGGGAAGATGTCATCCTACCTAGCAGGACAGATGGAAAGTTGCTGAGCTGCCATTTGAATCCCCAAATATCTATGTGCAATTAATGCCCAAAGGCTGATGAAGCCAAGGGTAAACATCAGCAGTGAACCAATGTGGAGTCTGGATTTGTAAAACAGCTGAGCAAGCGACCATTAGCATTAGATCTGAATTTTTGTAAGAGACAATCTTTATGCTGAAATTATAGGTGAAGTTCGTGCTCTAGCAGAGCTTACTACAAGTCCTAGCACCAGAGTCACTAGCCACTATAGTTCTAAAAAGATCATTACCTCCCACCTTAGAAAATCCACTCTGAATTTTTGTATCTAATTTTGAATGAAGACGTCATGTGGTTTTATGATCTGTTTGGAGCACATTGTACATCCTGCATAACTGGCTTTCCAGAGGAATGGAAAGCTACCCCATTTTTACCTTGACAATAGACACAGGATAGAGCTGAGGCATGAACTGGGACTCAGCAGCATCCCTGCATCTTCTAAACTGAGAGTTTCATACAACTGCAATCTTGAAGTTAACAAAAAGCAGTTCCAAAGACCTCAGTGCAATTACAAGATTGAAATCAAAGAGGAATCTGAATTAAGTTCTGCCTGGCCAATTTAGTCATTCCCATGGCTGCACATCTTCACATATACCAAAACACAATAGTACTGGTGACTTGGAAGACTCACAGCTTCCTTGCTGGTTATTCCCTGCTTGACACAGAGAATAAAGTATGAAATACACTGGATTTTCACACCCCACACTGCCCCAAAAGAGTTTTTTCTTACTGCGCATAAATAAATTAACAGCTCTGCACCTTCTGCTGTCCTCCCATCTAAACCAGAGCTGTCTTATATATAGGCACAGAAAAATATTTTTAAAAGCCTCACAAAACCAAACCCAGCGTCAGGTATCAGGCTGCATCTATAATTCCTCACAAGGTTCTGTTCTCCCACAGCCTGCTAAAAAAAGCTCAGTGAGTGGAGAAGGCAGAGTGTGCCTGTGTGCCTACCTGTGAGCCTAGCAAGCCCCTGGGGGAGAAACTGAATATGACTTCTTGTCCAAAGTGCTTCTAGACATGAAAAAGGGAGGGGGAAGGTCCAGAGGAGGAGTCCAAGCCTCCAGGGTAAATAAAGTCAAGTACTGGTCACCTCTGGGTGACATACAGGCAGAACTGCTCCCACTTCATGGGTTAGTTTTATACTGCTTCCCACGGATACAGAAGCCAGGCACTCGTGGCTTTGTTGGCCCCAAGTAAAACTACGTGTTTGAAAAGCAGAGCAAAGAACACAATAGGAGGATTCCAGCGCTGTGCATTACAACTGTTTCATAACAAGAACCTTAATCTGGACAAAATCAAGTGCTTGACTTAAAATAACAAGGAAAATACAGCAGAAGCCCTGGATTTACAACATGCAATGGGGAAACTTGAAATTCAGTGGAACCTATCACAATTCTACTGTAATAAACCCAGGACAGCCCCTTATGGAGACTCTTGCATGCAAGCAAAGCTCAGCAAAGCAGGTCATGATGATCATCTTTGAGGACATCACTATGGTTTTCTCGCTGTTTTCTCAGAAATTGCACGTCTCAAGATGAGAACAAAAGAAACAATGCTGAGAAAAAAATCTACTTGTCATTGCTAGTGCCTGAGAATCCTGGGTGATCAACTTGAGACACCTGAGAAGACCTCGGTCTTTCTAGACCTGCTGCTTGGGACATCCCGAAACTCTGTCCCTTTTAGAGTGTGTGGGATAGACATGAGTATCACAAATTCTCAGAGGTCTAAGACTTTTCACTCCCTATCACAAGCACTCAAGGACTGAGCCATATACAGTGCTCTGTCTGCCCTGGCTCCAGAAAGGTCTGAGTCATTTGGCTTTAAGGAAAATTTAAGAAAATAGGTCAAACTGAACTTCCCATCACAGGCAATTACAGCGAAGTCAATCAGCTTGCACAAGCATTGCTCTCAGCACAAACTGCCCTCGCACTTCTGTCTACGTAACTAATCAAATTCATTCCTGATCATATCAAATAACATGGCTTCTCTAAGAATATACAGACATTCCCTGCTGATAATCCTTACTTTTACTGTTGCTTCTCAGGGCAAAATTATGGAGAAGGATCACACTACAGGAATCTTTGTTGAAGTAATACATCCAAAATAAGTAAGAGTGTGGCTTGAAATTGCTGGACAGACCAAAAGATTTATTTCCAAGCAATTAAATTGATAGTCGTTATCTCAGAAACTCTCTATGGCTGCTGAGATCACCAGCTTAGAGCAGACAAAGTTATGATCAGCACATAATAGGGATGACTGGATTTTTTGCCTTTATAAATGACTCATATTAAGTCTGTTGCTTGCAGTTCAGAACAGTTTACTTGAAGGTCAGGGATATGACTGTGCATGAAGCACACTCATTTAGGGAACACTTTCACACACACAAAAAAAACCCACCCAGCAAATGAAGAAGAATACGTTTGACAGACTTGGCCCCAAAGAGCTCATTTGCAGTAACACACTTATAGACTCTTACCCAGACTTTCCAGGTCAATGGCCTGGGCCTTACCACATCTCTTGTGCACCAGTGGGTCAGCCACACAAAACTAAGGGGTTTTCATTTCAGTTGTACAGCTCACTATGGTTCCTGTGCTTTCCAGTACCATTGTGTTTGAAGCAATCCCAGAAAGTCATAAAATGCAAAAAGCTTTGGAGGATGGATGTGGGGGGAAAGCCAGACAGCAAGTTCACTGCAGTCAAAGCCTGACCAAGCTCAGATGAAGGATGAGAGGCTGAGCTGAAGGAGCAAGCTAAAAGTGCATGAGGTCTAACAGAAGAGGCAGGCAGATTCAAGTGGGAACACGAGGCGAAGGGAAGTAACATTCAGTCTGAAGAGAAAAAAGATAAAGGGAAAGAGAAGGAAAAGAGAAAAGATTAGGAAACCTGTGAATGGACACTTAAACTTTCAGGGTGCCTTTGAAACAACAGACCCTCCCAACCTTCAGAGGCTTCCCCACCACTGAAAAATTGCACATGAGCAGTGCAGGAACCAAGAGTACCACGGCAGCTGCACAGGGTGATTGAGGTAGCTGTGCTGGCAAAGCTGTAGGGGGAAGCTTTCATAAGCATCTGCCTCCACTGGGCCCGAGAGCAGCACACTCTGTCAATCACCTCACTTCAATAAGCGCTCACATTTTTCTCAAATTAGAAATTAAGACAACACAAATCCCTAGGAATAGCATGCAGTTTCTATACATATCACCCAGTGAGCTAGTAGCTTGCAGTACTGAAATAAAGCAAGAAGTTTCTGATATTATCACAAGCATTTTTTTTCAGCCTTTCCTCCTTCAGCAGAAACACAGGGTCCTCTGAACAGCACAGAAATCTGCATGAGGAGCTTTTCACTTTCTCCAAAGAAAATCAGGAAAAAACAATTCTTACTCTCCTCTTATTAGCCCCGGTTATCTTTACAGGGGCCCAGTCATTTTTCATCACCAGACCCCTATCTCTTAGTCACTGCTTGTACTTTCACGGTGCACTGGTGTGAAGCCAAAAGCATGGAGGGAAAAGTTTGGCTTTGTATCACTCCCAGGTCATTATTTGCCTACCGTCCCCAGAGTTTAACATGACCAGGTTAGTCTGCACAACACCAACAGGCAATATATGTGCCATCTACAGATCTTGCTGACAAAAAGCCATGGTAAGCATTGTTTGCATCTTTAAAACCTTGAGTAGCAGTCAACAGAAAGAAGCTGTGGTGTGCTAAAGGATCTGAAGAAACAGCTGTATAATCAGTTTTTGCTGGAACATATTTTAATGTGAATCTTGCCAAGCTCTTTAACGCCTGCCCATTGGATAATGCCTAAAAGATTCAGGCTAGATCTTAGTAATTTTTCAGGGCCTTTTATAAAAGGAGGAAACAGCTAAAACCTAACTCAGCTTTTTCAGTGATGCATTGCCATAATGCATAACAGCATACCCATAGTACTCTTCGAAATCTTAGCCATCATATGTGTTAATTATTCACAAGAAATAAAAACTTATTTCCAATATTTGCTCACTTTTTGAGGTTTTGCAGATTCAGCTGCTCCACCTGCATGATCCATAATGCCTGTCTGTCAAAGCCTAAGTCTCCAGGGGACACAGGTAGCAAAAAGAGCAGGATTTTTCTTTTCCCAAAGGTTTAAACCAGAGAAGAATGTGTGACTGAAGGATGAAATAGAGAGACTGCAGTAAAATATGCATTTCATTCACAGTGGAGGAAATGCAGCAAAATAATGATAAAACCCACTGCAGATCTTTTTTATTACTTTGTATTACAAAAATTCCAAGGGGCCCCAGCAGAGCTTAGGACTGCAGTATACAATGTACTCTGACATTTTAACAGACTTTTTATCCTAATGATCTTCTTCACGTTTTCTCTGGAGCAGTAATCCTCTGAGCTTAAAGCATTCCAGCTTCAAGACTTTGTTGGTTCAAGACTTTGGGAAAGCTCTAAGTGCATCATGAGGCCAACAGCAGATGGAAGCTTTCAATCACTTCATGGGTTATTGCTGAAAGTATATCAACAAAACGTATACTAAGAGGTCAAACACATCTGCGTTCCTTACATCACCATGAACAACTAAGACCTCAGTGTTCATAAGCAGTACTTAAAGATCCTGCTGGGAGAAGACTTGTGAAAGAACACAGTTAGCATTCTCTTGTGGTGCTTGCACTGAAGCAGATGCTTCTGCATAAAAAGGTATTTTCCCCTCCCCACTAATTACTTACAGCCAAGCATAAGACCAAGTTGCCCAGGAAGGTTGTAAAATATCCATCTCTGCTGGTTTTCAAGGCTGGAATTGGTAAGTGGCCAAGCAATCTGATCTAACTAGACCTGTGTTGAGCTCCAGGGGTCTCATCCAACCTAAGTTATTCTATGATTCTAAAACATTCAATCTATAGTATCTTCCTCTGACTTGTACACCTTTCGGCTAATAACCAAAGGCAGTTCCAGGGCACAGATGAGCTGACAAGGGGGGACGTGTGTGAATGTACTTCTGCACATTGCAAGTGTGCAAGCTTGCTTGTCAGAGTAACAGCTTTCAGCCACTCAGAAGAGGTATTTAAGTGGGATGTGACCATGCTACAGCCTTTTGGGAAAAAGCTGGTAAGCTGTTGCTCATGAGAATATAAAGAGCTTTTCAGTTTTCTCCAGGGAAGCCTTTTGGACTTCTTGCTCATAGAACCTGCAGCTTTCCTTCTTGAGAGATCTCACGCACAATAAGCTGTAAATAAGCTTTTCATACCAAGACGCTACTTTTACTTTTTTTCCCCCAGTTAAATTTTGCCGTTCTTCTAGCCATTTCAAGAAATTCAGAACTATGCACACTTTGCAATTATGCCTTGTAACCCTTCCTGATAAAGGTTCCTCCATCACTTCCCATCCACCTCCATCTGAAGGAATCTCACCTCCACAAGACAACTATCCCAGGAAACACAACACGTATTACAAGACAAAGGGCTGCTCTGCCTGCCTGAGGCATCTCTCTGCTGATGTCTGATCAGAAACATGCTGAGGGGGGAATGGAAAGGCTACCAGCCCTGACAATACAGGCCACTAACTGTGGCTACACATGGGAGAGGAACAGGAATTCTGTGAGGCCAATCTGGCGTCCAAGTGGTAAAGCGAGGATTGTTAATGTGGAACAAGTGCTTGCTTTGCTCTTTCTCTTGTTCTTCTGACCGAAGCAGGACTTAAAAGGAAAGAAGGTGACAAAACAAAGAATATGGGTTGTAGAGAACGAAGCAGCTTATTATAAAGCTATTATGAATAGTTGGCTTGCTGCTTAGCTAGGGGATAATGAAGTTAGCAATTAGAGAATGATGAATGGTTGAAGGGGTTTTATAATGGTATGGAAAGATTTTCATCTTTATATCAGACAGGTTGAATTCAGGTCAGGTCAGTACCAAGTGAACGTGAATGCCATTTGGTTTACTTCATCAGGTTGTGTGGAATGAGCTTGGTCTCTTGTAAGCTGTTGGGGACAAAGGCTTATTCATAAGTAATTATCTGTAATAAGCACCTCAACTTGCATAAGGCAGAGCTTTAAATAAGGTACTGTTCCAACAGCCCAGCCTTAAAAAGGTTACAATTCAAGCAGATACAACTGAAAAAGTATAATTTACATATGACAAAGAGAAAGATGTCATAGTTTGTCCACTATCTTACAGAAACAATATGCTGCAGCTTTATTTGAATCTCTGCTCAATTACGAGCCAGTTTTTCCTGCTTGGGCATTTAGAAATTGCACAGTGCCTGTTGGGCAAAACGGCAGTCTATATAAAGAAGCAAAGAACATAAGGTGCCCTTTAGTAGCCACCACATACATCAGCATCTTTCAAGAGTCTGCTTCTGCTCTCACCAATCCCCCCAGTGAGAAAGAGAAGGCGTGTTAGTTAGAACCAAGGCATGGCATCAGCTTCTGCTTGCTAGCAGGAGCTATAAACAACACTGTGTAAAGATAATGGACAACTGCCTCTTCCACTGGGTTACTGCCAGAGGAGCACTGGTGTTTGCAGGACACAACTTGTCGTTCAAATCCTTACCAGAAATTTTCAGCAATTGGGAATTATGAAACCTCTGGGGTTTATATTTTGGGAGTAGTCAATAAATACATGAGAAAAGGTTAGAGGTAGTAGAGAACAGAGAGTTAGGTAAGGGACAAAAAGAGGTAGGGAAGCTGGAGGAGAGAAGGAATCTAGGAATTTAGTTGAACCCGGGAGAAGAAAAGAAATATAACAAGGACAAGAGACGGAGAGCTAATACACAGAGACCCCAGAGAGACTGCAGTGACTTGACCTATGAGTGGGGTTATACTGATGCAGTCCATTGTCATTGTCACTGACCTAGCACAGATTCAAAATTCCATGCAGCACTGAGTGAAGAGTGCTTCATCTAGCGCACTGCTGAGCAGTGCTGCTCTGCTGCATGTTCTGCTTTGAGTCTGTGCAATGGGACCACATTAGGCATTTGCAGCAGTATAATCACATTGAGTAACTGGAACTTCTTAAACATCGATTTCCTTGCATCCTTAGAAGGGCTAACACAAAACCAGTGGTGTGGAGCAGAGAGGATGGCAGGTTAACCAGTGCTCAGCTCCCCATTCCAGGCTGCACTGTCCATATAATTAGATTTTGTATTTTGACAACTGTCCCAGAATTAAAGCAGTTACAATTATATGAAGTTCGAAGCATGGAGTTTAGGACTAGGAGCTGTGAATGTCTCCAAGGCAGGAATGGGCTAACTGAGGTACAACCAAGTAATGTTAAAGCATCTGAGGGAGGAGGTGGAAGGAAATGGCTTCATGGCTGGAAAGAAAGAAGCACAGCTTTGTAAGGAGAGGCAAAGGGAGTCTAGCTTTGGATGTCACAGGAGGTGATCTTTTTTCCTTCATTTCTTTCTGTGCCTTCTCCCCATCCTCTGAGGAGAACAGACAGAAGTGGGCATTCTGGACAACAAAGGAAGGGGGAAAGATTGCAGCTTGGTTCAGGAGAAAAAATTAGGAGCTATCTGAGGTGCTAGAGCAGTCAAGGAACTTCTTTACTCTCACATAAACTACTGTGTTCTGTTACCTTATGCTTCTGATGTTTTCTTCTGTTGTTAAAAGCCCATGGATTGACTAAATCTATTATCTTTTCATTCTGTCTTCTGACTCATTGACTCTGAGCATGTAACACAGCATTTTTGCTGCACAGTAATGGTGACACTGGGACCCTTTTACAATCAGTGAGGTTTCCAATGCATAGCCCTGGAAATCCAAAGGCTTACAGCTGTCCGGTTTCAGAGCTGGTGATGCTAGGTTTGACAACATGACATATCATCCAGGGACAATTACCAAGAGAACATTAGCTTTTGGGAAAATAGAAAGGAAGACTCATGGTCCAGAGGATCCTGAGGCGTGAAGGGCAATGTCCATGACCTTTGTTTTTGTTCACACGTTTTGAAATTGAGTTATTTGGTTATTTAGATCCAGAAGAGAGAACTCAAGTGCTTCACAGAAGCAATTCAGAAAATACACTTTGCCTCTGCATAATAGATACTTGTGAAGTTTAGGGCAGTTCTTCCGTGTGTCAGTAGACACAGGAGGTGCTGCAAGCCTGACTCATTTGCCTCTGTTGACAAAAAGCATGCCACTGTTCAAGATGAGACACACTATAATATCAGTGTCTTTTAGTCCTAAGGGTCTAAAACTATGTGTCAACCTTCTGTAAATTAATAACCTCCAGTTGTCTTCTGGTTGGGAGGATGGGTAGTAAAAAAGGTATTGTTTAACTATCATTTTAATGAAGATTACAGAGGTTTTTGGTATTTTTTCAACTGTTTCAGTCATCAGCTGATATCTTACAAAAGGATGACAGGTCAGATAAGGCACAAGTCTTTTAAAAATGTGAAAACATTCTTCAAACAAAGTTGTGCTGATAAAGATTTTTGATAATGCAAGCCTTGCAAAACTAGGTTTCCAGGAAACAATGGATCTACACACTTGGGATGACTGAGTGACAACCAAAACAGAACAGGGAGCAATCACAATGCAAAGCTTTGTGTTAATATGCTTGGTATATCTTTATAAATTTAATCTCCATAGATTAATCATTGTCTGTAGCTTACTGTGCTCACAAAATGAAAACCACTGAAATTCAAACCAAGGATCCTGAAACAAACCCAACCAGAGACATTAACAATGCTCCAGTGAGTATGCTGGCACGCTCTGATATTTCAGGTCAATGAAGCTTGTTCAAAGCAAAACATCTGGAGCACTCTAAATCCAGCCTGCTTTAACAACTAAATCTATGCTGAGCTTCTCTTCATTTCTTTAAGATGCCATTTAATTACAGTCCTGATCAATGCCATTTTGCAAAATCATTTCCTGTGCTACTTTGCCCATTAACAATTAAAATTATTATTTTCTCTCCTTCTACTCTGGATAGCTTCTTAGAGCAGAGAATTCAAATCTTACTTTCTGATCCTTAGCACTGATTTTTGGTCCAAATACAGAATTTAAATGTTGGTCTACGGCCTGAAGGTTTTAGAATTTTATTCATACCTTCCTCTGCCATTTTCTGCTCAGAGCTGAACTGAAACAAACACTTAGGGTATTTAAGGCTAGATATAGATGTAAGCTAAAGAAATGAATCTTCATTACTTCTCAGACTGTTTTAAAGGGAGCCATTGATATCAGAATTGAAATGGAAGGAGTACTTCCAATCCACTAAGTGGTAGGATTTATTTAAATAAGCATTCAACAGATTTTGTCTTTTTTTTATATATGTATTCAACTAAGTGAAATTTGGCATCTTTGGAGAATATACTTTCTTGGCAAAAATATAAAATGCTACCAGATTCTGGCCATAGGATATTACACAAGGAAGCCTCCCTGCTTCAACTCACAGAACAAATGCAACCAAGTACTATTTTCCCTGTGCCAAATAGACCCCATCTGCAGCTGCATTCTCAGCCTCAAGGTTTGAGAACATCTCTGTCTCTGAGGCTTTGCTGTGAATCCTGAAAAGCAAACAAGCCAGGCACCCTTCCTGCCTCAAAAATGTTTTCCTTTATTTACCACAACACTTAGAGGCCTTTTCTAAAATAGAAATCCCAGACCAATTTCTGTTTCATAACTCTCCTCCTGTATATACACTGAAATTTCACTTTGGCCTTGTCTTATGGGAAGAACATCCTACTGAATCTGTGTCAACTCCTCAGCAGCTTTACCTTCCCCCATAAAGCTATGAAATAACTACTATAAAGGTAATGCCCAGATTAATGCAGAATTAAACTCCCCTGCCATGTTAAGATGAATGCAAATACATGCAAATATTAGTGTAAAAGGTCTTTTGCATTGCTCAGTACAAGTAAATCCATGACTACAGATGTAGATTTCAAAGGAAAAAAACCCACGCTCAGAGCTTCTCCAGCCACACTGTGGAAAGTTCTCTTCCAAGAGAATGATTTCATTGAGGTTTATATCAGAAAAGGTGGCCTCCTGTATGTCTTGTGTTAGACATTAATATTGTTTTGCGGATGCAGAGTGATAAAAAGATATTACTTGTTTTCTATTAAGTCTAGCAGAACTCAGTCTTATGTAGGATGAGGCCATGACTGGTGATTATCAGGGCACCACTGAATCAGCAAGATCTCTCCAGATACACCAATACCTAAAGCGTAGCTAAACTGCATAAACAAACAGGGCTCCCGAAGAAAATCCTACTGTTTATAACTGTGCCATTGTATTTGGGACTGTGTGCTGGAAGCCTCAGAAAAGATAGGAGGTTTTGCCACTATAACAAAAACACAGAAAGCGTCCCTGTCCCGTTACAAAGAAATGCACTTGTCCTGTGGATAAATCACTGAGATACCACAACGCTTTGCACAGTTTGACTGGATGTCTGATACAGAACTGTAAGACGCTTCAGAAGAGAGCAGCTTGCTTTCCATAGTGGTTCCAGTCACTCCTTGCAGAAACATCCACCTAAGAGTCTCCCAATATCTTAGCAAGAAGTGCCTGCAAGTTCCTATCACTCCTGGCCTAGGCCCTGCATTTGCCTTAGAAGAGATAGATCCACAGAGAGCTCATGCATTGCTGCTCAGGGATGCATGGACCATGACATCTTATCTGGAATAAGCTCTGTGCCAACGCGTTGTGCCATGCAGATAATTCTGTTAACTAGCTGTGTGAAGCAGAAGAAGAAAGAGCTGGCATCTGCCAGCTTCCCCAGGATTCGTGGTAAAAGCTAGCAACTGTGCTGCCCATTGAAAAGAAATACTGTGTGTGGGTTGTGGCAGGCTGTGTACAGGCTCATATGCCAAGATGCAAAAGCAGCATCTCAGAGGTGTCTTTCCAGGCTATTTATTCCTTTATTTCTTTCCTTTTCTAAAAAAGAACAACTGAACCATATCCTGGCACTTAGAAGTCTCCCAAAGATGATGTTTCCAGTGGTATATAGACTTTTTTGCTGTTGCACAGAGCGTTGTTTTTCACATGTTTACAGCAGCCTCCAATGCATTACATATAAAACTGAATGCATTGTTTGTCTAGAGTGTCCCTAAGGGAGCAGAGTTATTGAGGTCTGAAATATCTTCATCCCATTTGCTGCCCCAGGGCTGATTGCTAGCCTGCATCTGCTGTTCACAGGAACTGAAAGTTAGGTGGCCAAAAATAAAAGCTCCTGCAAAGAAAACATGTTTTACAGAAAAAAAAAATATGAAAAGAAAAATCTGTAATTATCCAGTCACATTAGTGACAGTGAGATCCTCCCAGCTTTCCAACCACATACAATTAGCAATTGTTTTAAACAATCAATGAGTTAATTACAGCAGTAACTTTCCATTACATTTCACAGGGAATGTATTATGTGGTGGGGTGCATTAGGAACTGCAGAGCAGTACTTTTGCTTAAAAGACAAGCAGAAGGAATACCAGGGTAAGCAGTGTATGCCTGAGTCCTGCACGACTTCCCAGCAGCACGCCTTCCTGCAGTGCCAGTGGCTGTTTCCCCTTTTTGTGGATACATTTTTTTCCTTACAAAATGAGACCTGAAGCCCCAGCCACACTCAAAGTGCATCTTTTCCTGAATGCACAATCTCCCCTAACCACCCAAAAAGCACACTCAGCAGTACAGCAGATACAATCTACCAATGCAGCTGCCATCCTGCAATCTCTTACTCTAGGTGACACATTCTGAAGTGGCTTGAATAAGACAGGACTCCTGTCATTAACCACTTTTCCCTTTGAACACTGGATTGTGATACATTCCTTAGTTTTTTGGTCTCTTTAAAAAGCTTCTTACTAGCAAAGATTAATGACTTCACTGTCGCTGTGAAACAGGGAAAAATGGGGGGAGCACTGCTAAGCACAGCTGTGATTTATCTATCTATCTACAAATCCCACTGATCAGCTTTGATTTGCTGCAGAAACACAATTTTAGCATGGGATGGGATACTCATTTGCATCAAGGCGATTGATAAATTGATGCCTCCTGTAAGCTGGCATCATAATCTAGTACCTCAAGCTTTTGTGGGTCATTATCATCTCAAGAGTGCTCAGGTCCACACTGGAATGTGTGTTTCCAGAATGCAATTTCAGTTTCATGTAATGACTGCAGGCTTCTAGATCCTACCCAGTAAAGCCAAGAAAAATATTCCTGTTGGGTTTCAGCCAGAGTCCAGTTCCTTCCTCCGCTGGGAACTGGGCATTTCATTACCAGTGGCAGAGGTCTGTATTGCTGGGACACATGCAGAGAAGAGTCAGCCTGCAGCTGTGAGAAAACCACTGCTGCTTTGATAAAAACGCAACTGCTTACGTGCATTGTGGACTCTCCTCTTCCAGGCTGGTTGGATCGAGGGCCTTCACTGAGGGAAGAGCCACCTCATTCAGGTGCAGGGAGTGTGCCCTATTCTGGAACTCCAAGTGTGTTTCTCAGAGAACATGTATTGTCTCAGGCTCTCTAGAAAAGACAAGCCTGCCTACGAATAAGGAAGGGGTGTATTAGGAAAGCTAGAAATATAGTTTTTCAGTCTTCCTAGCCCTAAATAAGGCTGAGTAATGGCATGTCATTGCTCTCCTTTGGAGGTGGCTGTCAGGTATGCTGCTACCTGCTTGGGGGAAATGAAAGCAAGCCAGCAGCAACCTGTCCCCTCCCTTCAAACACTCACTGCATCTTTGCCAACCTTCAGTGCCAAGCTCTGTATCCCACTCACCTGAGCCACTGTTTCATTTTCCAACATGAGCTGGAATGACTTATCCTCTCCAGTGCTTTGCCAATTACACCCTACAGATGCTGGGAGCACAAGGAAGGCACCATACCTATGTTCTTGTGCCAACACAGACATTCACATAACGCAGAAAGTTGGCCCCAGAAACAAAGACACACACCTGACACAGTACCCCATTCTAGATAACTTGCCTCTCTTTTAAGGATAATAAAGTATACCACAAACTAGTTTGTTGCATTCTTGAAATAGGTATTGTTTTTCACTGTCTGATCCCATTTATTGTCTGAGGTTACAACACAATGAAAGCTTCCCTGTAATAATTGCAAAGACACTTCAAAAAGAATTTTGTTTCCCTAATAGAATGTCACCAGAGATGATTAATTTGCCTCTCCCTTGAGGTCTCAAAGAAAGGTGATTTAAAAAAGAAAACAAATAAAAAAGGCCAATCCGAAGGTCCATGTTTACAAATGACTGGCAACTGTGTGGGCCTAGCTTGACATGCACTTCAAAAGCAGACTTTCAAAAGCAAGGGGCCAGAATTTTCTAAAAGGCAGCCCCCTTCAAAATGTGTCCAGATGGCCACATTAGCAAACAAACAAAAGCACAATTGTTTGGAAACTGTAAGCCTGAACCCCACTCATTTTAATGCCATCTTTAAATACAGTTTCTGAAATGACACCATGGACTTCACAAGCAGACAGCAGAGAAACAGCTCTGTTTCAGCAGAGCCTGACTCCTGGACACACAGAGTCACACATGAGACAGAAGCGGGGTTGCAACTGCAACAATTACAACTTTTTCAGGAAAAACCAGCTTGTAAGCAAGAAAGCTCAGGTACAAAACAGGTCAAAACCACTCCAAATGACTCAGAGGTCTCAAAGACTAAAAACAATGGCTCAATTTTAAAGGCTGTAAAAAAAATAACCTAGTGCTATTCTTCTGAGAAGTAACGCATCAGAACTAAAAGGATGGACACACGCAGGGCTGATTGCCAATTAGTTGCTTCTACAAAATAAGTTCCTGGGCAACTTACACTATGGATGGACACAATCCTGATCTAACTAGGAATGAGTGTGGCATACAGCACAGTCTGTGCCCCATTCAAGCATGAATTTGCTGCCCCTTATTTGCAGTCCATCCCTTAGAACAGTCCAGGTCAGTCTGTGGACATAGCAAGTAACTTTGGTGCCTACAATGAAGGTCAGCAGAGACTTATAACATGGTTCCTTCAAACTGGTTTGGTCCCTGCAAGAAATGTCTCTGTTGAGCCCCTCTAACTGCAGACACTGCCAGTATTATTTTTATCAGACTGTTTCCCCTTGCCCTCCTCAGCCTGCCAGCTCTCCAAGGGCAGACGTCTTAGCGCCCACCCTAGACTGGTGATGGTGGTTTCACTTTCTTAATTTCTTTTCCTTCGAACAAAAATCCCAACAAAATGCTGTTCAACCCCATGGCATCCAGACTGAATGCCTCTCCTGCTTCTGCTATTTAAGGCATCTGTAAATAACTGATAAGGATGCCAGCACTTATCTCTGCAGATGGCTTATTGTTTTGGCAGAAGGGGGGAAACCTCAGGCTTAAAGGAGGCTTCTTAAGCAGAGGTTAGTCACTCCTGCTGTTCATGCCTACATGCTTAGGCCTTGGAGCTACTACCTCTACATCGCTTGTGAATGGGACAAAGCTTCTTTCCCACTGAGATAAATATGCAGAACACCACACTAATTAGCTCAATACACTGCTAACGTAAGATAGTATAAGTCTATGATATTCAATAGGGCTAAATCCTTTGCTCTCACTAAAGAGGTGACTTAAAAACAGGAGTAATAAATAATGGTCACCTGGATGCTAAGCTTGTGTTTCCCGTCCAAGAGCTATGTTTGCTACACATCCTAAGCACGAATGTGTCTGTACTGATAAAATCTCCCTGTGGTATTTCCTTGCTGTGGGATGAGCAGAGAATCACAGAGTCATTAAGCCTGGAAAGGATCTCCAAGATCATTGAGTCCAACCTTGGACCGAACACCACTGTGCCAATAAGCCACAGCACTAATGTCACATCCAGTTGTTTCTGGACACTTCCAGGGATGGTGACTCCAGCACTTCCCTGGGCAGTCCATTCCAATGCTTAACCATTCAGTGATGAAATTCTTCCTGATGTCCAAAATGAACCTCCCCTGGTGCAGTTGGAGACTACATCCTCTTGTCCTGTTGCTTGTTACCTGGGAGAAAAGACCAACCCCCACCTAGCTACAACCTCCTTTAGCTGTAGAGAGTGATAAGGTCTCCACAGAGCCTCCTTTTCTCCAGGCTAAACAACCCCAGCTCCCTCAGCCATTCCTTACATGACTTAATCTCTAGACCCTTCACCAGCTTGTACTGGTCACAAACAGTTAGTTACACTATGTCCATGAAAAACCAGAGCAGAACAGGTAAATTTGAAGTATGTGTGGTCACAGCTTGCAGAGTGGACTGGCCTCTTGACACTAATGATCCCACCAACTTTTCTTCAACACTCATTTCAGGACCTGAAGTTTTCCCCAGGAGATGGAACTCTCATCTGGGTCAGGTCTCCAATGAGTAGATTAACTTTGCCATTGGGAAATAGACAAAGTACATTTGGCTAGTTACATCATTTGGATCTTTTCATTCTACTCTGTAACTGCTTAGAGTTGCAGAAATGAAAGGAGAAAAGCCATTGCTTCTTTATTTTCTTCCTTCCCTAAAAATGTGATCCTTCCCCACTCTACTTCCCATCCTTATTCTCAGTAATTTTTTGTTTTGGATATTTAACAAAGATACAGCACTACTTTCAGGTGCTGGGGTGTTTTTTTGGTTTTGGTTTTTTTTTTGGTTTTGTTTGGGTTTTTTAATTAAAACTAAGATGGCTCAGAAGCCTCGTATACTAAAAAACACACCTTTCTTTCCTATTCACTTGTTTCAGGTACAGACAAAATATTTAACAAAGAAGTAATCTACTGCTCCCTATGCCTCCCCCACCCCTCAGTAAGGCATAGGTGAGCATAAAATAATACCAAAATTTTTGGCTGTCTGGGTCAGCAACACACAGGCAGTAAAACTGAAAGAAATCTCATTAACATGACATAACAGTCAATTACAGTAAGCAAGATTTAATGTTAAGTACTGCAGCCTGATTAATCAGCAGATATTTCTATTAATGAAAATGGTGCTCTACAGGTTTCAAGATTTAGCACATTGCAGCACATTAAACAAAAGGTGGGAAAGGCACAAAGGGAGACAGATTCATCCCCTGTGTAATTGCACTGACTCCTAAAGAAGATCCCTTTCATTCTCTGAAAGGCTCTGACTTGATACCAAATCCGTGCTGAGATCTTCTTCTGATCATCATTTCCCAGCAGGATATTCAAGGGCTTTTGCCTTTCAAGTGTTTTCCCAAAACATTTCTAGGTGTATATAAACTAACAAAATGAAAAAGACAAATGCTCCATGCTTCAAAACATTTTGGGTTGGATTCACACTTGAAAAGTCAGACCTGAGGGCAAAACATACCCCAGAAATTACGGCTTGCAGTCCAGCCTACCATTATATCCAGAAAAGGTGAAGTGTTTTGGAAAATACATCATTTTTTAAAGAATGACTGGCCTTGCAGTGCTAAGCAAAACTGAGTTTTCCATTGCATAAGTTTAAAAAAATACCCAAACCCAGAAACTCAAAGTTCTTGTGTGAAGTCCCTCTTCACATATAATCTCCTGTATCTCTTCTACACCTTAAAAAACTCACAATCCAAATTTTTGAGAGTTAAGTTTTGCCTGCTTTTATACTGAACTTCTACAGAGTGGAGGACCACTTTAACATTAAACCATTGAACTGGTTTGACCTAAAATCCTGAAAGTCCCTTCTTACCTAAATTATCCTCTGATGTTAGGTAGCGTTGGTTTATTCAAAACTGAATTTTGGCAAGTTAGACAATAATTCTTGGAAAAGTTGTCTAACTCAAATTCAAGAGCCGTAAAAAATTACACTTAGAAAAACAGCATGAAAAATTGAGAGCGATGCTTCAATTTGTTTTGGCACTGAGTAAATTCTGAGCAATCACATCAGATTTTTTCTATTTTACTGTTCTGAAACAACTCAAAAGTGTGACAAAAATTATAGCAAGAATATTATTTATTCTGTAGTGTGGGCTTCCTTTCTTGTTCTTTGCATCTATCATGAGGGAGAGGAAACAACTATGAAACAACACTTGCTTCTCAAAAAAATGCTCTCTTTTCCTGAATAGTTTTGTTTTCACTATAGCCACACTCAAAAAAAGTTGCCAGCATTCTCTTAAATTGTCAACACTGTGAACCTATGGGGATCTGACAACTGGTTAAGAGAACCGGAAAACCAGTTACATTTTACCATTTCTTACAGACACTTTATACAGCTCTATCAGACCAAGACTGGGTGAAATAAGAATTACGTAGACACAGAAATACTGCAACGGTGGTCAAATACCCATTTTGCTCCATACCATGAACATGTATCTGTTTACCTGCCTGTCATGCAGGTCTATAATCACAGCATCCTGTGCCAACAACCAACCTCTCCATTCCTGGCCATGTTTTAGAACAGCTTGACCAGAAGCCCACAGGACACTTCCCATACTTCAGTTTCTTTGTGCAAAGTAAACCAGGGAAATATCCCTGCAAGTCAATGGAAGACTAATTCCACACTGAAAGGTACCAGAGGGATGACCAGTCTGCTGTGAGTGCATGGCCACCTTCACCTACAGGAGAAGGTTGTTTCTGCATAGGTTCCTTCCAGTCTCAGATCTCGGTTTGTCCTTGGCTCCTTTGCAGCCTGACAGCTGCTGTAGTTCTGCATAATCACAGAGCACAGAATAAGCATAAAACTCACTCAAAGTCTAAATTCCATTTCCAACTGCATTCTCCGGCATCTTTCTGAATGAGCCCTTTCTCCTCTCTCAACCTTTATTCTTGCCCTTGTTTACAGGCCTGACCTGTTTGCATGCAGATGTAGAGACTGATTTTGGTAGCCACCAGGTACTGATAAAATGTAGTTGTATTTGCTCTCATCTTGCAGTACCTTCAAAATCACATGTTAACAACAGGGTTAAAAGAAAAAAGAATCATCATCAGAACATCATTTACCCTTACCTCAGCATTTTCTCACCCTTTCCTAAGGTTCTTTGCAACCATGGGCTGACAAAAGTACCACTAGGCCATTTCAGGTCTTCTGGATAACTTCCTACACCATCTCCCATTGCTTGTGCTGTTATTCAGCAGTTGCTGCAGATCTCAATTTCAGTAGGATTTGCAAATCAATCCTCTATCTCTAAATCCCAGATGGCTCAGGGATTTTTAGCACAGCTATTGATCTCCTCATTCATAAGATATGGGATTCTGGGCAAACACATCCAGCTGCTCTCAGCAACCCCGCCCCACTGCCACAGCAGCACAGAGGACTTTGTGAACCAGACACTACCCACTAATAATACCTCCACTTTGAGAAATAAAATTAGGCAGGAATAAGCATATGGCTTGCACGTTTGCCTACCTGATTTACAGGGCTGCTGCCAGGCTCCCTCCCTCGCTCTGCAACAGCTGTGCTTTCGGCCACTGAGCAACAGCCTCCCTAAGTGTTGTGCTTGGAAAACGCACACACTCCACACACCCCCGTCCAGCCCTGCCGTCCCAGACAGCCCCTTCTCCGCCGTCAGCCAGCCGAAAAACAAGTTGCAATTCAACGACCGGCTCCCGTATGAAAGGAACATACAGAGGTTGGAACAATCAATGCAATTAACCGTTCTGGAAACGGCGCGAGGCTTTTTGTAAAATGGTGCGATCGGGTTTTATCTGCCCTCTCCTCCTGTACATTACCTATACATGAAGGTCTTCAGCAGATCCCTGCATGTTTGATGCCACCTGCTCTCTTCTTTCTCATTCTGTCTTACACCACTGCAGAACAGCAAGAATGGGTTTGGGCTCCACGGCATTGTGGAGGGTGACTGCTCCTTACCTCCACCTTGCTGAGAACTCTGAGGAACCATTTGCTCTGACAAATGGTAGATGAAACCAGTTTGGGAAACAGAGGGTTGTTGAAGGAGATAGGAAACAAGCCAAAGGTCCAGCAAGCCTTCCCTCCTCACCCATGTGCTTCCCTGCAGATCACTAAGCTTGGCACCATAAATCAAGCCTCCACACGGCTACGGCAGTAGGAGGAGATGTCAGGCAAAGTGGCATGGGTATCACATACTACTGCAACTCGTCACATTTCAAACAGTTTGTTGAGCTTTGTAACATAGTTTGTCTCCTTCTGCAGGGAATTACTCAGCCAGGCAGTCACATGGCTGCAGCAGAACAATTAGAGGATTCAAACTGCTCTAAGCTTGTCAGGGTTTTGATCTGGAAATCACATGAGGTGGGGAGATAAATAAAACCAAATGGTGACAAGGAACTACTATCTCTGTGCAAGTAGGGGCTTGTAACTCTCCCAGTCTGCACTCACTCAGGGCTTGCTGTCACGGAAAAACTCTGAGTTGCAGAATAGTGTAAACCTCACCAAAGTTTGAGAGGAACCCATCAGTACATAAAGTTTGAAATAAGCAAGCAAACAGGCTGCAACACTCCCTCAAGAAGCAAAAGGGTACTGGGGAGAAGACAGTATGTATAAATGTGAGTTTATCAGATTTACGTGGCCAACAGTTCTAATAATATAAAAATAGTTGAAACTTCTAAATTCAAATTCAAGTCCCATACAAGTCTTCTCCAAGGGGAACTCCCCCTCAAGAGAGAACATTTCAGAGTTACGTACATTCTAAAGGGATCTGATAAAAATATTTGGATATGAGATTTTGGGTTAGACCAGCTCCATCCTAATGTTTGGGAAAGTATTGTACAAAACACAATAAAATTAGAATAGTGTTGTTTATAAATGTAGGTGCAGCACAGAGACCTCTTGGACTTTGTCATGGTGGGATCAGTGACAGAGTTTGCACTTGATTTAAAACCTATCCTAAGCCAGTTCTTCATCCATCATGACCAAGGCTGCGTAAGCACCATTTCATGCATTGCTGTGGTGCATGTGAGTGTAATGATAGACTCTGCCACTAAGGATTGCATGCCACGGCCATGCGTGGTGTTAGGATGTGAGTGAGGCCCAATAAAAAGATGCCCATCTCTGGTGGATGCTGTCACTCCCTCCCTGTCCACGTGCTTAGGCATATTCCTCAGGGTCCTCTAAACCCTCAGGAACAGATATGCTTTGTTGCTTCAGTTAATAGACTGCTTCTTTCACAAATTGCCTGTCATATTTCTTTCCTGATCACAGTTTTGCTTATTACTTGTTTTCTTTCTATTTAAGTTGTGTAACAAGGTAGACAGTTTAATTTTTGCCAATTCACTGAGTTAACAGATTAATTTGTGTAATTGTTCATTCCCTTTTCCCAACATCTCCCTTCCCCCATTCCCCACCCAAATATGTATTGCTACCAGCAGCCTTGCCCCTACATTCAAGTTCCTGCACGGCACAGCTCTTCCTGGCAATTCTCCTTATGGTCAGGCCATTACTGGTGCTGCCAAAATGTACCCAAGAGCCAGCCAAAGAGCAGAATCTTCTGGAAGAGGCACTGACAGGGGCACACAGACCCACAGAGGGCACGGGCAGCTCCCCAACACTTTGCCCCTCCTCTGGTTTGCGGTATGTGTCTCTCTAAACCCCTGGTCACTGTGGACTGCTGTCCTCCACCAAGGAGAGAGATGAGGGGTGGCTGATGCCTGTGACCACAGAAATCATGCACTGGAAAACAAGCTCAAGAAAAAGAGATGCTGCTGGAGGGAAAGGTTCATACCTGATTGTGCCATTTATGTGAGTTTTTTGCTGATTGTGAGCTGGTGATGTTTGTGGTCATGGTGATACAAATGTGGGCTGATCTCCCAGCACAGAGCAATTAAACCAAGGGCCTGGCTGTCTCTCGGGATTGCTACATCTTTTTTCCCTCTCTGAAAACCTTTCCACTTTGGGTATGACACCACCCTGCAAAGCACATGCAGAGAAACCTACAGGAAATAAACATTCACAATAAAAACAGTAGAAAAAAGAATGCTCTTTTAGTGTGGAGGACCCCAAACACAGGGAGGACTCGCTGAAGGCATGGATTTGGTGTTGGACTCTAAATGAAAACTGGCATGTATGAAAAAGCTTAAAGCAGAAAGCTGATAGAATATACTGATTTCTGTGATTTTACTGTCCTAAAACTATTATCCTCTGTAAGAAACATATCGTACTTGTTACACTTTGCATCTCACTTTGGAACAGAAACCTTTACAATAAAGAGAAAAAGGGGAGCTTAAAACCAGAGGAAAATCCATACAATGAGGATCTGAATCAAAATCTATTACCTGTCTTGTGCAGGAGACATCAGTGTGCACCACAGTTGCCCTTTTTAAATATATATTTATATGCAAGAAGCAGCAAGTCAAGTGGACTGGTGCTACTGTGTACTCTCTGGACAGCTGGGAAAGCAACACCTGGCAGTCACCTTTTGTGAACATCTTTGGTAGCCTGACACAGAGCACTGCCCAGTTCCATCTTGAAAGGCCCGTGTTTGTCTGCTCCAGTAATTTTCCCCTCAACTGAACTTTTCAGTCTCCAGCCTCGTCGAGGTGGTGACTCAGGTTAGTTGCTTATAACAACTGCTTATAAATGCAAGACATACCCTCTTTAAGGGGATCAACATTTAATGAGGAATAAGATGTTTTCTCTTCCCCCTTCATCACATGCAGCCTACAAAAAATCCCCCCAGATCTTAAATTTTAATGCTTTAAATACAGTAGTAAATTTAGAAGAGCATTCTGTGCAACTGTTCTTTGATTCACTATGTGTGGTTGGTCTATTTTTTTACTTCATGTGCTTTAAAAATAAACCTCATCAAACATGCAATTCTGGTATGTTCCTATCATGTGGGGAGCTGGGGTTCCATGAGAAACCCCAGCATGGAAGGAAGTTCCATGCTGTGCTCCACAAACAAAGGCTGAACATTCTGAGTAGCCCTCAATCCTCGATGCAGCTCAAGGTTTGCTAAGCTCAAGACAGAGTGCCCAAAACAACTGTCTTTTGTTTCTGCATGGTAGAGATAAATGCGAAAAAAATCCCACTTCATCAAAATTGTAAACTTTAAGACTTTTCAAAGTGCAGGACAGGCAAAGCAATCCGGTGTCAAACAGAACGTATGTGTGAAACAGAGGCAGCAATATATTACCCTAGTTTTGCTAGACAGACTGATGTGGGAGAAGGAAGCTTGTGGTCGGTGGAGATAACGAGTTTGAGCGACCAGCCATGGGACCTTAGTGAGGGCGAGAAGAGACGGCCACGCACCTTCAACATCGGAGACCTTCCCACAGTTTAGGAGCTGTTTCTCTTTTCCCCTCCTGTTGCCACGTTTAACACTTTTAAAGACTGTTATCCGCTGCCGGAATGTTTTACTTACACCCCTCTTCTCGCTCCCCTCACATAACTGTACCCATTGTTCCTTTCTCCTTTTGGCCCGTTTGTGCCTCATTGCAGAGGCAGATCCCTGCCTTTTCCCCTGTTAGCATTTCCCCTATTAGGCTTTTCCCCTCTCCGTCCCCACCTCTCTCTTGTTTAGCCTGCCCCATCCACTCATTTTCATGTCCCGCCTGTGGGCACTATAAATTGCACCACCTTCTTAACAAACCGACTCAGTTCGTGCAAGCCCCCAGAACGGCGTCCTGGCCTTTCCTTCCCACAAATGGTGCCCGAACAGGGAATAGAGGCGAAGGGAAAGTGGTTGTTCCCACCCCGGTGGCGGTGCACAGTTAAATTATAAAGGGCGTGTGCCATGGAATCCCTCACTGGCAACCGGGAACGCGACCTTACCCTTTTGAAGATCTCCCCCCGAGCCAGCCGGTAGCCACGGGAGCTTTCATGTTCTCGGACGAAAAGAGGATTTATTTGCCAGTGAAGCACCTGCTCAGGCAGCACGGTGCTAAGATTGACAAACCCGCTTTAAAAAACTCATCAATCTGGATCCAACATAATTATGCCAAACTGCCTGCTAATAGTATATACCGATGAGCGGGATCAAACTGGGAGGCGGCCACCAAAGGAGATCGAAAGGCTGGTGAGCTTTTGGAGCAAGCCATGGCATGCCATATTTGAAATTTTAAAAAGCCAGGCCCTCTGAAGCTCCAAACTCCCTTAGCCGCTGCAGAGTGAAGAATCTGCAAATCGCCCTTGATGGAAATTGCGTTCCCCGCCAAGCCCTGCCATGAACAAAATTCCCCTCGGCTTCCCTGCATGAGGGGGGCAACAATCAAAATGGCGAACACCTCCCTCCCTCATGATGGCACCATACAAAATGGCGGCACCCATGCACCGACCATGCAAATGGTGGTGCCCATGCACCCACCATACAAAATGGCGGCGCCCACGCACCAGTCATATAAAATGGTGGTGCCCACACACCAGTCATATAAAATGGCGGTGCCCATGCACCGACCATACAAAATGGCGGTGCCCATACACCGACCATACAAAATGGCGGTGCCCATACACCGACCATACAAAATGGAGGTGCCCATATGCCGGCCATACAAAATGGTGGTGCCCATGCACTGACCATACAAAATGGAGGCGCCCATGCCTTAGACATACCAAATGGTGGTGCCCATGCACCGACCATACAAAATGGCAGCACCCATGCACCAACCATACAAAATGGTGGCAGCCATGCACCGACCATACAAAATGGTGGCGCATATGCACTGGCCGTACAAAATGGAGGTGCCCGTACGCCAACCACACAAAATGGCAGCACCCTTCCCCAGACTTTGCGACATGGTGGTGCCCCGTCACTGGAAGTCGGGCTGTGGAGAAGACACAACCCTTTTGCCTACCACACCCAGGAGACCCCCAGAGACCATTCGAGTAACACGCTAAAGGCGTTCCCAGTAATATATGAGCTGAGCCATCCGCCCCGCGGGGAGCTATCTCATATCCAATACCACAAGGCCTAAAACAGGCAGTTTCAGATTATGGCTTAGAAGCCTCTTTTGCAATGGGCTTACTAGATCCCTTATTCGGTTCCTGTGCTTTCACCTCGACGATTGTTCTGCTGTCTGGGCATATTTTATCCACAATGCAGTTTACTCTTTTAGAGATGGAATGGAAAACTCCAGCAAAAAGGTGGCTGAAGAAATCCCAGCCACGAACGCCATCCCAGTTGCAGACTCCCCAAAGACCCTGATGGCAGAAGGACCCTCTGCCACCCCCACAGGCCAAACCAGGATTGCACTGGTGGATTTAAACTTGGCAAAAAATCTAACGCTGCGAGCGCTCTGCAAGGTCCGACTGTTGTGTTACAGCTGTGGCCGACCTGGGCATCTCAGTGAAAAAGCCCCATAAAAAAGCCAAATAACCAACCTGCTTTATGCCCACCTTGTCATAAGGGACAGACTTATTTTTAATGCTGTATCTCTGTGATCCATTGAAATACTTTTCCTTTCCTCAAGTATAACAAGTTAAAAAACCCCAAACAAATCCAAAACCTTGTCTACTTCAAACTCCCTAAAAATAAGGTGAATGCCTTGCAGAATTTTAACGACACAGAGAGATTTGTTGCAGGTTAAATTTGGTTAAGTATTGCTAAGTAATGAGGCAATTCAGGGGACTATAAGATACCAAGGGAGTTTGTGAATTCAGTCTTTTGTTTGTAATACTTTGAGCAATTTACTAACACAGTTCATATCATGTTGTGTTTCACACAAGCAGATGAATGCATTTTTTAGAAGTCCGTAATATAAATATTTGCACCACAAGAATGCTGTATCGCAGAGAAAATTCACAAACCAAAAACACTTTGGAAACAATAGCAACACTAAGTTAGCATCTTTCATTTTCCAAAGCATTCAACAGAAAGAATAACCGAATAATTCTTGCAACACTCCTTTGAAATTCATAAACTCCTTCTTTTACAGATAGGCCCACTGAGGTAGGACAGTAACATTATTTGGCTAAGGCTAAAAAAAAATAAAAATCAAAGAAATACTGACAGCTAACATGTTTCCAGACCCACATCTTAAATTCTTCTCAATGATTAACCCATAATTTAAAAAAAATCCAGCATATTGAAGACCTGTTACAGGGTTAGGGAGTGGGACGGGCTTGGGTGGGTTCTCCCTGGTTCTGTGTAAGTTCTGTAGGGCACACGCCCTCTACACAATAGCCTTATTTTTGGAATATTTACTTTCATTATCACATATTCCAGTAGTTCTTAAGAGTGCAAATTCTTCCCACCGAGGAGGGCAATAGCTCCCTCTATATCGAAAGGCCACATAATTCTGGGAGAAGCCAAATAACTCAGGGTCTGTGTGAGGAATAAGTACATAGCTCAGCCATAAATGCGCGTGACATCCTTTTTAATACACAGACAGCTGTGCTGTGGCAAAAACACAGCCAGGCTTGCGTGGCTTGACAATGTATGAGTGTCCCCCATGCAATCCATCTGGACGCTGTAGCCAGAGCCACACCAAAAGCACAATGAGAATTGCTGGTTCTCAGTATCCTTTAAGAGAGAGGCATCAAATGTGACCAACAGCTCTTGTCAAGTGCTAGAAAAAGATGGGCTCTAGACTCACCAGGGCCAAGTAAGCAGCATTCATTAAAAACAGGAGGAAGAAGCAAACATGATGAGATTTGGCTTCAAGGTCAAATCTCAAAGCAGTGGTAGAGAAGCAGTTTAAGCCACAGAGAGAATTCATTGCTACATGGGTGTCTCCATACCTTGGCTAGGAATTCTGGCCAGCACCTGCGAGTCAAATTTAACCCTTTGTAGATCTACTGGCTTGCATGGAATAAATGTCTTAAAATAAATTTCTTAAAAAGCTCTGGGATGGCTACCTGAAGCTCTTTGTAATGAGAGGAATTTCAAGAAAATCCACGTTACCCTACCAGTGAATTTAATTAATTTGTTCTCATCTCATTGAACGTCTGGAACTGCCTATGCAAAAACCTGTGTTAAACTTTCTCACCTAGGCTGGCAAGTAGTTACGCTGAATTTTGGGCTGTCAAGGGAATGAGTGAGAGAGAGAA
This sequence comes from Sclerurus mexicanus, assembly GCA_013396755.1. Lineage (NCBI taxonomy): Eukaryota > Metazoa > Chordata > Aves > Passeriformes > Furnariidae > Sclerurus > Sclerurus mexicanus. The sequence continues at coordinate 314,229 of VWZF01013054.1, forward strand.
TGGCTAAGCAGGATTACCATGACAGAGTAATGCAGAGGGGTCACCTGGAGCATCTCAAGTGCCAGTACTGCTGGTTTTCACAAACAGCCCCGTATCCCTCCCATCCTTTCAAGTTCAGTGTATTTTTAGAACTTGCTGCATGTTAAACAAGGAAGGTTTTAAATGGGAATGAGTTTAAAACAAAGCAGCTAAAGAGAGGTGCTCAGGCTTTTGACCGGTGGCGATCCAACCCGCTGAAAACAGTCTGCTTCAGAAGGCAATGGGAACAGGTGAGAATGGGAAATGATATGGCCTGTGTGGAGCAGGGCATATGGGGCAACTGCTGTTCCAGGCAAGATCAGAGAGGAGAGCTGCACAAAGCACACCCTCGTGTGTTAGAGAGCCTGTTCCTGAGGGCTTAGGAAGCTGCAGAGACAAGCAAGGCTCCAGGTCCAGGTTTGAAGTTCTGTGGGCACCCAGGAAAACCCTTAATATTCAGTGCCTGCATACATCTCATGCCCCCAGCGAGAACTGTTTGTGACCTGCGGCCTGAGCGACCTGACAAAGAGCTTGAGAGGGTCAGTGTTTCACAGAGATGGAAAAACCCCTAATCAGAGAAACCCATGTGCCCTATTTAAGAAGATTGTCAGAAGATGCCTCCCTCCAACCACTCTGAGCTTCTTAAGCAGGGAAACCACCCAGGGACATCTAGATTGTTGGCAAGAAAGGTTTATGCAAACTATTATTTTTCTATTCCTTTTAGCAAATTCATGAACAGAAGCTACAAAAAAACCTGGCAATCATTAACTGGACAAAAATAGGTATCCGAGCACTATAAAAGAGAGATTTTTGAAAGTCAGCCTGTAGGACTGTCCTGCCTTTGGAATGATGTGACTGATGGAAATGCAACTGAGCGCTGCACTGGCTGAGTTTGTTGTGACAAACAAACCCAAAGGGCTGGATCCAAACTGCAGCTTCAGGACATGTGGATTTGACTAATACGTGACTTCCAGAGCCTGCACCTGATCCTGTAAATCCGTATGCAGAGGGGGAAGGAACGTAGGTGGTGTTTTAAAATAAGCCTGCAGGCTCTGCAGCCGTCTGGCTCAGTCGGATTCAACTCCTTCAAGCAAAATCTCTCTCCTGGTACACCTCTTGCTATTTTCAGTGTATGCACCTCTTAAACTGTGTTAAACTATCTTAAATACTCACAAAATGCTCATAAGTAATCTCCTCTATATTCAGTGTAACATCAAGCAGACACTTTTCATCTTTCCACCAAAGGGCATCTGAAAGGCTCACCTAGGAAATGAATAATCACACTGCCACTTATAAGTGAGCAGAGAAGCAAAAGACTATTAAGACTAATAATAATTAGAAAAAAACCTGGTCAGCTGGGAATATTGGTGGATGAAAAGCTGACTATGAGCTGGCAGTGTGCCCTCGAAGCCAGGAGGGCCAGTGGTGTCCTGGGGTGCATGAGGAAGAGCATGGCCAGCAGGTTGAGGAAGGCAGTCCTCCCCCTCTACCTGGCTCTACTGAGGCCACATCTGGAGCGTTGTGTTCAGTTCTGGTCTCCACAGTTCAAGAAAGACAAGGAGCTGCTGGAGAGGGTCCAGTGGGGGCTGCAAAGATGATTAGGGGTCTGAAGCATCTCTCTCCTGAGGAGTGACTGCGGGAACCAGACCTGTTTAGTCTGGAGAAGACCGAGGGGGATCTCAGCAATACATACAAATATCTCAAAGGTGGGTGCCAAGCGGATGGTGCCAGACTCTTCAGTGGTGCCCAGCAACAGGGTGAGGAGCAGTGACCATAAAGAAGCCCTCAGAAACACTTAAATGCCAAAGAAGAGTAGTGAGTTATTATTTTAGCAAGGCCTCGATCAGGTTTTGGCCTCAGGTCTAAACCTCCATCCTCTTCTATACATCCACTACTGAGAACCAGGAGCTCTGTACACTGAGATTGCTTCTGCAGATAAGTCAACCCAAAGAGTCACCTCCCTTCGCTTGCAGCAAAACTTCAGCTTTATGAATTCCTGTACTCATCTCACTGCTACAAAATCTTTTTGTTTCTAATAAAACAGATTTGGAGTTTTTTTTAACCAAAGAAGTGATGCATATTCCAAGGTGGTTGCTAAAACAGTGTAAGGGAAAAATTATCACACCACAGTACCTGGGAGAGGAAAAAATGCATAAAGAAGAAAAATTGCCTCTATCTCTTCATTCAGAGAGAAATAAACTTAAGGGACTACAAAGAAAACCACACCAAAAAGGTTTCAGGTTCTGCACTGTGCCTCAAAGAAGTACAGGGTAGATTGCCCAGTTAAGGAAGAAGTTAAATTACCCCCATAGAGGGGAGGGAGAGCTCACAGCAGTAGGACCCCGATTCCTTTTATCTGGAAATCTCTGCAGCACTGCAAGCTGGAGCCTTGGACACAGCAATCCTTCGTGGCCTTTTGGTCAGGACTTCACACAGGCTCCTGAGGACAAAATGCTGCTTTATAGCTGTGACCCACAGTGCCTGTGTTTTGGGAAAGCCTCCTTCTGCAGCTGCCACGGAACATCTGGGCCCTATCCTGGACACTTTGGGTTCTTTGTAAGTCTGCAATGAAGCATCTCTCTTGCTCTTGAGAGCAACTCCCAGACCTTCCCACTGCTGAGCATCTTCCACAGGGAAAGTCTTCCTCCAGCCAGCACCTCCCAGAATTGCATCTGAATGAGGAATGTTAGAGTATCATCTCTTCCCCTTTCTAATGTGCAAATATATGACTGGGCAGAGCCTGGGGGGGAAGGAGGTGGGATGGGAAGCTAATTTCAGCTTGTGGAGGTTTCTGCCAGTGCTCCACACCTCTCAGCTCCTCTAGAGGCAGACCACAGGATGCCGAGAAACCAGGCAAAGGACAGCAGACAGATTCCCAGCAAAAGTTCACTTGCTTTCTTGTCTCCTTTGAATTCTGTCCAAAGAATGCTGTGATTTCTTGTCTGTTTTGGACTCTTGCCAAAGAAGGTTGTAATTGTGATGAATCAGCGTTTGCAGGTAGGAAAAAAGAAACCATTTGGCTGGAGAGCTCCTCACTAAGTTTATTGTGAGGTCATGAACCTGACATGCTTTCACTTGGTACTTCTTTTAACAGGAGCCAGTAAAACATTTTGCCCACAGGCTAAATCATGTATTGGGTATTTCACATATACAGAAAAAAGTGGCTTGAGAATTTTTTTTGGAGGGGAATTACTCGTCCTATTTTATGTACAAGGTAAAGAATCGACTGATACAATTTTAGAAGCACCTAAAAGTGACCCAGAACAGCTTTCCAAATATATGACTCCTTCAGTTTTCAATTCTGAAACCTTAAGCCCTTCCAGGGACAGGAACCATCACTATAAATTTTACTGATGTAAATCCTGAGACTAGATACAAGGACTGTGAGACAGCAAACCTTAAATCTGTCACCAGCGAGAAAACCTCCACCTGATTTCCGAGGGCACCGAGAAGTACATTTTTAGCTGCATTTTAAATGAATTGGGTGACTTTCTGCAAGTCACTTCACCTTTCCCTCAGCAAGCACTCCCCTCCATCTCCTTGGCAATCTTGTCTGTTCAGATTGCAAACTTTTTAAGGCAAGCACTGTGCTTGCAACTAGGGACACTTAAAGAGGCTTCAGTTTACCAGAACTTCTATGTTTTACCATAAAATTACCACTGCAATTGATAAAGACTGCAGGAGGATAAACAGAGGCCATTCTAAAGCACTTAGGCATGGTGGGGCCGTTTAGCAGGAAAAGGAAAACACTTGTCTCTTGTTTTCTCTAACAGTCCGTGCAGACTCTTAAAAACTCTCTCTTTAGAATTGTAATAAATATTAGGAAAACAAATTAAAACAATAAGATCTCATGCTTCAAAATTTCATGGCAGTCATTGTTTAACAAGGAGAAACTTCCCTGAAAGACTTTTCCAGGAATTTACTGTACAAACCTTGTGTGAAAAAGGCAGATTAAGTGATTTTTTTTTCCTTTGCATTCAATCAAAAATCACAACACAGCAAGAATCTTTACCCTCTTTTCTTCATTTAAATAGATGGAGCCTTATTCAGTAGGACAGTGAGAGGTTAAGATGTTACTATTTTGCTTTGATACTTGCTTGATGAAGACATTTACAAAAACATAACCCAAACATTCCAGTTGTCCCATAGAAGCTCTGATTGGAAAACTTGTTCAGCAAAATGAAATTAATTGTTAATGGGTGCATTTCCTTTTTTTTCCCCTTTTTTTTTGCCCACTGTCCTCTCACGTGTGCCTTTTGGAGCATCTCCTCATAGGAATAAATAGAATGAACTCTGGCTGCTTTGTAGATGAGTGATTTCCCAATTAAAATTTTAGCTTAGAAATAGCTAATGGCTCTTCCTTCTTGGGAGCTGAGTGTAAGTTTAAGGTTTGACTTTGAGGATAATAATTTACTTTTACAGCATGGCGATGTCAATTAAAGAGATCTGCTTCACACTGAGCATGGAGCTCTAAAGTCTCATACACTACTAATGGCAAAAAGATCTCTAACAGTCTTCCTAGAAGTGGAATGAATGTAGCAGTTTTAAAATGCATAGTGCTTGATTAAATATGATGGCTTAAAACTAATTAAACCACTAATCACACTCCTCAGGGAGTGTACAGGAATTTTTATCCTGTAAAAAATTCAATTGGACTGCTTGGGTAGGTAAAAGAACTCACTTGGTTATGTTTATGCCTGTTTTACATTTTACAAAATTCATGCTCTAAATACACCCACCCCTGTATTTTAGTTTTAAAAGGATATGGGGGTGATAAACGTTTTTTAATAAACACAACTGAATTATTTCTACCATTTCACTCTTGAATTATTTCCATGGTGAATTTCTTTCTTCCTGGCAAATCCAGTTTAGTGCTCATAAAATATATGTTCCCTTCGGGTGCACTAACCATCTGCCAACACGTAGGCACGTCCTAGAACAAATACTTGAATCTGTGTTCTCCAATTTCACAAACAATATAAAATAAATTGCACAAATAATATAAAAGCGATACTATCTAAGGGCTTCAAACACATTTCCCATCGATGAGTTTCTGCTCAGTGAAACACCCTGGAGTTCACAGGTAACATGACATGGTGTAACTGCTGCCATCACCCAGACACGAGAACAGGCACGAGATAATGGTCAAAGATGCTAAAACCCACAGAAAATACGTACACTAACTCACGTGCATTTGTTGCATCCTACTGCATGGAAAGTTTATGAACTGTGAAGAGATTTGTGGGCTTTTTAATTTCTTTGATCTTGCATTTGTGAACAGACACCTGTGTTAAACCTGAGTACGAATTCTCTTTCTCTCTATGGCTCTGTCAATAAACACGAAACATCTTTTTACCTGTATATAATGGGTGTTTTCTGACGTCCTACTTAAATCCTCAGATCCGCTTACAATATTTCTTCAAATGACTACAAGACCCAGTGCAAAGTGATTAAATTTCTGTCAAAGCCTTAGCCGGTCCCCAGACTTCACTGAGCAGCACAGCAGTGTTCACAGCAACGTTTGTGGTGTGAAAACCACATTTGTGCAGAACGTGACTGCCCTGTATGGACTCTCTGCGCTCTGTATGATGAAGTGAAACACCTGTCTGTGCATGTATTTACCAGAGAAACGTGTATACGTGAAGCTATAAACTAGCATCTTCTCATCCAAATACAATCAGGATCTCTGGCCATCGCTGTCCTTTTGCTTTTTTTGCATCTCAGTGTGATTTATTATCTAACTCACACAAGCACAGAAATTCTCTGTGTAATTATTAGGTGCTTGCTCCCCACTGTATCGCTGTCACAGGTCTTGGCATTAATCACGCAGGAAAGGATGGCATTATTTAACAGATATTGCCCCCTAGCAGATATCAAAGAATTACAAGTGCTGCCTGTCAGGAAACAGCTCAGGGAGAATTTAAGCTATTGCTTATTGAGATTAATAATAAGAAACATTATCCCGTGAACAGTTTCTCTAAAGATATGAACTCATACACTCAAGAAAAGTGAGATGCTATTAAGGGTCACCACAGTCCTGAAAGTGTATTCCCTCATATCTCAAACTCCAGAGTGCAAATGGAAAGCACCGCAAATTTAGTTTAAAAATACCTCAGAAAGTTTTAGTGCCTTTGGGGGGCATGTCCCATGACTCTGAGCTTCTGGTTTTGGCACTGCTCTGGGAATCAGCGGAGCTCTGACTACAGCCAGCTGCAAGCCTGACACACTGGAGGCAAGGTGGGAGGGGAAAAACATGGATAGGAAAGAAAGAAAATTAACTGCTTAACGTTTTTGAGCATTTAGAACAGTTTTGAATTCTACAAAGAAGAAGAAAGCCGAAGAGAATTCTCCCTTGCAGCCTTTTCAAAATTTGTATTGGTGAATGTTTAATTCAAACCATTTCTTCTCAAAAATTGAAGGGATGCCTCGAATTTGGATCTTCATCTTTATTTCTCTTTTTCCATCCCCTCATCTCTAAACACCCCTTACCTGCTTTATTATCAGCTTTTAATTATTACTTAATATTACCTCGTGGCAGCCCCAAGCCAACCCAAAGCTCCCACAATGGGTTAATTTTACAAAATGCTGCGTTTATTGGAAGATACGTGGGAGCAGCAGGGATGTGCAGGTTGCTGGACTGCCACCCTGAGCTCACATTGCCTCCTGCCACCAGATATCAGTGCCATCCAAAACCTGCATGGCACACGGGCACTTCCAACCACACAGAGCTGGGAAACAACCTCTCCAGGCTGGAAATCTCACCATGAACGCAAAAGAGGAATAAGCCATGGGTGGCACCACAAGCAATTCTGCTGTGTGGTGGTGGTGGTGCTGCGTTTGCCCACGTTCTGTGGGGTTTGCTGAGCTTGGCTCACTTTGCTCCTTTCAGCTTTCAGTTCCGTGTTGGTAGAAAGGGCGACTGATCCAAGGAGATTTGCTGGTCTTTTGAACGTTCATTGCTTTTATGTTTAGAGAAAAGAAATAGAACATAAGCAAAATAAGGCTGACATAAGCTCATAGAAGAGGGTTCCCTTTTGGGGGAGAATAAAAAGAAATTCTCTTAAGTACTTTGTTTCCAGCTACTATGCCTTGGGAATTACAGAAACCATCCTTTTTTCCAAACAGTTTCATACTCAGGTCCCGAATACCTGTCTCCTGCGATCAGAAACTTTTGTGGGATCCCTGAGAATAATCAGCTGACTTAACTGGGTAGGATGGAGAGAGGCTCCCAGTACTACCCTTTGGTGGGGAAGCACTCTAAATACCCAACTCCCACAGCCAGCAGCCACAGAAATATACATAAAACCAGAAAATAATTGAAAAGATGATCTGTCCCTGAAAGCTGAGCTCATTTTCACTTCTGGGCCCAGGTCTCTTCCCTCTGGTCCCCATCAGGAGGAACACGCAGGTCACCCCTCCACCACTGAGGGACCAGAAGCATCCTTGTGAAGGAACACACAAAAACACCTGAACCCTCAAAGGACTCGCCCGGGGTGGGACTGGCAGAGCTGCTGCCTGCCTTTCACAGCTCAATATTTAATAGACCTTTGATTTTTTTAGCAATAAACTGTATTGCCAATAAGTTTAATACTGTTACTAATAACACCTGTATTTACAGCAATGAATACAGTCCATAAAATATTAGTGGGAGAAGTTACTGTTCTAATTTATTAACACACTAGACCAATACAAAATCGTTCTGAACGTACACATATCTGAGTAACTTTGAAAATCTGACTATCCCTGATTGTAACCAAGGTAAGCTGCTGCTGAACTTGTGAAGTGGGGTTTTTTTTATTTATATTTAAATTACTATGAAATTATGAAGCTCTTCCTTAACTGATAATCATCCCTCTATTAATTATTCCAGCTCCACAATAGAGTACTTTATAGTTGATATTCCTAAATTGCTTTCAGGTTCAATTACTTGTAATTATACAAACAAGTCTAAAATTGATGATCCATGCACGTAATTATAGATTCTGCAACTCAGCGTAAGCAAATAAAGGAAACTACCCTTATTATGACAACACAGTTTCTAATAGTCAGGCACTGCAAATTTAATTGCAGTAAAGGGTGGATAGTGTTATTATGTAATTAGTAACAAAACTGTTATTTCAGGATAATTAACCAGCAATGTGGGCACTGGAGCTTGGTTTTAGAGCAATCTCTTTTTTAAGTAAAGGTGAAAGAGCCCTGCCGAATCCAAAAGCCGAGCATTGTTTTCTTCCTTAAGCATTGTTAAAAATATCATGACAACGTAACACACAGAACAGCACTGATAAAGTGATTCCTTGTGGCCTCTGCACTACACATCAGAATTTTCAGAAACTCATTTCACGTTCTTTCCTCTTAGTTTGGCCATTTTACCACACTGACAGAGAGGCCGGGCTTGCAGTGACCAAAGAATGAACCAAATACTCCATTGCCTTTCTCAGAAACACAGATGCCTCTTATAAGGGAGACAACCTCCACAAATTTGCAGTAAAACAAGACTAAAGGGACTTGAAACCATGACAAGTGAAGGCACAGAAGGCACATGCAGATTGCACGAGAAGGAAAAAGTCACAAACTGCAATGAGGAGATAAATTCAAGTGCAATACAACCCCTCATAGGCGTCTTCACATGGACTGTTTCTTTAATAGAGTTTATTTTCTGGGATATAACCTGAGTTACTGGGCCATGACTTGCAGAATCCCAGGAAAGAAAACAGTCAGTTGTGACTCGATTGATGACATTTGGTGTAATTCAGTGAGTTGTCCACAATTTTAATAACCTTTTATAAGGCATCCTTTTGCATTTATGTTTTAAACTTGCACATCTTTAAGTCAATAACAAAATTGTTATTTACTTTAATGGTGCAGGGTCAGAGCCCATGGACAAGATAAATTGACCTGATTGAATTTCATTTTCTGGATCATTAAAGCATCAGGAAACTGATTGATCCTTTATTTTCCTACGTTATCAAGCCTTCTAGTGAGAAATAAATTGTTTTTTAAACTTGAGTCCCAAATTACTGACAACAGCATCATGTAATAGGGAAAGGCACACTTTTCATTTATCCAAACAAAGGTAGCAGAAATTAGATTCTCATTGACACCAACTCATCTGCTAATGGAAAACATACGTCACTTTGTAGCTTTACATGCCTGCCATGTACCCAATTCTTTAAAATAAAAGCTCTCTAATCACAAGATATATTTAGTTTTTAACTCTTTTTTGCCCCCTGCACTATTTCTTAACACATAGCTAAGTCATGAAATATCAAAGGACAGGGATAAATGTTCCTGAGTCAAAGTGCGTTTCCCTCTGCCTGCAGAAACCTTTGGAAGGTTGATTGGCTTTTAGGAAGTGGAGAGAGAGCTGTGCTGGAGGAAAACAAACACAGGACAGTGGTGACCCAAGGAAATATGGTGTGATGATGGTGATCTCGCTTAATAGCCAAACTAGTACAATGACTTTCTACTGCCAAAAGGCATCCATCTCCCCTCTTCCTCCTCTCTGAAGGCAGCTCACTTGTGCAGCTTCCCTTGCATGGCTCATTAATCTGCAAAAAGTAGTGCTACAATAACAAAAATGAACAGTTTAGAAATAGCCATGGCGTGGCAAAGGAAGAGGGCAGGGCTTTCTGTCTGAGAGCTGGCAATAAGAGAGAGGGGGAATGCGGCTTGGGTGGGCAAGAGTCAATAGGTTAGCCACGAAGCCTCCCCCTCTGCTGTGTGATGGTTTGCTTCACTTTAAAAAACCAAAACCAACCCACCAACCAAACCACCCCCTCAAAAACAGCTTTACTGAAAGGTGTGTATCATACAGGGACAAACTTTTGGGTAAAAAAGTCCCACACAGCCAACCCTAGAAAAGGAAGGGAAAAACCCAACCCAACAATACACGTTTACAATATTTAGAGCTGCACTGTGATACAAGCTGCCTGAAAAACTGCAAACCAACCCCTCTCCCATGCAATGTCTGAGCTGACCACGAGATGGAAGTGAAGTTTAAAAATTAAACTAAATCTGACCAGAGCGGAATTGCACCGACCGCAGCCCCTGCTAATGCCATCGAATTGACAAGCAAGGGTCGTCACCAGCGTGGGGATCTCTTAGCTCCTTGCCGTCTGCTCAGCAGCCTGGGACGCAACCAGTACAAAGTAAATATTGTACTGACGTGGCGCAGTGGGGCTTCATTTGGGGAGAAATAAAACGCAGCCTTTGAGTCGTGCCTTGGGTTCTCGACCGACACAGCACCGCAAGCTGTGATCGGTTCTGCTTCTCCCTTCCCACCTGGGGGGCATGATTATTCCCAAAATAATTAATTGGTAGACAAGAAAGGCAAAGATCTCCTTATTCCTGAAGGTTTAAGACTGTGCACAGAAATGTCAAGCTAGTTCTGGAGCAATTAGTCAATGAGTTGCCGTGCACAGAACTGGAGTGGAACACAATGAGGATTATTGCTGTGCATGACCCCGCAGAGCTGTGGGTGCTGAGGCACCTTCAGCAAACACAAAGGACCTGCAGGGGGAAGAGGGGTCTCCTTTTTTGTGTCCTTTTTGTGCAAGACAAAAGTTTAGTGTTAGAGCAGGAATGGCCCACAGTGCTGTTTCTTTCAGGAAGACTGCAAGATTTTCTTCTTTCTTCTAAGGACTCCACATTCCCTCACACAGCAAAGAGGTGCTACTGCACATACTGAACCAGGTGGGGAAACTGAGGTGTAGAAGGATTCAAACCCAGGTCCTCCAGTGGACTGGGGTGCTTTTCCAAGGATGCACAGGCTGTGCCTGGAGTCACACACCCTGCAAGTGGTTTCCTGGTGTCAGGTTTGCACTTGCACATGTCCTAATTCCATGCTGGGAGCCTGGTACATGCTATGCAGGATGGGGTCCTACCACACTCCTTAGGGTCAGCAGCAAAGATAAAGAACTAAGAAACAATGATTTCAAGGTCTTTCTTAAGCACTGACCAACTCTTGGAGCAGCTGGTGATTACAACCACTAATCGAAAACCAAATCTCTATTTTTTACTATAGCATCCTTTATATTCAGCTCAGAGGTGAGACTGAATCATATTCAATACATGCAGTGAAGACTGAGGCTGCAGACTAGATAACCTGGGCCATAAATGGGGAGAAGTATGGAGAGCATTAACCTGCCCTAAGGTATTTAGGGAATATTCAGAGTAACAATGTAGTTGCAAGTTTTCCCAGATGGAAAACCACATAGCAATCCATTTTGTGCTTGAGCCCACACTACTTTTCAGAGATACCATTTATGTGTTCACCTTCCTGCTGACCATGATTGAGGTGGACAAGAACTAGGATGCATGAATGGAAATGTGGCCTTAGTAATGGAGAAAGGTCTGAAATGGGGAATTTCTTGAGGACAGGGCAAGTCCTTCTGTGGCAAAGAGATGCAGGAAACCAAGTGGAAACTCTCCCTGCATAATACATAATGGATTTCTTTCTCTGGTACATGTTTATAACCACCTTCTAAGTCCAAGATTATTCTGGTGCACCATATATATCTATATATAAAAGGCTGGACACAGCCCAGAGCAGGGACCCATAAGAAGCCTGCTGCCCAAACTTTAAAACCTGTATACACAATAAACTAGTTACATTCATCAAAACTCCAACCAAAGTTGCAAAGTATGCTTTGGAAACCGTGCAGAGAATTGTTTTCCTCATTGTAGGTGAGACTGAGTGGTGCAATGATCAGATAAATTTCTTTTGGACCTGCATAATTTTCCCCCCTTGGAGCAGCTGAATTGTTACTCTGAACACTTCTCTAAGCTGGCAGGTGACCTAGATGCTCGCAGAGCTGGTAAATAATTTCCTAATTTCATTTTTGCTATAGCTGGAAATAAACACAATGAGCAAATAGTTGGTAAGTCATAAAGCAGGACAATCCTTTCTCATATTAAATACTCAGTCTGCCATTTTCCCCCAATAATATGGGTTGAGACAGCTGCCACCGCAAGAAACAGAGCATGCCCAGAATGCTCTGAAGTAATTTTAGTCCCTGGGGCCAGAGAGAGGATGGCACCACTAATGAAGTATGAGTCCTGAGTAGTTCTAGAAAAGAAACAGAGGTCCCAACATTGGAACACAGATGCCAAACCCTCAGGTAGCTTTAGACACATGGACTCTACCTCAGAGAGCACTACTGGACCTCCCTTTTCAGAGAGAAAAATTACATTAAAAGCTCACAGAGCTGCATCATTCGATAACAATCATGCTTACTGTGAGGCCCTCCTTTGCTATTTAAAGCAAAATATACGTTTTTGCATATAGGTGCAGATAATCACACAGACCAAGACACATCAATCATACTTCACAATAACCACCTCACTTGACATGCCTGAATCAGCCATCACTCACGGGGGGGGGGGTAAAAAAAAAGTATGTGTTTTCCCCCTCCCCTAGACCCCAACAGAATGCCTAATTAATGCATTTCAGTCACTCAAAAACGTAACTACGCCTTGACAGGAGGCTTTAAGTTTGAAAGAGTCTCAGGTAATGAAGTACAAAACTCTGAAACGTTCCACATTGAGTAAGCGCCCGAAAGCCTGAGCCTGAATCATCTGAACATTCAGCATGCAAAAAATAATACCATAGGCTGTTAGCTTGTTTCATTCTTCTTCTTCTTATTTTTTTTTAACCAAAATCACAATCTTCAAACCCAGCCTAAAGCCTTGAGTCTTCTGTAATTCATTTTCCTATTCATTATGCAGGAACTTGAGAGCTGATCATCATTATAGCTGTTCTAATTGTAACTTACAATCTTTAATCTCTGAGCCCTTCAAAAGATGTTTGATGTACTGCATTTAAGAGCCAGGTGCTGAAACACACAACAGGCGAGGCAGGGGGAGATGGGGGCGGAGGAGGGAAGGGAAGCAGAAGATAAATTTAACCTTTTTTAACCAAAAGATGAGTCTGAAAACCAGGGCTATGGAAAAATCATGCTGGATTTGATTTACAAGTTTTGGGGAGAATTGAAATCCTCAGAAGTTTGCATTCAGCTTCTCTGGCATGACAAGGGCACAGCTCATGTTTTGCATGGAAAATGTGTTTTTTTTCTGTGAGAGATGAGGCCAGCTCACACTCATGCAACAGGGATACCTTTGTGGATGAAAAAGAGATGTTAAATGGAGCCATTACTGACCTGAAAGACTAGGGAAGAAAAGCACATGAGCTATTTGTTCAGTCAAATCAGGCATATTTATAAATTTATAAAATTACATGCAACCTAAGACTTTTGTGGATTTTTGTTTATTTTTATAAGCAGTTAATGACAGAATATTGGATACCATAAATGCAGTAGTCCAGGTTTTACTAACAACATGAAAGTATAGAAGCTTTTCAGTACTGAAAGGTATATCTTCAAAACTAACATGAGATCTAATTTGGTGTGCAATGAGCTTGAGCTAGAAGGTTTTCATCTAGCTGTGAATGTCTTCACATTTCAAGAATTTTCTAATGTAGTTTCTTGCTTTGATTTTTAGAAATACAGCTTTGATTTCACAGGAGAGATCATTGCAAGAAACAACCTAACAAAGCACTAACCCCTAACAGGCTCCAATTCTGAGAAATACTTAGTACAAAGTTAATGTGATCAAGATGGACCATATATTTTAAAGATGCAAATCAAAGCCCTATATAGTGTAAGCTAATGCTTCTTTTATTTATCATAATCCCCTAGAAATATTTATTGTAACTCAGTAACAGGATGAACAGTGTGGTTTGATGTGACCTCTCAGTGACTGCATATGAGTACTAAAGAAATGCATATAAATCAAGTCTTGATTATTTAGACTTGACCGTCTTTCTTTCCATTTCTTCCAATATATAACAAATATAGAGCACTTATTAGATACAGATGTCATAGCTCATTATACTTAGCTTAGTGCCCTGGGTCCATTTGTTTACAGGCTGCCTATCCCTGGAGCTGCAATTTCAGTCCTGGTGTAAGACCTTGTGGCAGGAAGGGCTCATATTTTTCTTTTACAAGGGTACCTGAAGCCAGAGATAGAATTTGTGTAGGGAAGATTCAGTGCTGAATCTATCCATTCTGACAGACTGTTTCACCTGGTTTTATTTCCCAGTAAAAAAGCAACACTGGGAACTGTTGTACTGAATTCAAAATAAAAATAAAGCTGTCCTCAAAGGCAACATTAAATATTAGCAATCTAAGGAGGATTTAAGCATCAAGAATAGACTCACTTGCACCTGAAATGTGTGGTTCATTGGTTAAGAACACGGTCTAGTTGATGTAGTAATTATTTAGCCTCTTCTCCCACAAAGTGGGTCACATCCTGTGAAAGCAGCACAATTAGCATGGTATAAAATTACAAGAGGGGGGAAAAGGTGGCTTTGTGTGGCAGCAATGAAGAATAGAGAACTCATTCACATACAAAGGCTTGCAGTAACACACTGTCCACGTGTTTTGTGAACTTCCAAGCCATATAAACATGTGTGATCTGAAACAAGCCTTCCTAGGTTAAATGGTTCCACCTCCAAATTTGTGTTTTGCCTGTTTTGTTTGGCCTAGTCAAGATTTAAACAAAAACACTTTGGGTTGACAAGACTGACATCCAGCCAGTCCTTCATGCTACTGAGAAAACTTCATGAGAGGTTTCTGTGAGCAGGATAACTGACTGTCTATGGTTGCATACTGCCCTAGAGTTATAAAAAAGGCTCCAATTCTTGCACTGCAGTTGCAGAAGCAAAGTACAGGACCCCACGGAGCAGGTGAGGCTGAGGAGCACAACAAGGACAGTGAAGGCTGCAGAGCTCTGCAGTCCCAGATGGTGCCACCATTCAGTGGCGATGGAATGCAAGGAGAGCCTGAACCAGGGGAATTCGGAGTGATCACTGATTTTCCTCACTTCTTGTCAAAAGTAGGGAGGATTCGTTGACTTAATTTTTGCAAAGTGTGACATCTGTCACACGGAGAGGACAGATTTATAGAATCAACTTTCAAATGCAAAAAAAAGTGATTTAAAGGCAGGATTTCATATAGTGTAGGTTTTCATCATGGAGAGACACATGGAGCAATGCTGAGGAAGGCATCGAATTAAAATGAAAACAGCATGGAATGGTGGCCTAAGCAAATAATGCTCATTAGCAATTGAGGGATTTGAAAGAGATTTTCATAGATAGGAAAAAACCCACAGGGGAATTCTCATATAAAGCCTTTAAAACCCAACACACACACACATCTGAAAGGCCTTGCTAGTGAGGGACGAGCAGATTATTCAGTTATCCTCCTTCTCTGGATTTGAGAGATGGAATGGAAGAACCCCATTTAATGAGTGCAGGCTGAGGAGAGCACTGCATAGACAGTTTCTGACACTGTAACATCAATTAACACAGAGGGACCATCAAAATGGGCCTCGAAGTGATGACAGGAGACCTGGGAAACTGCTGGGAATGGGAGAGTTAAAATGAAGATAAACACAACAGGTTTATCTCAGAAGAACTTCTCAACTCCTCAAAAAAAAAAAAATAAAATCTCTCCCTTAAATCCAGAAGGCTGAAGTGGGGGAAAAGAGAGTCAAAGCACAAAGTGGTCTAAATAGAAGAGAAAATAAGGAGAAGGAAAGACAGAAAAAGCTGTGTAGGAAAAACAGGAAAATGAGAGATTATTTGCTTCTGCAAAGAACAAGGAGCTCAACCCACAGCACACAGGGATTAGCTACACTGCATAATATAATGGGACTGTGAAAGCACTAGAAATCTTAGTTGTTTTATTGGAGACAAGAAAGGGTATTAATTTTTAGAGGTACAATATGCTGGTGCCTAGAAAGACTTTCTGACAAGCACTGCAGGGCACATTATGACACTGTCCATGCACACAAGTGTTCACAGCACAGCTGGAAAGCTCGGCTTCAACACGCAGATAACAGGACGTAACTGCAGATAACACGCCCAAAATAAACACTACAAATTTCATGCCAAGAAGAGACCCTGTTCCTTCGATGGACACACACGTGCACATATGTCCACACCCACAAGGGCCTGATAACCAGCAAGAATTTTGTGGGTCCCAAGAAAAAGCCACGTCTGAGAGAGAAATCAGAGAGGAGAGCACCAGGAGTTGTGCAATGCTTTGTGCAGGGATGCATAACAGAGGGGAAGGCATGGAGGCGTTTGATAGGAGATGGGAGAGATGAGAGAGGAAGCCTGGCTGCAGATTGCGGCTTTGGGAAACGCAGCTGGAAAAGCAGCCAGGCAAAAGGGGGGTGAAAACTCTCAGTGCTCCCCCTGAGTTTGCCTGCTTGCCATCTCTGGTAGATGCTGGCTCCTTCCCTCCGGGTTCCTCTCCTTTCACTTCCTTCCATTGCCCATCTTTCCCCACCTCAGACCAGGGGAGCTGACTACTAAATCTAAGCAGCTCTGCTTCACACAAAATATGTCAAACGCTGCCATCATGTTGTTCACTGTGTTTGCCCGTTCCTCCTCTCTGCATCTGTATTCCCATTTACTCTGGATGTCCTTTGGGTTATTCTGTGTTACAAGTGCTGACCATACATAAGACTACATTTCCATGGCTATTGAATACGTTATAAACCTGAATAAAAATGTTTGAGAGAGGTCCCTGGGTTGAGAGAAGATAAAAAGCAGCTCTAAAATGAGATAACTTGCTGAGCAGAAAGGATCCAGAGAGTGCAGTTGGCAGTATTGGAAAGCTGATCTAGAACAGCAGCTTCATTTCTTTGTTAGAAGAAAGAAATGTGGTTGGCCAAGACAACATTTTAAGGGATGAAGGTGCAGTAGCAAAGAGAGGAGAAAAACAGAATTTTATTGGTGCAAAAATTGAAAGCCCCACTGAAGAAATACTCTTGGGTCATATTCATCATGATGTAGACAAATAAATTTATAATTAAATTCTGTGCGTCCTGTAAAAAAAGATTCTCTGGAATGAATTTATTATCAACAGCCAAATATTCTTATTGTCTCTTCTCCCAAGAAAATGCAGGCGCTCTGTATACTGACTGAATTATATAAAAATGTGCTGCTTTGTTCCCCTTTCCAGACTGGGACAAATATAACAGAGGAAAGAATTAATCAGCGACTTGAGCAGAGATAGACAAGTTTGAGTGATTTTAAACTTGTGACATAAACCATGGTGACCTGTCAGGGTATTTGTTGCCATGAGTGCCTGGCAGGCTGCCCAGGCCCATGAGAGCCCATTACACCTGTCGAGAGCCAACTTAAATCCTTTCAAATACCTTTCTAAGGATGTTATTTTTTAGCCAACATTGCAGAATTTCTGTGTGATTATGGCAATTTGGTCTGAACTGGATATACCTCTACTACTAAACACATTCTGTGGGATCTAATGAACTAAATGAATTAAACCAAAATGACTACAACAAAACAACAACTAGGGGGAAAATTTGATTCAATTAAGCAGAAAAAACAGTGGATACTCTTATCTTTTTGAGCCACTTCTACGACTCTGATTATTGCACTATGAAGGGACAGCAGGCTGGATGAGTGTTGTCATTAAAGAATGGGTAAGAGTTCTGCAATTGTCTCTGCTTTAAACCACACACTGTGCTTCAACTTCTTCCATAAACTGGCATCTCTAAAACCCCGTAATGTTTAAAGAGGGGGAAAAAGCAACCCTAATGCCTCTGTGCATAAGCCCAAAAAGCTTATGCCTGTACCCAGAAGAGGAGGATCATCATGCAGGGCATGGCGGGGAGGAAAACCAAACAGGCTCTGAATGCCAAGCATGGGAGGTAAAAATAGCACAGTTTCACACTTTGAGATATGATTGACTTTTACACACTTCCAGCTCTCATGGACAGTCATTCTGCCATACAGGCTTCCTAAGAAAATAAACAAGATCCAATCTTTACATTTTTCAACTTTAGAATTTTTTTGCACACACGAGGCACTTGGTAATCTTGTTAGACATAAAACTGAGAAATACCATGGCTGAAAAGACACTATTTTAACAGTTAAATATATCATCTTGCAAGGTGATAATGCCCTGAACCACGGCAGCATGGTCAGTGTGTAGCTATGGGTCTCAACATTAGTTTTAATTAGGCCTTTGTATTTCTTTCCTTGCCTGTACTCTTGAACTCCCTATTTACTCTGCACTAGTATTTCAGTTCTGGGTTTTCTCATCATCCTTATTTATAAATACTAATAACACTTATCTAAATCACTCATGTACCTGATGGCTGTAGAAGTGCCAGCCCTCTCCTACCCCTCTTTTCACACGGATCAAAAACCCCAACGCACCATCACAACAGGCTGATCATCATAATTTGGTAGCACTTTCAGTAGGAAGTTAAAACTCAGAAGAAGCAGGAAGAATCAACCTTTAACCTCAGGAAAGTCTCCATTTGAGCACCTCAGAAAACAGCCAAAGTCAGTGTTCCTGTTTCCCAGCAAGAGAGGGGTTTGATTTCCAGAGCGGAGACACCTTAGCTTTTCCACATACTCAAAAATGATAATGATTTTGATAAAAACATTTTCCATTCTTAACACAGGAGAAAGTTCCACAGCCTTCAATACATTTTGAAGATTCTGCACAGGCTATATTCTTTTTCTTATTAGAAAGAAACACCTATTTTGCTTGTCAAGGCTCAGTGCAAGCCTACTATGTTTACCTATTTAATCAGGTATCCTTAAATTTGCACTGTATTTGCTAGTAAGTTACAGAACAGAATGGTTGAGGCCCCCATGAATGAAGAGTGGGTGTAACAAGGAAGATGGAGTGAAACCTGAGATATTACAGGTATCCTACAAATTAGACTTTGACTGAAAGGTAGCAGCGAGTAGGAGGCAACCCCAGAAACACTATCAGGGTTTTTTAGAGCTAGAAGGCCACAGAAGTCTAACAATTACGCATTCTGTGAAAATATTACCCTTCTAAGCTGTTTATGTACACACAGACTGCTCATTCATGTTTTCCTTTGGTTGGCCAAATGCCTGTTGAGTTGATTTCACTCTCCACAACTGGATACCTACATTTATAGAAGTGCCTGAGACTGCCAGGCCAATGTTCTGGGGGTAAGCAGCTGTGACCATCAGCATGATGGATACTTGCAAGCAGCAGCTTCTCTGAGAGGAGGCTACAGCAAGGTGGTGTTTCTTTCAAAGACTGATCCTGAGGAGATGAAATCTCCAATTACACACCCTGAAGTGCTCTGGGCACCTCCTTGCACCTCTCAGTGTTGGTCACAGCCCAGCACTGGATTAGATGGAGAGTAAGGGACTGTTGGAGATGAAAGAAAGTATTTAGGATGTGGATCGTGGATCTGGAAATCTATCACTGAGGGAGAAATTCTTAAAGTTCTACCAAAGCAGAATACTGGTTTTGATGTCTCATCATTGCTCTAGTTCCTTGTGATGGCACCAAAGAGACAACAGTACTAGCAAAGTATTTAAGCCCTGAGATCATGCCCTGTGCTGGTGGTCTTAAATAGGCCCATATTATTAAGTGCTGAAAAGTTCTGATAAGGTAAAAGAAAGCTCTTACCTTGCTGTGTTCCAAAGTTTAATATAGTCTGCATTGCCTGAGAACAAGCATACTAACCAGAGCTAGATAATGTCCACACCTCAACAGTTGTAAGAGGAATTTGAGAGGAGTCATACTACAAAGAAAACAAGCTCAATAGAAAGGTTATTGCAATTCTTTATCAGGTAAGGCTTGGTTTGTGGATGTAACCATTCAGAAAAGGGTAGCTTGAAAAACATGTACACAATTATCAAATGCAGTGCAGACAACAGTGAAGTGATTAATCAGTGGGGAAGCAAAATCTTGAAAGAATTAGCTGTTCTTTAGGCCAGATGAGCATCAAGCAGTTTATTTCAGCCCACCCACTCTTCTTAGTGCAAGAGATTATGCAAGAAGGAAGGAGGAGTGTGCGCACAGGGACAGGAGGGAAAGTGTGCATGTGGGTGTGTGCATGCCAGAAAGATTTGCTAGTTCTTCCTAGTTTTACTTAGGTGTGAAGTAATGCAAAAATAGGTTTTTTCCCTCTTGACACATTCACGCATTTGCACTCCAGCTCAGAAACTTGATAGGAAGGGGAAGGAATTAAGTACTGGGAGAAGTTCACCAAATGGTGGTAGGTAGAAAGCCTGGGCTTATCATCATATGGCAAATGGGAAAGGAACTTTGCTCTACTTGGGCTTATCATCATATGGCAAATGGGAAAGGAACTTTGCTCTACCAGCCTCAGCACAGAGACCATGGAGAACACAGATATGAAAAGTGAAATGTAATGAACACGACATCTGGTGCAGCTCACAACAGCCTAGGGAGTCATGATAGAACATCAACACCTATGCACAAGAATAGTGTGTGCTGTGTGCACCTAATCCTTCAAGCAAACACCTGTCCAGCCTGTGCCCACATCTTCACCTGACATTTAAAGTCGCCTGGTGACCAACACGAATAAATGCTCCCAAGAGGAAAGGAGAGTGGCTGTCTGTGTTCAGTTAGCTTGGCTTCTCTGGTAAAACTACCAACAAGAGCAACAAGTAAAATACAAAACTGTAAGGAGCTAACGTGGGTCTGTTGAAAGGGGCCATAAATTCACTTTGAGAGTGCCCTTGTGCCACATGGGCAAGCAACAACTGCTGTTCTCAGTAACCAACACCAGAGCCAGCAGAGAGCCTTAAGCTCCAGCACCATCAGCTGCCAGTGATGGGGTTTCTCAGGTGAATTCTTTCTCTCTACAATTTGCTTGACTTGTCTGGTTCTGCTGTACCCATAATCCATACTTTCCCAGGTTTTGCAGTGGTCTAATTTGCCTGTCTTGGGGGGAAAAAACCCTCAAAACAAAAACCCACGACTGTAGTTTTTCTCAGGATGTGGGAACATATCTCCTGCGAGTTTATTACGTCTTTGTGGTATTGCTTTTTCAGGACTATATGAAAGATTCAGAAAGGTTGCAGTCCCAACTCTAACCTCACAATTATTTAACTAAACCTTCCTCTTGTAGGCAGCAAGCTGCTAGCTGGTAACGTGTATCCTCAGAGCCAGGTCTCTGGTGACTCCTTTTCAAGGGGATATGAAAAAACCCCACACGCTTTCATCAAAGCCCATTGCAACCTGATTATATTTACTGCCTCCTGTAGGTTAATACTCCTGAACTGGACAAAAAACCCACCACCACCACAAAAAAACCCAAACAACAAAATTTAGACTTATGTAGGATATCTTGTGCAACAGGAAATGCAGATTTTATACCCTAAATTTTATAAAGCTGCACTGAGATGAGCAGACAAAGTTTTCCTATCCAGCTGATATGATCTGCATGAAGTCACCTGGAATGTGTCATCACTAGGAACCAGAGTGAAAGCACCTATCAGTGAAATTGTATAGAGTGCTAAATTGTGCTTGTTTTTTTGTTTGGGTTGTTTTTTTAATGGGAAGAATGATAAAGAAACATTTCAAATGAACTTTTAGCAGAAAAAAATCAGGGTAGGAAATCACAGCATGTGATCTGTGTTGGACAAAGAGTACACCATAGACTTTGTGCAATAACACCACTGAACTGCAGTTGATACTCTTGCATTTCAATGGCCTCTTTAGACACTTGAGGAAATGGAAGAATAAGCACAGCACCCACAGCCCTCAGGCAGCTACCCTTGAAGCACATTACGTGAAAGATTTAATAACACAAAAACTTTTGTGCATCTCATTTTCAGGTGCCCAGGAACTCCTGGTGCAGAGCAGATGGAAAAGGGACATCTAAGGCAGGGCTGTGATTTCTGCCTGGCAGCATGGCACATGAAAGCCACAGTACAAAGTGCACACTTCTCTTACAGATTTTTCCTAAAAAAATTGACTGGAAGGGAATTCCATCTGCAAAGACCCACTTTCACAATGAAACCTGTTACTGCATCACAATTCTTTTATAGTCTGTGCATACAAACTCAACACAAGGCTTTACATCCCTTTAATTGTACCCTGTGACAGTCCCTCTCATTTAGCATCACCATTTTATTTTGAAAGCCTGATGCGCTAGCCAAAATTATACATCCATAGTATTCCATTTTCTGATAACAGTGATCATGCAGGTAGTTAATTAATGCGTTCCTTCCCTCTCATTTTTCTTTTCACTTTTCATGCACAAGGTTGTTAATTACTGACATCCTTTGTGTGGGCAAGAGGATCGGGCTGTCTCTTCAGCACCTGCCAGTGATTCTTTGACTGATAGAGAAGGGGAAGAGGAAGAAAATCCCCCTGAAATGATTAGGAGTAGATACATTGGCAACCCCTGTGCAACAGTGGATGACTTCCCATGCAAGCTACGGGCTGAATTCATTCCCTTCGAGCCCAGAGGAACAGCTGGGATCAATCTCACCTCTGGAATAGCTTGGAGCACATCACTGCTCATTTCCGATATTGGGTAACACATGGATTAACCTCTGGGGCTAAAGCAACATCCTGGTTGTGGGACAGGATCCCGACGTGGCCAGAACTGTCCTCTCTGCTTGAGAAGGTGCAGCACAGGCACCATGAAGGAAAACAGTCTAACTAATCTTAAAGACTTGTCCATTCCCTCTAGCATCCTGCTGACTATGCTTCCCAAGGCTATGGGAGAACAAGAATGGGAAAAACCTAAGGAAGGACAGACAGAGAAGGCAGAGATTTGCATTTCAGGAAGTTCTGGACAATACCATGAGACAAATCTATTTGGATCACTAGGAGTCATCTTACTCTAGTCACCAGATCCTTATTCCAACAGAGTACTTTGAAATGTGGTTCATATATAACAAGCTGGACAAGTCTGAGATGCCCCTGCAAGACAGGTATCTGCAGATTTCAGAAGTGAGTGGTTATGGCTTTCTTCACTCACCTTTGCCTGCCAGTCATTCTGAGCAACTGTAAACAGTCATACTATTAATATCTAACTCTATATTAATATCCAGCTCATGCCATACCAAGTTTCTCTAATATGCTTAAAAAGATGCATCAGCTTGCTTTGAAAACAGGCAGCTTCTCTACGTGATGCCCAGGGTTGTAATTACAAAGGCAAGAATGGGAAAGGACTGAAACAAAATCAGGTATTCCATCTGTTCTATCTTGCATCAGCAGCTTTTGTCCTTAAAACCTTTCATACCCTGATGAAAACACTGCATGTTCTTCTAATAGCATTGCTTAGAAAAAACAACTGGAAAACATTTAATATTTATTTGCAGTCTGATTCAATAGGCTGGTAAAGTCGCTTTCCATTGTTTCCCTTGTCTATTCCCCCTCCAGCTAAATGCCCTCATTACACAGGGTGACCCGGAGCTGATGAAATGTAGATCCCATTTCACTCCACAGTTACAATCAAAGCTCAAATCCCCAGCTGAGGCTAAACATGCACAATAAAGCCTAAACAGGAAGAGAGGCAAATATCCAAAGAGAAACTGTTAAATACAGCACAAGTTTGTCCAGGAATAAAAATTTCATTGTCAGATGTTACAAAGATTTTTGCCTTGGAAAGGAAACGCATCACTAAAATTTTATATAAGGAAACATAAAATATTGCTTGATTGCTTGTTTTTAATTTTAAACATGCTTATTGGTATTATGGCTTGTAATATGATGTCTTCCTGGATGGAGGAATAGGTTCCTGTATTGATTAAGGAGATGAAAAGACTTTACAGCCCTGAAAGAATTCCTGTTCCTTCCACCTATTTCGGTTCATCTAATTAAAATATTTTCTCTCTGAAAATCTTACCTTGCTTACAGTAAAAATTGAGTGTTGATTTTATGCTTTCTACTGTCTGACTGCAGCAAATTCATATTTGCATTGTTGTGTCTAAAGAAATGGACATAATCCTAAGAAACCAGGGATTTGATAACCATGTATGATGGAACACTGCGCAATAAAAAAACCATCCAGAAATTATGTAAATGACACAGTTTCATTGAAATAAACTATTACATCTGGGACTTAGGTGTCAGTTAAGCATTAGGTAGCTATCAATGACAAAACTATCACTGGAGATCAGGTGCTGTGAGTGAGAGATCACACACTGACCACAGCTCTGCAATCTGAAGTCCTACCAAAACTAATGGCATTGCTGAGCCAGAAACACTAAGAAAACAAGATGACTGAACCTATTGTGAGCCTCTGCAAAATATTTTATGGCTAGACAAATGAATCAAACTTCATTGCCAAGGGGGACGACATCACTTCAATTCCTTTTTTTTCCTTTTTAGTAAAGCTGGATACTAAAGCAAAAAACCATTTCATGATTCCACTGTTATATTTAAACTGTGTCCAAGCAGTGAAGACATTTGTAATAAAGTTAAAAATAACTACTTGGGACATTATGAATACTGACATGTACCAAATTTTAATGGTTTGAAGAATAAATTGAAAGGAGCCGAATTAATAACGATATATTAACAATGCTTTGTTAAAGACAACTATAAAGACTCACGAGGGTTGAGCTAGAATAAATTGTCACACTATTAGTGTTTATGAAAAATGCGTCCAGATAGGCTTTGAAGAAACTAGGAGTAAGAAAAGTACCATTTTATTTCATAGTGAAATACTTACTCCCTTGGCATTTTCTCTCCAAGGGTACCTGGCATCATTTATTTCCAAGAAAGATTAGGTGAAAAAAAGTTCATCCTCACACAAATAAAACCATGTGTGTCTTTACCAGTGCCAAGCTAAGTCATTCTGCTTTGAACAAAATCAACCAGGATTTGAGAAAGTAAAAACAAAAACCAAACAAACCCAAAACATACGAAAACAACACAGCAGAAGTTTCTTTTCTAGAACTTTTAGGTCTCAAAATACAAGCAGTGCCTGACCAAAACCTGCTAGTTCAATTCACCAACTACAGCTGAGTTCTTGAATGGATCAGTTAGTTTTGAACACAAAACACATTTTGGCAAAATTATTTCTCCCCTGTCTGTGAAGCGCTGTGATAATTCCTAGCACTCCAATATTAAATAAAGCTACCTTTAAGAAGGAAGAGAGCCAGGGAGAATGCTTTCAACACTCATCTTGAGCAGTGGCCAAACCTGTTCCCTCTACATGTTAACAGGTGCAGGACAATCAGAATAGGTACAGAGAAAGAGACAATCAAAGACACAGGGCAGATTGCACAACAATCAGCTAAACAGACCAGGGCTCTTCAGTGTCTGGAGAAGTGTGTGATGACTAAAATCCTCATTAGCTTGCACCGAGTGAATAGGAAATGACTGCTCACTGTTTCTTCTAATAGAAATACAATGAAATCAATACGATCAGCATGTGGCAGGGTCAAAACAGCAAGAGGAGGCTTTTTCATACAACGCACTATTCAGCAGCAGAACTGTGTGCTAGGGGAAGACATGCTAAAAATCCTACCAGCTTTGTTGAGCATTCAAATAAATGTAAGGGGGGGAATGTATCTATCAGGGGCTATTAAACATAGAAAAGCTTATTTAGCTCATGTAGTCTCTAAGCTATAAATCTCCAGAGGCCAGCACTGTGCACTGGGGAAGTATTACTTCATACTTACCTCATTATTGTGTTCTTTCCCAGGCATCAGCTATTAGGTGGTATTAAAAAGAGACTAGGCTAAATGGACTTTCTGTCTGTAGCACAATGCATTTTATTAAGTTCAGAAAATAAAACCAGTTCAAAATGCTGCCATGAATCTCAATTGCAGTCTCATTAGTTCACATTCAGATTGTCTGACACGAGACAGAGGTTAAAAACCACAAAAAATCCAATAAACCTCATCTATTAAAAATATTAAAAGTTAACACCTAGTATGCATTCATTTGGACTTAAAGTACATAGACAATTCTATATTGTGCATTTGCCAGTTTAGCAAAGGAACCCTGACTTTCAGTACAAGAGCTTTAGCATGTTGTAAATCAGCATGTTTTGAATGGTCATGTGTGCCCTAAAAATGCATTCTGCTTCTGGAAAATAGCTAGCAAGTACAAATGAAACAGGAAACAAAACTGAACAATTTATGTAAGGGACTTCTGCTGGCTGATTAAATAATCTATTTTAATAATGATTTCAAATCCATCAACTCTGCCTGTAAATACATTCCTCTCGTTTAGAAGCTATTTACAAGAAATATCAATTCCGGAACTTCAGCAGACTGTCAAAAATAATACAAATTTCTTAGGTACTAATTATAGACAAAAAGCCATGAGCTGTCAGCACATTTTCACCAGCAACTGTTAGTGGAGTTTTTAAAAGATAAATCAGCAGCATCAGCTTTGAAAATGAAATGAAATTTACTTCTCTCTGACCCAGTGGGCACAGGACAGCTCCCTTATCTTATAAGGGGTACCCACAAGTGAGGGACACAGCCCGGTGGGAACAACCCCTGTACTGCACTGACTCCTGAATAAGGCCCAGGGGTTGTCTGGGAGAGCTTCTGTTGGCCACAGAAAAGGGGATTCATCCAACTGGGCTCAAGAGCTCAGAAACAAGTCCTTTTTAACTTGCTGGTACAGACACAGCCACAGAGAGGATGAGGAGTAGGAGAGCTGTGAGGAAAGATTGCACTTTATACTGTGCCCTCCCTCAACAGCAGACTTCAGTGACAGGGAGCAAGGCTGCTGAAAACCCTTTTCCTGCTGTGGGACCACATGTGATGATTAACATCGGATCCATTCCATCCCTGTTCCCTGCCCCACTCAACTGCCATCACCCACAGGAAAATCCAGTTAAAATCACAATCTACTAAAAAGGATAAAGAGGAGACAGTTTAACAAGAGGGAATATTTGCAAGGACAAAAGAGGCAGAGCTGGGTACTCAGTAAATGCTGAGAACCTAAATCTCACTTTAAATCTCACTTGAGACTGTGACCCAGCCATTAACCATCAAGCACCCCAAGTAGCAAATTCCTGTATGGAAGATATTTATTGAAAAATAATAGGCAAACACTGGCATGCCTGCTCAATAAAGACTGGATGATGATAAACCCCTGGTGTTGGAGCAAAGAGGTCCGAGGCTGTGTCTCTGAAGGGACAGTGTAGTAATGAGAGTGACACTCAGAGTGTTCATGATGGGTGTTACTCAGGAAGGACACAAGGGACTGGCCTTGTATTTCAGTCATTACCATTATTTTTCTCCCAGTCTCATTAGCACTATTTATTTAGAGCAGCATCTGCACAGGATCACAAAAATAGAGTCCAGAGTGCCACTGTCTTTTCCCATGTGTGCTGTTAACTCCAGTTTTTCAAACAAGCAGCCTGTGTGCACCAGCACGAAGAAAACCTATTTTGGGACTGCTCTAATCACTGGGCACAAACAGGGCTGAAGTCAGTGGCCTATGCACTAGCAGGCAGCACCATTTGGACAAAGTAGGAGCACAGCTAAGCAAGCATAAATATAGTCAAAAACATTCCTAACTCAAAAGAAAGAAAAATTACTCTTCAACTGTGGGAGTTTTCTCAATCAGAGAAGGAAGTTCAGAGTGGTGTTAGACAGGTGTTAAGTAACATGACGTGGAAAGGAGAAAAGGACATGAAAGCGTGATGAGCTATTTTCTTAAACACCAAGTGAGAAAGTATCCAGACAGAATATTAAAATAGAGGCCAATGGCTTGGTTTCTTGGTTGCTTTTGGAGAAGCAAGTGGAACATTTGGTCCTGAGCAGCCCAGGAGACAAAAGCTCTTCAAGAGAGCATCCATTCTCTCAGGCACTCTGCAAAAAACTACATTTTAATCTGGAATGAGCCTCCTCCACGCTGTCAGGGAGATGTGGCAGCATGTTTTGACCAAACGAGGAGACATATTTTGCAGTAAGCTACTGTAAAAAGCACCTGGTAGGTTTGGGTGCACTTACCCTCCCATGTTGAGAGGTCCCAGTGCAAGCACACAAATTAGCATGAGCACAGACCTCATTTCCTCAGACTGGTCCCCTTTCCCTCCCACGACTGGCTGCCCAGCACTCCTTTAACTCTAGGAACAGACCTGGGCTCTCCTGTGGTCACTCATTTGCCTGAGAAACAGGAGGATTCTTCAGAGACTGGACTCTGAGATCAGCCTGTTTCAGCTGGTTCCACCACAGACTCACGTCATTTTATGCTGGCTTTTATTCTCAGTGGGTTGTCAATCAGCCTTTCAAAATCAAGTCAATACAACACTCCGAGCAAGAAGTCTATTTGAGCTATTTAAACCCACTGAAATTAACTGTCTCCCATAACAGTAAAATGTTGGGCGAGAAGAAAGCAACACTAGAGTGGCGATAAATGGAACTTAAGCAACTCCTCCATCTCTAATTTTTCCACTGAAATGCCATCAGAAGAATATAAAAAAATCCCAAACTAGCATGATCCAAGTTCCCTGATTTTATGCCTGTCCCTGCCAGCAAATAATGATTTCTGATGCGAGCAACAAAGCTTATGGAGGGAGGATGCTGAGGGGGAGGAATCCAAGCCTTGTTAGTAAATCAGTAACCACACATTTAATGAACATATAAAGCAAGCTGTCAGACTGGCATAAATTGTGCTTACTACAGTCACTAAGTTCCTGCAGGGTAAGCTGATCACCCCTGGCATCAGAAGGGCTCCAGGCCAAAGCAGCCCATGACTAGAGCACCTCAGGGGATAATTAGCTAACGAGCAATGCCTACCCATGTCTCCACTTTGGCCATCATCGTTGTTTGGATTTACGGTTTGGGGCCATTCTAGCCACTTTTACTGTTGGTTAGTACAGAATAACATGTTTATTTTTTTCTGTGTATTCATAACTGAAAAAGTGTTTAAAATGAGGTTATTTGGATGTGTTTCAGGTGAAAGAAGTGTCCCTTGGCAAGTAAATGCTTCAGTTGTACCTTCAGCTTGTGCAGATTGGCACAAGTCTTTATCCCAATCTAAGCTAGGGATGCATCTGACCTTTTATCTCGAGCAGATCACAGTGCAGCCAATTTCACAATAGACAGCAGCAATGCTCTTCTCATTAGATAAGAAAAATCACCAAATAATGTATATTTAAATATCAGTGTGTCACAAAATTGCTTTCCCTGATTAGTCCTGATAAACAGCTTCTCAAGAAAGGCCAGCAGAAGAAACAGTTTTGCTCAAAGACTGTGCCTTAAACTGACATTTTCCTTACTGAACTGAACAGTCAAAGGTAAATTTGTAAGTGGAAGTTTCCTGATTGACCCCTCCTGTTATCCTGGGTTTGATAACAGCTCAGGTAAACAAAGACAAGTGGCAGTTTGAATACTGCTTTAAAATTGCAGCTCAGTGTGCATAGGTCAACTACATATCCTTTCAGGAGAAAAAGTACAGTGAAAAAAATAGTGGAATATGTTGCAGTCAGATTTTGTTAAAGTCACAGAGAAGCCAGTAATTTGCCTGACCTAAGTGACACAAGTGAATCTCAGAACCCCTTACAGTCTTCTGATCAGACAAGATCACTCACCCACTAGTAACTTCTGAGGTATACTCAATAATTTCATATTCTTCCTCCCTGAGGAAAGTAGGAAAATAAATAATCAAGCTGGTGGTCACATTACAACTGAGGAATGAATAGGGAGTAATTCTGCACTACCCCACCCTTTATTCATTCAGCCACTTCAGGATTTCTCAGTGCTGTCAAGCACTAGAGAAGTTAATAGTCTTCCATTTGAAAACCAGAAATAACAGCAGCATCTCAGATTATGAACTAGGATTCATAACCTCTCTGAAACTTACTTCACAAGTTGCTCCAGTCATTTATTCCTTTAACATTTTATTAACTTCTATGATATTCTTTTTTGGCTGGGGAAAGGAATTGGTTGGGCTAAAGAACTCGCAAGGAAATCTTAAGATCAGGTGTTTAAATGTCACTGTTGTCATGTACCTAAAAAAAGGGTTCTGCCAAAAACATGCAAGGATAAAAATCTGGTCCTGCAGAAGTTAGTGGAAGAAACTTAGCCTTTAATTTCCGTATGTCTGGAAATTCACCCGAAATTTCTGGATCAGTCTGGCACTTTCAACTGATTTGTTGCCAAGAAAAAGGTGTGAATTAATTGCTAACCACAGATGCATGCTCTGAGGAGCGTGACTTCTCACAGGACTCCTGCTGCCTGCATCAGGTTTTACAGTAAGGGTCACCTCCAAGTAAAGGCCAAGCAGATTTTCACAGGAATAAACAGAAACAGTTTAAAATAACCCTCCAAGAGAGTAGTTTCCTTGCAAGAACAGCAATTAACTGAAGTTTCCTTACAGTGAATTATGGTTTGCAGGCACCTTGGTATTTAATAATGTAAAGGAAACCATTTGGATGAAGATGCAATATTCTCTCACCAGAGTTTTGTATGCAAGACATGAAATGTAGACATGCTGAACAGGTGGAGATGTTGAAGAAATGATTACTTGAGTGTATTGATGAAGTGGAAAATAGAGTGTGAGGAGGAGATGCATGGGAGGCATAATTACTATTTATGATGTCTGACTTTAATGCTACATACTAGTAATGTGAAAAACACACATCTTAAGCACTGAGGTGGCTACAATGAAGTGGCTCTCCTGAAACCACTGAGCACATACATGTACAAGGACCTACCTATGCTGATTACCAGGTCACTGCAGCACCTCTTTTGTGCTAACCCACACAGCTTAAAGATGGCGAGACATTGGAACAATAGTCATCCACCTTCAAGCATCTTCATCTGCTCACCTCACGAGGACACTGGGTTAAATATGTGTAGAACATCCCAAAACAAATCCTTACCCAGCACAACCTACAAGCAAGTGAAACTGGAAATAACTGGTGCACCAATTTCTAACTAATAGAGATGACCTTTGATGTACATCTTTGTCTCTGACACACATCTGGGCATGGGTTTCATTCTCACACTCCATTTACACCCAGAAAATCATCTCTTCGTGTATAAACAACTGCAGGGCTGTGTTTACATTTAGCATTTAGTGTTTGTGTAATTGCTCAAATTTTAGTGAACTACTCATCAAATGAGAAGAATGCCTTTAGACATTCAGAAAGATTAATTCTTAGGGCTCCAGGTTGTGGACTACACCCTTCTTCAACCAGTGGAACACCATAGTGTCTTTGGCCACCCAGAGCCTGGATCTTCTTCCACCCCTGCAGCAACCATTAGAGATCCTACAACCATTTACTCAGGAAAGCTTTGACTTGGAATTTGCAATGATATTTCATGGGCTCCTCTCCTGGAGTTTCTGAGATGTGGGTATTGTCAGAGCAAAGCAACTCTTCATTCTGCAATCACACTTTAAAGAACGCAACGGAACAGCATTTTGTTTCCTACCTCAAAACAGACAATTGTTTTAAAACATGCTATCAAATAAACATACACATTTTACTTAAAGCTGCAATATAGGCAACATTCACTGGAGAACAGAAATAAAATAAAGTGCCTAGTAACTTTCTCATTACAAGCACTGAAGAAACAGCCCAAAGTCCAGAAGAAAAACAAAGTCAGGAGAAAACCTCTTCTGATTTTGAGGGTTCTGGGGTGGAGAAGCACCTTATGCAATGCAGCTCAGTCCTTTTCATCACAGGGACATATGCATGCAGTTGTGTGGGTGTCAGACTGAGGATAGCATGGGGCCTGAATCAAGCACTTCATTAGCAGCCTGAACTCCTGACAGCCACACTTCTTTATTTCTTTACTTTAAAAATAAAATGTTAGCATTTGATTCAAAACAAACAGCTAAGAAAATCCAAGAGAGACGTGCCTGAAAGCCTCTAGTTTGAACGTAAAAAGAAATAAAGCAGTTTAATTCTGTAGAATCCTATTCTAAGTATTATAAAAAAATACTGGTTTGTCTGTCTCAAAAATGTCCAAACTCCAAAACAACTGAGGATATTCCATATAAAGCCAGCCAGATTTTTGGAAGGTTTTTTTGTTACCACTGTTATCAGACCACTAAAAGAACAGGGACCCCAGTCACACGTTAGGAC
Organism: Sclerurus mexicanus; assembly: GCA_013396755.1. NCBI lineage: Eukaryota > Metazoa > Chordata > Aves > Passeriformes > Furnariidae > Sclerurus > Sclerurus mexicanus. The sequence goes on from VWZF01013054.1 coordinate 346,110, forward strand.
TGAGTTTAGTATGTTCAGTAAGGACAGAGAATTCTTAAACTATGAATTTAGCTAGAAAATCACATTGTGCTCTCACTTAAAGTTTTTGGAATCCCAAATAACACAATAGCAGCAGAGTTATCAAGATTAAAATATTCTTTTGCATGTATTCATGTCACCACAAGAACATACTGCAGAGTATAAGCATCTACATCTGAGGTAGTTGCTCTAAATTCCCTTTAAGTCAGTGTGGAAAAAATGACAGCAGCTCATCTACCCTTCAAGGGAGCATCATAATAGGGAAAATGAATTGCTCCTTTAAAGCCTTGAAGTGTCACTTTAGTTCTCTTGTCTGTGAATGGGGCCTAAGAGGCTTAGCTCAGATTTAGAGACCTCCCTTGGACATCCCCCTTGTTAGGGGACACGAGTCCTATCCAAACTTTTGTTGTACATTTAGATCTGCTGGGCCTTCCCATGGGATCCCAGGAGCTGCTGCAAAACAAATGCAAACCCTAATAAGCAGAACCCAAAGCCCTGCACCTTTGCTAGGTTATTTAACAAATATATTTGATCCTGAGGATTTCATCCTATCCCCTGTTACAGAAATATTCAAATCAGGAGTTCCTCCTGGGGTTGCAAACACAACACGTTAAAGGAAGAAAAGGGGAAAAATGTACAGGCTTTAGAGTAAAAACAATTTGAGCTAAACCAATGCTGATTTCATTATCTGTTTTTGATTTTCCTGGCTGTTCGTTTAAGGGGAAGAGGAGCCTTTTCCAGCTGCCCTCAGCAATGAGAAAGTCCCCCCACATGTTTCTCAGGTGCTTTGGGAGGCAGGAACACTTGGCTCTTACAATTCACCCCCACAAGCTTGTTTTGTTTCAGTCACTGCAGAACAGAGGAGAACCAGCCCATCCCTCCCACCAGTGCAGAAGACCCTTCCCCAGTCATCACTGAGTGGTAAACCTGCTTGTGGACTTCTTGTTTGGGGCAAACTGTGCAGGGATAAAATAATGAAGAGAAAGATGCTGCAAGAAGGTTCTCATCACTAAAAAGAGAAGGAAACATGGAGAGAATTCAGTAACTGCCAAGCATTCTTTAAAGCAGGAAACATGTTTCCTATTTCTCTCTTCGCCTAATACCTGCAGCAGAAAGACAGTCAGGTCTCCTGAGTGTCAATGGGCTGTCTCAAAAATGGCCCACCTGATTTATAATAACGAGAAAGCTATTGAACCTCCCCTGATCTCCCTCTTGCTGCAACTTTCTTCTTGCCCCCCCTGGTTTATGCAGTTAAAATACCCACATAGAGAAAAACAAAAAATCCCACCTAAAGATGCTGGCCATGTGCAGTACCACACAAATACTGGCTTTTGGGGAGGAGGAGAAGCCTGGCACTGATTTCTTTTGTTGCTTTGGGGATTTTTCCATTGTGTTGAGCCCTTAGGATTAGCACCATAACACAAGCAGTGCCTTAGACCATCATGCTTTTTCCAGAATATTCTCTGCAGTGCATGGTGTCTGAGCAAAAGTCATCGAAGGCAAACAGCTGCTCTTTGAAGACTGAGGTTCAAGGATGTACCCTCTGCTGAGGATGCTCCAGCACCCTACAGCTAGAAAAGTCAGGTCCATCCACCCCAGGGAAAGAAGTACTCCTAATACTTATTTTAAAAATTGATGGTATTTTATGAGCAACTCCCAGGAGTCCTCAAGAGCTCATTCCAACCCTTCACTACCCTGGTGAGAATTTGTAAAACCTGTCTCAGCAAAACATTCAGCCCAACACCACTTTCCCATAGGGAGGAATCTTTACAACTTCTTTTTTTTTTTTCCTAAGCACAATTCTATAGTAGCATTTTTCATGTTTCAAAAAGAAACTATTACTGACTTTGATTCATAACACAGTTAATGTGTATGGCACTAGAGAGGCCAATTTCCTGTGATTGGTTTTTGCTATAAATTTAAGAGGCCAATTTCTTCAAAGTGTTTTGGGTTTTCTCTGGCAGGATTTGACAAAAGCGAGGCTTTAATAGATTTTGCTGTTTCACCAGTGCACCACTGAAAAATTAAGCCCCATTCCCTGTGAGAATGACTGAAATATTAATAACAGTATAGGATTTATATTTCAGCAATTTTGCAGCTCTAGTAACTACCACAGGGGTTTCTCAATAACTCATTAAACTTAAGCCAATCTGTCACACTCTTTTCTTCTTCTGGTCTGACTGATGTGCCCCTGGTTTTTTTATTGTTTTAATTTTTACCACTTGAGTTTCTGCAGAAGCACTGAAAGCAGACACCATACACATGCCAAGGAGACCCCCAAAACTTAGGCAGCCAGTTGTATGGACATTACTACTCCAGGGCCCTCCTATAACCTTATTTCTACATTAAAATGGGATTATTTTTCTTCACAATATTCCCTGCCAGTTTTCCTCAACCCTCAAGTAATTTCTAATAATGTTCTAATTTTTATTTTTTTTTAATTAGAAGCACATAAAACATCCTTACCTTCTATTACTTGTGACAGTCATCACTCTTTTACAGAGATGGAGCCAGCATGCTGGGCATCTGGATATTCTAACACAGTGGAGGTACCCTCCTGTTTTCCTTCATCACATGCAGTGAATTCACATGACAAAGTACTGACAAAAAAACCCCAGTTATCTGCTCACCTAAGACCTTATGGGTCTGCTGATAGAAAGAAGGTTTTTAAACATGATATCCTTTGCACTTTGGACTCTGTTTTGAGCAGTCAGATTGTGGTGAAATAGTTATCAGTAAATGCAATGGTGGAGGTGGGAAAAAACCCAACAGTTCTGCCAAAAGCAATTAGCAGAACTGTGAAACAGCAGAACCCTGCTCGGGACTTGAGTTCTATAGAAAGAGGGGCAGAAGGCTGGTGGAATAGTTTCTTTACGTCCCTTGCCTCCACATGTGCAAGGAGTGATGCCTCACTCAGGACCTGGCTGCTATTTATCACTCCGGAGTGTGGAAAGGAGCACCAGGACTCTGGATCAGCATTCCCAGGGGGCAGAGACCATGGTCTAAGACTTGGCCCACAAGCACAAAAGCTAAAAATGCACTCGAGAAAAGCAGAAACAGTGCTTTAAACCACTTCAAGTATGACCAGGACATTTTCTAATGTTCTCATCTGACCTGAAATTCATAGCAGCACTAAATGGTACAATCAGAAAACACAGCCCTACCTCCCCTATTTTTTATCCCCCAGGCAGATATCTTTTTTCCTCCCCTGCTTCAAAAGGTAAACTATTACTCAGCTTCTCCTCAGTCTTTGAAAGACAACTCCTAACCAGGGAAGAATTCATGAGAACTTTTATATTCTCACCCGGGGATTCCTCTGGGAACTTACAGAAATCTCATGCTTTCATAAAGAGCACCTTTGAAGGCTCTGGTAGCTCTGGAATCAACACTGGAGGATCAAGTAGAATTGGGTTTTATTAGTTTTGCTGCAGATTCAGTTCCCTTGTGCTCAGAAAACCTAAGCACATGTACAGGTGGCAAGGCTGAGTAGGAAGCTTCTCTCCACAGGTCTGTGTTAAAATCAGAGCTTACCTATTCAAGCACCTGTATTGCTTTTTGTATAGTTATTATTTAAGGCTGTGCTATGATGCTAGAGTTTCCCCTAAAGGCAGCAGGGGCTGAAATTTAGACTTGTTCTCACATAGAATGAGAAAATCTGTCTTGCAGTCTCTAATGCTAAAACTATTTTGCATCCAATTAGTACAACATGCTGCTGCTTATCTACAGACAAGAACTAATAATGTTTGTTTCTTAGACAAATGCATTTCTTCCCATTACATGAAAAGAACTCCTCTCACTTCGCCAAACAAAATATAAATTAGTAAACGTAAAAAGGTCTACACAGAAAACACAAATTTCATGTCCTTCTTATAAATAGGAATATTACAAAATTATTTCATGTTGAGACTCAGAAATGAGCCCAGAAGGACAGACTTGGAAAATTCTTTAATACACATGAATCACTTTTAATTGGTTTAGAGGAAACTTGAGGATCATTATCCAAATTACGGTACAACAAAGAAACCACCACCAAGGCTTGTGTCACTGCAATGATGCAGAAAACAAGCTCTGCCCAGCACACTGGATTATTAAGAGCCAGTCCCTTACTAAAGGTCACACTGAGACCAATACTTCTAGTAAGATTACGCTATTTCCTTCAATCTGAAAAACCAATACATTTTCTCAGTAAAAAGTCCCATTTAAAATAACAGATATGTGCTTGATCACCTTCAGAGATGTGTCCCTCTTCAGAAAATGCCTCAGCTCTGCACCAGGGAAGGAGGACTCTAGAAAAGCTTCACCAAGCCCATGACAGAGACACTGCCGGGCAGGACACTGGATCAGGGGACCTCTGGTCTGAAGCAACTTCAGGAGTCACCCCATTTTAAATACAAAGGTTTCTTTAGGTAATAAGAAGAAAGATCTAGACCAAATGCTTCAGAGGCAGTTTAAGTCACACTTTCTTTTCAGAGGCCGAAACTTCAAGTGCATCTCAACACTTGGTTTTAAAAGAGTTCTTTCATCTGTAAAACCCGGCAGTAAATGCCAAAGCCATCTGCAATGAATTGCAACTTAAGCTATGCAAGTGGAAGAACACATTTGCATTGGACAATGATTTCCTACTAATAAGAATAGGGAGATAAGGCAGATCATTTACCAAACAAGGCATCAATGCAAACCAGAAATGTTTCTCTGGACATTTGGATACCTCCCAGACAAATTTGTATCTCTCCCACCCCGAGGTAGTATTCAATGACTCTTACTGCCCTGGGTATCAAAATCCCAGAAGAATCCATGTCAAAATAGGGCTTTTTTTGGTTTGTTGTGTTTGGGTTTTTCAGTTGTGGGTTTGTCCCCCCACCCCTTAATTGGAAATTAAAGGCTCAGCAAAGTTGTTATTAAGTTAAATTTAAGTGAGTTAATTGAATCAGTGCATCACCTCTACATAAATAGTTTCCTTGCAGTTTTGGAGTGCTCCTCATCTGTTGAGCTCAAGTGATGAGGAACAACTTGGAGATAAGCCCAGCAGAATGGTTGGTTAAATGGAAATGGCATTTTTGCAGAGGACACCTACACAGCAGAAGAGCTCAAACGAGCCCTGGTTTGAGACCACAAAGCTGTGTAAATAAAATACAATAAAAGAGCAGCTATTATGTATTTTGAAACGGAAAATAGAAAGCTTTTCTTTAATCTCCTGCTTTTCTGGGCCAGGTCCTACAACGACCATACAAATAAGTCCAGCCCCGTTCCCACAATCACAGGGACATACACAGAAGACGTGAAAGCAACACAGGAGGCAGGACCAAGGACTGGAAGATCACCCATGGCACTCATGAGATTAGGCATATATGAGGGTAAAATTCGTTCTAATCACACAGAAAAGTGCAGAATGTGAATTCTGTTCAGGTTTTAGGCTTTGTACCCATCTCTGGTGGGAGTGCTGCAGGTTGATGGAATGCTTTTGGGCTCTGCCCTATACTTGGTGCAAACCCTTTTCCTGGGGAATTCAAAGTTGACAGGAATAATTAGTGACTGCAGAATTATCCAGAACTAACTTAACACACAGGCCTTGCTGCTCCAATATTACATTAGTCTCAGATACTCTGCATCTCTAAGCCTTAGCCAAGGTTAGAATTGTTCAAGTGAAACATAACTCACTAATGAATCATAACTTTTGATCAAGTATTTTATGTTACTGAGCTCTGATTACTACAGGAAACTTTATAAAAACTCTACGGGGGAATGAAAAGGGAAGCAAAATTAAAAAAATCTGATCTCTTTCTAGGTAAGTCTATGATTGAGCAAAGTCTATGTAGTAATATTTGCTTTATTTGGCATCTCATTGTTTGTTTAATCATGGTCTATTTGGAGAGGCATTTAAATAATAGTAAGTTTCAGGGAGACCATATATGCAAACATTGATTCTGAAGGTCCCCTCATAATAATTAAAGCAGACTGTCCAGCAGATCCTTAAACTGTTTTCCCTGCTCGGTAACTGGCATCTGCAAGCTACATTCTAGTGTTTCTTCAAAGCAAGTTCTGAATCGAGTAAGTTTGGGATGGCACAGAATGCTGAAATTGTACATTTGACCAGTCTGATGAGAGCTGCACACTCAGAACTTTCAGGAGGCAGCCCACCAAATCTGGTCTTTAAAGTTACCTTCAGGCAACATAAACAGAAAATCCTGGCAGGATTCCCCACCATCCTGGGTTTAAAATTTAGGCTTAAAAAATACCACTGATTTATTTATAAAGACAGACTTAATACTTCAAGGTAATTCTGACTGTGAAGGGTTACTTTATAATTTATATCTTACAATGTTTTTCTGTCACTTGTGATTTCATATTTCACAGATAAAAGGTTCAAGTATGCAGACAGAAACCACTGTTAGGTCCGGTGTTGGTTTTTTTGTGGTGTTTCTTTTTTGTTTTGTAATTAAATGCTGTGGAGAACTTCGCTCCTTCACTCTCCCCAGTCACAGATACAAGATTTTTCCTCCCTCCTGTCATACAAAATACCTTCTCTGAGAGAGCTCTCAGCCAGGGCAGGACCAACCCATGGAGAGGCTCCACACAGGAAATCCACTTACACCACATCACCTGACAGCTTCCTTCCAGCCTGTTAAAAAGGATGTATTTCCCCAGCTGTCAAGGACTTAAACTCTGCTGTTGGTACTGTTTTAAAATTTGGATATGTGGAAAATTGTGGCCTTTCTGAATTTTCAAAATTAAGAGAAATTTAAACCCCTAGTATTCATTATAGTCCCTATTGTTTGCTACTATCAGATTTCAGTTCCTGGTCCCACATGATATCCAGATGTGAGCTTGGATTTACTGGGCTCTTCAGATCTCAAAGTGAAGCTTAAGATTTGCCAGCAGCTTTCCCCATGAGTTGCATGCAAGAAGGAATGCATCCATAAGGAATGGATGGAACATACACCGGGCCAGACAAACAGCAGCAATATATTCTGTTTGAGATAGTCATACTTCAAGACTGGTGTGATTTTAAAGCCAAAAAGCATCTTAAAGTGATTATTTTCCATAATTATTATGAAAACCTAAGTGCAAAGGAAACAACTTTCTTTTCAAATTTCAAAATACGTGCCCACCTTCACCATGCACAACTTGGGAGGATGTGACATCACGGCTCTGATAGTTCTTTGCAGTGACAGTCAACAAACAAGGGAACTGTGTATGTTGATTTTGCCTCCTGTCAGCTTACTGAATAGCATCTCACACCAAGATAAAGCAGGACACTCACTTCTCATGGTAAGCAATGGCTGAAATAGAAGCCTGCTCTGGTTTGGAGCTCAGAACACACTGCAGCTAGTGCAACTCCTCTGTTTCACACCAAGCTGTCTTCAGCCACGCTAGGCAACCCTTATTCTCACACGGTATTCCTGGGAGCACACTGAAGAGGCACTTCCTCTCGTTCCTGTGTCATAATTTAAGTTTGAACAAGGTTTTGAACTATAAGAGCAAAGACAGTAACGCAACACATGAAACAGCATGTTTGATCCTTTGAATTTTTATGGGTTCCCCTAAATTGGAAAATTACTGTTTTCACTGCACTGAAGTGATGAAATTACACAATGATTATGAATGAAATTCACTGCAAAGACGATGCATTAACACTGTTCTACCGTATGAGCACATCACTAATTCCTCCAGTGAAACCTCAGCTCCTCCTATGTTCTAGCTGCGATCCTCAATATGGGATAGAGATGTAGAATAACTAGGAAGGAGCTGGGTATAAACTGCCTGTGCGTGTCACAAGTGACGACTGATGTTACGTGCCTGTCTGCATTGGAGGAACAGCTCTTGGAGACATTTGTGCCAGGGTGGCAGATCAAGCACTGGCTCCTTGAGGAGGTGTGGGGTATGTTTGCTACTTTTACCACCATGCTGGCTGATTTCTTCTGCCACATCTTGGTTTGATCTTGAACTTGAAATCAGAAAAATCAGTTTTGCAGGTGTACAGTCTGGAACTAGTTCAGGTCTAAGGAGACATGGCATGGATTTCTAGGTATTTCTAACTAAACTTATTTGACTTTGTACAAGACTTACTTGGACAGAATTGTTTACTGAGCAACACACATACACATTAATTTTTACCTTCTGCTCTTCTAGCTTTTATTTTACCCATACAAAGGAGAAAGAACAGAGGGTATCAGCAAGTTTTGGTATAAGAGCAGTATAAAAGAGGTCAATTATTTCCAGAACAATACCTGTAACTAATGCTTCAAAATACCCAAGCTACAGTTTGCCACGACAATCTAAAACTAAATTCCAGCTATTAAAGATGAGTCTATCTTGGGTAGTGCTGCAGAAATAAAGGAATTCAAGATTCATTGTTACAATCGTTCCACTTCATGCACTTTCACTCCGTAAAAATAAAAATCCCCCACTCGTATGACAAACATTTGTGCTCTCAGCTTTAGTGTGACTGGAAAGGATATACTGACAGCAAACTTAAGAAATCACCCAAGTGACCAGAATTCTCTGTAACAGGGTCTGTATTTTTCACCTTAGTGCAATTCCACACCTTCAAGATTTTAGCATGAAACAGCTGTGTCACTGCATCTTTGCTGCACATGCACATCTTTATCTTCCAGAGTAATTATGCACTCATCTTTAGAGGTTTTTTTAAAAAAGCCTACATTCAGACCTCCCAGCACCATCAGCAGTGGATGACAGTGATTAAAATTATGAGTTATTTAATGAAATACACATTTAAAGAAGGAAAATGCACCCATTTTTTAGCAAGGTCATGCCAAAATCAGGCAGCAAAACTGCATCTCTTTCCATTGCTTCTGATGTGTAAGTATTTCCCCTTCTTCACATGCAAATATTTTAGAATTATAGACTAGAGACCATCAGAAACTACAGATGAAATGATTCTCTTACTGGATCATATAGTGAAGATACAGCACTGTTAAAATTCTCCAGGTAATCTTCTGGAAGAATGGAAAGCAACTGGTATTTTCAAAACAGGCAGGAATATTTCAAATGGATTTCCCATTGCAGAGAAAATTTAAAATTCCTAAGTCCTACCATAGCCAACAGCCTTGCAATAGGCTGCAATTAAATGCAACAAACAAAAACCCCTATGAACCATCTCTAGTGGAGGCTCTACTTAAATCAATGTAATGTGTCATTAGTGTCAACAGCAGCTCTCACCCCTTCTGTTGATAAACTCAGACTATAAGTCAACAAATTTGCCATCTAATTTAAATGCTCTCTTCTGTTTAGAAACATACAGATTGCTGTTGGAAAGTAAATGACTTCAGAAACCGTGGACTGGTCTCTAATCCCATTTTAGAGGCACAAAGGGCACCATCAGTGCAGCAACATCAGTGCAGAACCAGCCAGCTTTAGAGGCATCACAAAGAAGGCAATGAAAAGAGATTCAGTAAGTCTTGGTTTTAATCCTAGTATAGCGACAAGCTTCATAAGACATTTAGATAACAAATTTTGGGGTTTTTAATTTTATTTAAGGCAGATCCCAGTCTCTAGGTTTAGCTGGAAGCAAACAGAGCCGTGCTGCAGTTTGTTTGGCACCTGTGACACAGTGGCAGGCAAATGACCCCTTATGACTGTGGCAGCTGCAGTTTGTGGAGGCAGGACTGCAGACTGCACCACACTTGCAAGGTACGTTGTGACAAGATTACACATAAGTGACCTTTGCAGCCTTTTCTGTGCCTACACTTTTGAAATGCTAAGGCACAGGAAAGCATATTCATATGCAGTGCATAAATGCATATCCTATATTTAAAACCTCAGCTACTTTATGGAGCAAGATGCCATTTTTAAAGAGCGCCCTGAATTTGACTGAAGAAATTAAATACCCTAAAGGAGAATAATCTCCCAAGATATTAATGAATAATTTCCATTATATATGTATAAAAATTATCCCACAGTATAACTTGTCAACTGCTATGTAGACAGCCATCTTCTGTAAAAGAACTTGTTTCAAATTTCAGCTCTTTGACATTTGCTAAAATTAAAGTATTTCTCCACAGCAGGAAGTTCCAGATTATTAATTAACAGTAAAATAGTTGGCAATAAAATAATAATTTGAGACAACTCTAGTGGTTTCTCTTACTTGTCATAAGGAACACTGAAATGACAAGTAGCATGTTAACATTTTCATCATCTGAAATGGATTCTAAGTGAATATCATCTACACCAAAGTATTTTTAACAGTCAATGCTTCAGATTTGTCTTGAGACAACTTTTATTCAGGTTTTTTTTCCCCATATGTAGCTCATATTGACCTCGTGGGCTAGCAGGACAGTGGCTGGTGTTCAAAAATCACATCATAACATATAGAACTAACTGGAAAATTATGTTCTGGATGTAAGTAAACACTTATGGCACCTCCATCAGATTTCAAAACATTGCTAAAACTGCACAACTGTATGAAATATGAAACAGATAAGATGGGGTTAGGAGAAATTAACAACAGCTAGATCAAATGTACCTAAATGCAATTTAAGTATGGATAAGAGCTAAGTATGTTACTAGAATGATATGGAGAAAATCTAAAGTAGGAGTAGATACAGCTGCCACCTAAAGACCTTACATTTATTTTGAACTTAAACCTTCTGATGTGTTGAACTGCACACCCAGACACACCACAGTTCCCACTCTGATTGACCTGACAAAATTAAACACATCCTCCCACCAAAGCTTCCTAGCTGGAGGTTCTTGCTGAACCAGCTAGTCAAATCCTGTGATATCTGACCCTTCAAAAACAGGAGATGGTGCTGCCCACCTTCCACACAGTACAGAAGTGGGAAGGGTGTGAGAGATTTGGGCTTGCTCCCTTTGCCAGTCTGAAGCATTTCAGCATCACAGCTCCTGTCTGTCAGGACAACACTCAACCCATTGGACTTCTATTTTAAACACTGAAACACTAGTTCTATAAACTTAACTACACCACCTGTGGGTTTGCCAGGACCCTTTAGGAAGATGCTTCACTTATTTTCTGTTTTATATTCCTAAGGCTTGAATACACAGAGGCACAGGGGCTACCTGACCCAAAATGAAATGTTTTTGTGGTTACAGCCTTTGGAGGATTTGCCATGAACATCTCCAGTCTTCCTTCAAAAAACCACATGGTTTTTAGCATCAACATTCAGAGCTTAACAGCATAACATGTGAAGAACCATCTCCCTTCGTCTGCTTTAACTCTGCACCACTTGAACTTCACTTGACTCCCCAGTCCTCACACTGGAAAGGGCACTGGACAACTGATTGTTACATCCCCTTTTGTATTCTCCTCTCAGCCATATCTTTGGCAGGTTGAAGATTCCTAGTCTAATTAGTTCTTTCCCAAAATTACTTCCCTACTTTAGGCCATCCTCACCATCCCTGTGCTGTTTCAAATAATGAGGTTTCTTTTTTGGCAAAGCCAGACTTTGGTCTTTAAAAAGTATTAATGGTTAGTGCCACTTCTGGTTTGCGTTTTTGAGCTCAGACGCCCATCCAGCCACGAGAGGAACTGCATCCTGATACAGCAATAAAGGACAACTGCTGAAAGTGAAGGCGCTTCCTGCAGGGAGAACAATCACTCCTGCCCAGAGGAACAATTATCACACAGGGGAGGAATTTCACTGGAGTATTAGGACCTGTAAAGCAAATATTCCTTTCCTTCGGAGAAGTGGACTCTAGGATTTCAAGGCTACAATAATACCTTTAAAACCCAGTAAGGACTATTTGATGACTAAAGGCAGACACTGATGAAATAATAAAAAACTTTAAAAAATCATATTTTTCTTTGCCAGTCCAGGAGTGAAAAAGGGGCAGATGCCAGGCACAGACTGACAGTCCCCAGGAGGAGGGACACAGGAGGGACTGGAAACAAGCCAGAGTGAGCAACACCAGGTCAGCAGATGTTCTGATACAGGAGGGACAGTGCACATCAGATGGAGCTGGGCAGGACTTGCCTCAAACTTCAGTGGTCACAGAAAAGAAAAACCTCAGCCTAAACCTAAACTTTGTTGGAAAAGAAAGCACTTAGCAGAAAGGAGCAAGTTCCTTCCCAGTTCCCTGAATTTCAAGGGATTCCTGCCAATCAAAGGTTTGAAACTATTGTTAGGTGTCATGGCTGATTTATTGGCACACTCTTCATTGCCTTTATCCCCAAATGCTCCACAATAAAGCACAAAGATAACTGAATTGTGGAGAGAGGAAAGCAGCACATAATTTTCTATACTAGTATCAAAACAATGGAAGTGGTGAAGTGCAGAGCACTTTGGGTAAAAAGCCTTCTGATGAGGAGGTTTAAATGCAAAATTTTTAGAAAGCAATTTAAAACACGCAGTTTCAGCACATTCCTGAAAGAGTGAACTTCACTAACATCTGCTTGCTTTTCAGGAATCTGAGCAGGTTTAAGGAGGCCAAGAAAGAAGGGAACTAGGAAAATGACAGTATTACTGTCGGGGTGACCAGAGTTGTCACTGATTTTGGCTAGCCATTGAATATTCCTGAAAACCTAAATTTTCTTATTACAAAATTAGGTTAGATAGATATCTAGTCTTTTTAATGAGTGGAACTAAGTGATAAATCTAAGCAAAGGGAAAATAAAGTGTGAAATATTAATTAGTTATCACTATTTCAGGGAGCACATTCCATCTGGCTCTGCAGAGTACCTTGATTTTCTTATTGGAATAAACTGATTAGTTTTCATTGATTCCGTTTACCCACTTGGGAACCAGAGTCTCCAAGGCAAACCTTTTTCCAATTATGCATTAAATACTGAGAGCAAAGTTTGATTTTGCAGTTACACAGCTGCTGCACGCATTTCCTCACATGGCAGGAATTCCATTCTCTCCTCTCCCAACCCATAAAAGTAAAGACCCAACTCCCATCTTTGGGCCAAGTCAAACCTTCAGGGAGAAAAACTTTCACTGCAAAGAACGAACTGTGGCAAAGAATTGTGTCAACGCCAGTTAACTTCTGTTTGTGTGAGGAGCTTTGAACATGTACAAGTCAATGCTCTGCCATATCAACCCCTCTTCCTCGTGCTGATCAAGCAGAATTCAAGCTGCGCAAGAGATGCAATCAATCAGGTGACCTGAATTTTCATGACATGGTAGAAAAATACTGCCTCCTGCAAAACTGGCGGGGAAGAACGCTGCCAAGAAACATTTCAGCCATGCTGTTAATCATTTTTCCTGCAGGTACTTTTATGGATAAGATCCATAAGAAAAAAAAATGAAAGGAACAGAGTGAAGTTACTGCAGGGGAAGTGACAGAAATTACTCTGAAAATTCACTGTTTTGAATGGTAAAAGATGGTCTAATAGTACAGCTGAATATAGATTCATCTTAAAAAAACCCCAAATAAACAAAACCACAATATCCCACAAAACCCCAAAAAACCAAAACCACCTGTTACCTCCTTATAGAATTTAGCACTAAAGATTTATTCAGTTCTGAACTCCCCACTTTCATTAGAAAGACTATCCTGCACTCAGCTGTTCTGGATGATTTAAACACCAAAAACCAGAACAGCACAACCCTATAGAAATGTTTTCTGTCTCTTGACTTTTACAAGACTTTTACTTAACCATGAACATCTCAATTCTCATGCAGTCTCCCCTTTCACTGTTCATACAGCACTTGGCCTCCAGACAGCAGCTAAACCCCACAATTACCTGCAGCAATGCCACATCCCAAATAAGTTCACCCCCAGAGCTGAGCTCTGTATGTAAAGACACTCTGCATGCCTGTATTACCTCTTTGAAACACAACTGCACGGGCTGATTGCGGATTTGAACTTTGAAAGCCAAGCAAAGCACTGAAATGTCTTTGTCCACCACTGACACATCAACTTGTGCCCAAGCCTTTGTCACACCTGGGTGCAGGTGGCAGAGAGGCGCCTTGGCACCCGCAGCCCACTGGGTCTGTCACCACTGGAGGGGTTAAGTCACCCCAACCCACAGCTCCCTCTTCGTACAGATAATTCTAGCTCTGAACAAACCGTCAATCACATCTGGCAATTGTTCCCGTTTCGCAGAGAGGAAAATTAATGGCTGCTGAATCAAGGAGGTGAATAACATTAAGTGATGCTTGCAAAGTGCTTGAATGCTGAAAAGCACAGCAAAGGTGCTAACTATTGTTCCAGCTGGTGATGGCTTGTCAAGGCCCTGATGCCATCAAAAAGCAGCCCTTCTTTCCTTTCCAGTCTTGAAGGAACTCAAAAAAATAGTGTGTCTTCAAATCCCACACCATCGTACTTGGGATAAAATTATTTTCACCTGTAAGTGACATCTTTACAGAGCTCAGAGAGGCTGTGGCAGGACATAACTCTCGATGATGCTCACACTCAGACAAGCACCAGCTAACAGTTGTCTGCTGGCCTTTAATTTTATCACCAGGCTGCTGGAATTAAACAGCTTTAGAAACGTCTCAGCAGCAAGCCCGCTTGTTCAACAGCCCTTCTGCTACGGGTATCGGGCCGGATCAGCCACTCCACAGAGGATTTATCTGGCATGAATGAAAAAAATCCCCTTAAAGCCTTTCTTCCCCAATATTAATTCTCAATTTAACGTCTTTAAGTCTAGGGCTGGATTTGCATTTGCAGCTTCCACATGAGGGATTAGGTGCATTGGAACAGCCCATCCAGGAGGGAAAGACATCCCCTCACACTGACACAGGGCCTGATCCAGGCAACTCACTCCACCTTCCCAGTGCCTCACTGGAGGTGCCCAAGGGGCTACAGACTGGGAAACCCAGCTCTTTTAAGAAAGCTTAGACACCCTGGATAAATAGTGATAACCATTTATATATTGTATTATTGCCCTTAAAGGCAGACCAGTGCTAAACAGGCTTTAAAAGGAAACTGGTAGTGTTTGGAAAATAGAAAATATTTCAATGCTCATGAGATATAAAAACACATTTGCAATAGACACAGCTATGGATTAATAGAAGATATTCTTGCAGTGTTTAGATTCCTGGATTTAGTTCTAAAAGATATTGGTTTTATGATGCTACTTGAAATTACATAGCACTTAGAGAGGTATTAGTTTCATTGTGGTTACTTAAAAACATGTTATTAAGAAACATGCTTGTCACAAAAGTTCTATTATACAAGTGACATCCGATTTAAAAAAAAGAAATGTAGAAACTTAAATATTCAGTCTAACTACCACTGGAAGCATTAATCTAAGGAAAATAATCTCCTGTACTGAGAACCCAATAGATAAATTCATTTCTGATTATTGACATTAATGCCAATTCTATGGCATTAACACAAATGTAAGACAAATTTTCATTTGTTATAATACTTGCAATTTTTTCTAATTAAACAATATCTTACTTGCACAAAGCTAAATATAGACCAAATCAAACACTGGCCTTCAGGTTAAGTCAAAACTCAGATAATGAATTTTTGTTTTGGTATTACGGGACTATGAAGTAGTAAAAGGAGGGGAAAACACACCAAGAAAAATCAGTTTCTTGTCACTTCAAGAGAGTACACTCAGTTATTTGAGAATGTGGCAGTACAAAAGCAGGCAGAAGCTACATATCTTTGAAAAAGGGAAAGGGCTGCTAAATATTACTGTGAAGAGTAGTCAGGTATCACACACAGTTAGCAACAGGACTGAGTATTATGACCAGAACATCAGCTGGGATCCACGGGGTGAGAGGGCAGGGTTTACATTGTATTACTAATTCTTTCAAATATTACTTAAGAACTTCAGTTCTATGTGTAGGATGTAAGTTTGCAGCCTGCAGGGGTAACAAAACCAAAATACGACATCCTAACTGTAAAAGGGATAAAAAAGTACAGGGAATATAAAAAAAAATAAAAGAACATGGGGTAGCAATGTTTGTTAACCACGAAGATGGTACTGAATAGTTAAAAAAGTCATTATTTTAAAATATCATTTTCTTAATGATAATTAGTGAAATTAAGAAAGGCAGTACCAGGATCCATTATCAATCCAGGTCAAGCCAGTACCATCACTGGGAATAGAAGTACTACTGCCCCCAGAATAACAGGAAACTATTCCACAAGCCTTCTTTGAATTTATAAAAAAGCAGTAAGAGACAATGGTTACTGGATAATGATAATATTTTTCTTGATAATTTTGAGTTATTAATATTTTACTTTAAAAAATATAACTGATTTTTAGTGTGGAAAAGAAAAAGTGTACTAAAACTGCAATCATTCAAACTGTTCCTTCCTAAGCGACTCCCACCTGTCAGAGGGGCCACACAGAGTCAGTCTCACATCACTGGCAAAAGAGGAGGGACGAGGCAAAGAAAGGTCCCTCTGGGGCAGAGAAACCCTCCTGAGCATCAGTGTTTCAGCTGGATGACAGGGTTCCTGCTGCAAGTCAGCCCAAATTCTTTGTGCCCCCGCAGGGTTTCCCACAAAATTGGTTGTTCCCGAGCTTGACTTCTCCCTCTTTTGTTTTTCTGATTGAACAAATCATTCTGTTGTTCTGAAAATGGAGCTTCTAAACCATAAAGTTCGGCACTCACATCCTCTGTTCCACAGTTTGCGCTGCAGAACCAGCTCCTGTTCATTACTTTGTTCAATAAAGAGGTTTGGTCTAAATAGCAAATTGAAAGAGAAACTCCTCAATTCCTCATTCTTTTGAGAATATACCCAATCTCAGTGCTTTATATCTGTCTCAGACCTGGGAAAGCCATTTGCACAGAGACCTGACAAAATACTGACAGTACACTGAGACAGCTGTAGGCACAAATGAGAACAAGATATTGGCCCATTAAGGAGCTGTTAGTATCTTGTATAACAGTGTGTGGGAACTGCTAAAATCTAATGGCTAATAATCCCTTGGACTGTATGTGCTCGGACTCAATTTCTGCTTGTTACATTTTAAATACAGCTATTTTTAAATCAGAAAAAAGGAACAGCTGGCAGATAGTTTTAATTGGGTGTCTTCCCTGTGGTTGCTTAATTTCTTTTCCTGAAGCTTTATGAATAGCAAAAGCTTTTCTGTTTGGGATTGTATTAATCATTTAGCAGATTAAATAACTCCCTGCCACTGGACAAATGTCAGAGCTTTGCAAGTTCCCTCAAGTGCCTACTAAAGTAGACATCTAGGTTCTCCTTCAGACAAGGCAGAAGTCATTGGAAAGCATTTGTTTTGTACACAAAAGATTCCCTTCTATAATTTCCTAGAAGAAGCAATACACATTGATAAAAATACAGATAAAACTCAAAGTGACCACTTGTGTTTCACACTTCAAAGTGTTCTTGCTTAAACTTGACATTTTCCTGATGGGGCTTAAATGCTTTACTTAATGTGTCATTCTGGTCCAGCTCTTACAAACACAAACCAGAAGGGTGTTTTATTGCCCATGCCGTGCAAACAGTGCCAACCCTCCTAGAGCCACAAGTCGCAGGACAGCGCAGGACAGCCTTACACAGGAGGAAGTTCTTGAACCCCCCAAAATAAGCTCTGTCCTGAACTCTGGATGTTCACAAGGAGTTTCTCTTAGAACATTTCAGTTTTTCCACTTTATTAAATTAATAGCAGAGAATTAGAGACACTGATAATAAAGCTTCAGGAATGCTAAGAACTCAAATAGCAATGAAGCACATTTTTCATACCTTTAGATGAAGTGTTTATTCACCATGAAAACCTTAGTGGCTGTCATAACTTGTTTTCATAACAGACTAAATTTGCATAACCTCACAGAGAAACAGGATAACACTTTCCCTGTTACAGAGCCAAGGAGGGTGTAAATAGATGTACCTAACATAGAAGTAACTTTTTTAACATCTCCTTACTTGTATAATGTGAATGACTGAGGATATTAATAGATAAACCAGGAAACTTGACACATGAAACATGATTTTTACTCTCACCATAAACCCAAGAAACCACAGACCAGAGAGTCAATTCTGCTAATATTGATCACAGGTAAGAATCTGAACACTGCCAAGGAGGCAAGCAAAAAACCACCTGTACATGGGGTTGTTTGCCTTTTGTTTTTTTAAATGCTCAAACGCCACCATAGAGGATATATATTTCCATTTGGATAGGTGGAAACAGTCTGTTCTCCCTGTCAAGCTTTAGGCTTAATAAATCTTACATTACAAACCTGAGGAAACTCTCTTGCATTGCACAAATTGTGCTAAGAGACCTAGGAGAGTAACTTGCAGTCTCACCAGTTTGCAGTGTTAATAAGCAAGGCAAATAAGGCAACTTTTACTCCAATTACTTTTTCAGATAAAGAAGGAAAAGAAAAAAATAAAATCTATTGTCAGAAATCTTAGCTGGCCAAGAAAGCAGCCGAGCACATGATTTAAGGAAAAGATTAAGCTTGTTAGAACCAGTGGAAAACAAATGCGACTGTAGAATAAGAGAAGATAAGAAAACACTCCTAAGGAAATGATCTTAAGAATATGCATAAATGGGAGCTATTTCTTGCTCTGCAAAATACTTCCTCAATGGCCTCCAAGAAGTCACTCAACACAATAGGGTTTAAAGTATCAAATAGCCGTGCTGTGAGTCAGACTTGGTTTTACTTCTTGCCCTGCCATTAACCCACTCTGACACCTTGGCAAGCCATCCTGCTTTTCTAAACCTCAGTTATCTCACCACTGAAGCTAGGACAGTGATATTTTAACCACTGAATATTTAGATGAAAAGTTCACTCTTTTCTTAAAGTAGGGATTTTTTTCTATTGGCTTCGATAGAAGGTGCTCATTTAAGAGCAGATTCTGCTTCAGTGCCACTCTACATTGGTGACAACATTATTTGGCCAATACACAGTGTGAGAGAAGACACTAATGATGGTCTCTTGCATATAAATTCCTAAAGGAGAGACAAGGTGGGATTATAGAAGGCCATCTATTATGATTCAATCAATCCATTGGTTCTTGAAACACCAGCTCATAAATGTTAAAGCCCTTTCAAAAAATATCTGCTCCAGAACAGACATTTCTGCTCAGTTTTCAACAGAGAGGTAGAAAGCTTAAAACAGATTAAAAATTGACAATTTCCTGTAATTTTTCTGAAAGTTAAGGAATAAGCTTCTCAGGATAGATGGCTGAGAAATGTGAAGTTTTAGGCTTGCTCACTCCTCAATCAATCCTCAAGCAATACCCTGCAGTTCAGGCTAACGTGATATGCTGTTGGCCCACAACACCTACCATAGCAAGCAGTGTGGGCTGTCCACCCATGCAACAACTAGAGCTGTAGACCTTGTTAGTTAAACTTTGAAAGCAAGGAAAAAAAGATCTTTAAACAGACTAAAAACTAGAATAAGCTATTTCTGAGCAAGAAGGATGACCTAAAGCTTCACTGCAATGTAGTCCCTGAAGTCCCCAGCTGGGCAAACATGCTCGGAGCTGCCTGCAGAAGCGACTCAACAAATATCTCTTGGTGGAAAAGAAAGCCGTGCCCACAACAGCAGCACACGCCTAAAGGCAGTACTAAGCACAAAAACACTTGCACTGGGCAAGTTATTAAGTTCAACAAGATCAGTGCAAGCCTGCGCTATTCTTTGTTTCTCTACCCATCTTAAAATCTGTCTACTGTTCTATTGTTGAGCAATAATAATCCTGTCTCCTCAGTTTTCTCCTCTAAAACAGAGGTAGTCTTCCAGGTCTGTTCACACATGTAGGTTTGCCCTCCCCTCAGCAGATGTGTTATTTCTTTTATTTAATAAAGAAGTAAAGGAATTAAGTTTGCATACACACAATTAGAAAATTTCAGCCTTTTTTGCAGTACAGGGGATATTCTGCCTTATTTATTGAATGATTTTATGTATGAAATGAGAAAAGTTAAATTCATTAAGAAAAGTTAACCTATTTATCTTACAGTAAACAAAGTGGTCTTATTTCACATCCAATGCTGTCAAAACTGTATAATGGGAAGCATTTGCATTTCCTAAACTTGTGTTTTACGACAAGTTACCTTAATATCACATTGAGATATTTCTCACTCTTTCCTTACAACTCCTTCACACTGTGAACAAAAACCAAACCAAAAGCAAACAAACACAAAACAAAAAAAAAAGAAAAACAAAGCCCCAACCCTTAAGGTCTAGATACAGAAGGACAACTAAAAAAAGGCAGCAAGTGTGGGCTTTGGTGTTCACACCAGAGAGAATCTTAAAGTTGAAAGAGTGGCCCAACAACGAAATTCTCTAACAAAAGAAAACCCAGACAATCATTCAGATGGCAGTGCTCCCCATCATCTCTACTCCAAATATGCCTGTTAATCTTCAAAGCTGCTGTATTTAATCACTTAGTCTCTAAATTATTGTACTAAATCATAATACTTCCTAAGTGTTTGCAATGAGTGACAGCCCCAGCCCCAAGAGAACAAGAATGTGCCTTGACAGTCTTGACATAATCGAGCCATCACTAAATTCCAGAGGGACTGAGGTTAGAGGAGACGTCTGGAGGCCACTTGGTCCCACACCCCTGCTCAAACGGGGCCACCTAGAGCTCACTGCCTAGGACCATGCCCAGCAGAGTTTCCAATATCTCCAAGAATGGAGACTCCACAACCTTTCTGGTCACACTCACAGTGTAAAAGTGTTTTCTGATGTTCAGAGTACCATCCTAAAAAGAAGCCTAAGCAAGTGTTTCAGGATTTATCAGGAAGAAAATAAATACAAAATAAGGACAAACATTTTAAGAAGTTGTAGCAACGCACAACTACACTAATAATGAGCAACAAGACACTTTAAAGATTTAAAAGCCAGAAGGAATAGAAAACATGGAGTAAAACCCACATAGCTTGCCATTCATATGAAGTTAAAAACCAGGTAAAGTCAGAAAGGTAAAGAGGGAAAACAGATTACAACTAGTGAAGATTCTCTAAGTACACCAGGCACAAGAGGAAGAGAATTGTCTCAATTAACAGGTCAACTAATCAAGGGGGAAGGAGAGCCTAAAGAATTCAAAGCCTTCTCATCATAAAGGGAGTTATAACTAAGTACTTAAATTACCTTTAACAATGAAGGAGGAATACAGGTCAAAATACAGAAAGAACAGGTCAAGAAATATTGAGTTAGTTTTATTCACATCAACAGGATGATAATGTTTACCCAAATACTATTTAGGCAAGCTAAAAAAAATTGTGGAAAAAGCAGCAAGGTTATTTTTTGAGTGGGGAAAAATACTGTTAGTCTTCAAAACCAGGGAAGAAACGTAGTTACAGACATGCCTGGAATGATATTAAATAAACAGCTGTATGCCACCTTCTTTCACCCCAATCCCCACATGCCACAGACTTGTCAAGAACAAGGTTAAGTCTAATCCATTTAATTTCCTTCTGGACCCCACGAGTTGGAGGGGAGGGCAGAAAGGAGAAGGTGACGCCAAGTGTTGTGTTTCATTGAGCCTGTTCCCCTAAATCACTGTTGGACTAATCCATTTGCTGAGAACATCTACCTAAGTAAGCACCTACTAATCATGCAGCACAAAGCAATAACGTGTTTTAAGTGGGCTCCCTGGGGAGAAGTGTTTCCTGGGCCTGGGTGCATTCAATATTTGCAGCAGTTGCTCTGATGTCACAATTGGAGAAGGCATCTGGAATGTGTGCATTGCTCTGGATTGGAAGAGCGGGAAGCGGTTTAGAGAATGAGATTGGAATTAGAATGAATCCGATAAATTTATGAAGCAGCCCCGTATCAGCAACACAAAATAAAGACAAGCAAAAACGCTACAGTGCAGAAGGAGAAAAGCAAAAGCAGAACATGAACACTGGAATAACTGACTAAATTGTGAAAAATAAATATCTAAGACATTTGAAATTTATAATGAAACACGTAATAGACATACATGTATATCTCATGAGCTACACAGTAATGCGTGCCAAATCAGGGACAATATTTCCCAACATGTTCTTTTAATGAAAAGAATCAGCACCTGATGAAGGAAAAACATCTCACTTTGATCACTATGTCTGTAAGGTCCCACTGAAATCTAACAAATGGGCACTAAAAGACAATATGTAGGTACTGAATAGATAGAAAAAGATTTAGCATTTAATTTAAAAATATTAGAGCCACATTTTCAAATGATAAACAAATCTCAGACTTTTCATGTTCCTTTGTGTTTTCAACAATCCAGCACCACCAAGATGGTTTATCATCGCTGAAATGACAAAACTGTACAATATATTAGGGAAATAAATAATTCTGTGCATTAATTATTAAATCTGCCTCTGCTGCAGCTCCTCAGCAATACTCATGCATATTCTGAATAGTTTACCAACAATAGTCTTAATGCAGGAGAGACAGGGGGGCTGGCCTATTAAAAGAGGGGTTTTTTCCCCCCCTCCCTTACAGGAATTCTCCACATATATTTTGCCTTTGTTTATAAAGTGCAAATAATTTAAAACAGAACAGCAAACATAAGGGAAGTCTCTTGGTTTTATCTTCTCATCTTAATGCTTTATGTAAATAACTGCTGTGCTATCTTGTAGATCAAGTTGCAGTACCTATTAATATTATGTGAAAGATTCACATTGATAAAGTACCAAAATAAAACATGTAACTTGAAGTTTATTTTAAACTGACTTGATTCAATTAAAAGCTTGCAAAATTCTACAGCTTTCGTCTCTCTAAACACCAACAGTTGGATCAAAGGGATATTTTATGTGGATATTTTAGTGTTTTAAATAAAGAGATACATTAATGCTGACATTAAAATACTACAGAACAACATTACTGATTTCACTTTCACTTCATAGAAGGACATCATCTTTGCAAGGTACTGGCTTTATCTTTGTCCTTATCTTGGGACAAATACTCCTGTATTATACCACGTCAAAGCAATCTAGGTTGTTAAAAATATATAACTGATGCAAATCAGTTTCTATAACTAAACATTCAAGTGGTGAATTAGATGTCAATTCAACAATTAAATCAAATTGACCAACAAAAGCAGAATGACATCACATCATCTTTGTGTGCAACACTGTCCCCAGGTGCTGACAACATCAAAGATGAACTACAAGAACTCAAGCATAAACCAAAAGAGTTGGCTTTGCTATCAACCAAGCATTCTCACAGTGAATTCAGCTTAAGAGTGTGGTAAAAAACTCACAATGTCCCCCCCACCTCAAAGTGAACTCAACAGGAACCTTCAAGCCACTTTGGAAGAGCGTGGCAGGAAACAAGCCTGTGTTCTACAAATGCTTGGAGGTAGGGTGGAAGCCATCTGTGAAGTTTCCTTATGCCACACACAACCAACATTTTTAAAAGCTTTATCAGAGGCAAAGAAAACTAATTTAAAAATAGACTCTTCTCACCATAGAACAATATCTACTTCTCACCAGGACAGAGACCACAGTCTGGGAATTTATTACTGCTCGCTTAGGACCAGCTTGAAGGCTCATCTCCATATCTCAGGTCTGGTTTTGCCACTCAAGTTTCTCCATGCAAGTGAAAAAAAATTCCCTGTCTCAGATAATCCTCTTCTTTTAGCATATGTTCCCCATCCCCTGGATATTATTCTCTAAACAGGTATTTCCAAATATTCCTCAACTTTTTGCTTCCAGCTTCCCTCCCCCCCTCCAAGCTTTTTCTTCTTAATTTTTAATCAATGCTTACAGATCTGTGAAAGAAAAATTGTCACTCATGCCTCAATGCAAATCAAGTACTGCACCTCAATTTCAGATGTTTTTTTCTCTTCAAATTTCAGCACTATGGCTAAACCTGGCACAGAGAAAGTCAATTAAGCATCCTAATAACATTATCTAAAGCCACTGCATGAGAAATTGCTCACAATTTATTTAAAGTATTTAAAGCAATTACTCACAAGATACTGCACTTAGTTGGGATTTCCTGTTCAACTTGATCTGATTACAAAGAGTATTTTGTAATCAGGACCATTTGAAAGCATTTCATCGAAGTAATGATGTGTACATGTTAATCTAATTTGGGAACTTGAAGAGCTTGATTTTGTTAACTGTCTCTTGGACTAGGAATCTTGTATATTGGACAGCCATTTTGAGAAGAAAGCTCCCACTGTGTTCCTCTCAAACTATTTGCAATGTAGTTGTAAAATTTAATTCTGGTCTTCTCTGAACAGCAGTAATTATTTATTTAGTGTTCAATATTTATCTGCTCCAAAAAATGCTGAAGTGTGGATATACCATGGGGGAAAACCACCAAAGAACATTATTAGTCAGTGCAATTAAATGAAGAAAGCACTGGAAATTCAGGTACCTATGGCTGTGGGAACAAGCTTCCTAATACCAGATGAGATGCTTCATCCATTACAGGAACTGGAAGTTTTTCTGTCACTTGTGCTAAATGTCACTCAGATGCCAGAGCCAGCATGGCTTGTAGAGACGCTCTGCACTCTGAGTCCTCATAACGTGACTGCAAGAGACTGCAATGACATAACATGGCTACAATGGAGAGACAAAGCAGCAGTGAGACTGCACCACAGAAATGCATGTACAGCTCTTCCTGTATGCATTCAGGCTAAACCTGGCACAGGAGTGTGACAGATGTAGCTCCTGCTCCTGAAAGCAAACAAATTACACAACTGTTGGGGCTCAGAAGGGAAAGGGCAGCTAAATCATGAGTAAATGTGCTTGTGTTGGGAAGAACTGGCAGCTGAGAATGTAATCTGCACACTCAAGTGTTTCCCAGTCAGATAGATCATATAAGATGACTTGTCTAATTTTAGAGACAGGTGCCCAATGTAATTACATGGGCATAGGAAGGAAGGTGACGAAGGAACAATTTTAAGAGTTCTATTAATCTGTTTTTGAAAATGGATGTTCAGTTTAGCAAAGCAGTGTACCCTGGCAATCAGGCAGCATCACAAGCATCAAGTGTACAGTGCCCTTCATTGGGTTACACCTCAGTGACCTCAATGTCTGCCTTTCACAAGTCAGTATGTCCTTCTGTTCCACTCTCCATACCCAGAGATACTTTCTATGCTCTTCTGCTCCATCCATGGACTCTCCAGTGCTCCCAACATGACCCCAGCCAACTCATGGGCAATGGAGACCTGAAGGAGATCTGCCTTCAAAACTGCCTTTGTTATCTACACCAGCACTGGCACATCTGCTAATTGCCAGCCTAATTATGGGTATGATTTTACACCTGTATACACATTACATTGGAGGAATTAAATGGCATCATTTTATATCAGCAGAATGAAACTAGTTCTAAATGCTGCAGGGATAGCCAGCTGAGTTCAGATGTATATATTTCAGATTAGTCTGTGTTTGCTAGTTACAGGACACAGTATGTTCTAAAGTGGGATGATACATTCACACAGGAAGCTTTAAACAGGTTTAAACATCATCTCTCTTGTGTGACCTACAGAGCACCCCAGCAAAAGGAAGATATGCTTTGAGGAAAACATGAAAACCCCATCAAGTGTGGCTGGCAGAGACCCTCTCCTGTGCTTGTAAGAGCTTTCTCCAGTGAGTCTCCAAGAAGCAGCAGTCATCTGCTCCACATGGACCACAGTCACACACTAGAGGAAGGAACAGGAAACACGGATTGACTTATAAAAGGTGCAGAACTCAAACTGGACAGGTGGCACCAGTTAGAAGGTGAAATGCACCAGTAAGAGCCATGTGCCTCAAAGACCACAGGCTCAGTGTCCTCCAATCCCCTGAGCTCATTGCTTTGCCTCACATTATACTGCTTCAAAACAAGCCTGTTACAATTAAAACTGGCAGAATTTGAGCAATACAGTTGCCAGATGCTGTTTTTCTTCCCTTTTTGGGCCATTTAACTGAATGAATATCTGTTTTCTTTGTGTTTAGCTGAATAGTGGATCAAACACAGGTCAGGGAAATCCTGTTATTTTTTTACTTCCAAGGGACTACCCTTAAACTGGACAAGAAACAAAAGACTGTTATCTTGCCCATTTACACCATTTAGCTACTGCTGATTCCTGGAAAGCCTCCAGTGCTCAATGTCACCTTTCAGATCTGAAGCATTCAATATGAGATGAGTTATTACATGGACTGAATGCACAGTGCCGTGATTTCTTGTTTTTCCAGTTTAAAGGAAATTGCTTTTATATCTCATGCTGACAAATGCTTTTCTTTTAAGGTTCCCCAATTGCTCCATTTATAAAACAAACCCTAGTAATTCTTACATAATTAGATTACAAAGTACCACATTACATTAAATTCAGTATCTGTATCTAATGTCTCAGGCATCTTTTTACAATGGTATCTAAGAATTAGGCAGCTTTTTTTTCTTTATGGAGTTAATTTTGCCATGCTTTCTCCTTATTTAATAAAACACATGTGCATGTTTGAATTAGTAACACTCCAGAAAATGCATCCAACTCAATTTCTGATATTAGCAGAACATGTGCAGCTTATCACAAAACCTAAACACAGTCTGCTTGCCTCGAGTCAGATTATACAGCCACACGGATCTGGAAGCCCCTTACACTCCAGTCAGATTTCAGCTGGATCTGGATCTCATTTGTGCAGAAGAGCAACCAGGCAGAGCATCAACAGCTGCCTGAAATGTGGGCCAGCACATTGAGGTCTCAGTGCAAACACAGGTGCTGTTACCAATGGGAAGCTCCTGCACTTCAGTTGCATTTAGGGAGTACCAAGCAGCAGCAAAAAAGCAATGTTGAAGAGAAGCTGATATGGTATTTCAAGTTATTGTAACAGTTGTTTACCAGCTAATGGAGAGTATTTTGAACTACAGGACAAGTCCTTTGCTCCTGCCTGCCAAGCCTGTGGCCCCAGGCCACTCCTGCTGCGAGAGCACTGCAATGGTGGGGTATTCATCCAAAAGCAGCTGTAACTGAACACTGGAAAACACGCTTATAAACTTGCTCAGATTTGTCACATCTAAGGTTCCTTCGAGTTGTAGGGGTGGAATTAAAACACAAGAAAGTTTATTAGTCATTAAAAACAAACAGAAAAAGCTACTTTTATTGAGCAACAACAGGCTTTCTGAAGTGGAAGTGCAGAGGACTCAACCTTTGCACATACGTGACACAACCCCAGCCCTATTTCAAGCTAGTCCTCCTCCTGTGTGTGACTTACAGAGCAGTTTTCCACCACTGCAAGTTAAGTTCAGCAATTTTTTGGTTAACCACATTGGCAAAAAACCTCAACCAAACTAGCAAACTAAAATTGAATATAAAGTACCCAAAGAAGGGGTATTTAGGAAGACAAACTTTCCTTATTTAAATATAGCACTCCTTACAGCTCACTTGGACAGGCTAAGAATGAACATCAAGCACGAGCTGTTCACAAAAACACTGAAAGACTCCAAACACCAGAAAAAAACCATAGAATCTTCCTCCAACTAAAAAACATTAATTCCTTTTTCCCCCCCTCCCATAAAGAAAAAAATGCTATTCACTGACAAGGAGAAAAATCAAGAACAGCAGCTCTCAGATACAGGTGACATTGCTCAGGCAGGTGGAACCACTAGTGCGAACTGGCAGACATCTGTAGAAGATTCATAGGAAAGAGAGAACCACTAGTGCACAAATTATTCCTTTTTAGCCAAGTAGTAACTTGATTGCTGCAACATGGAATTACAGAGCTAGATGATGCCTTGCTCTCCTCTGGAAAATGAGGAGAGCATCATACCTTACCAACCACCTGGGCAGGGGACAAGCTCAGAAGGCTGTTTTCTTTCTCCCTTCTTTAGCACATCAGGCAGAAGAGGGGACACAAACTTTTTCAAGCATGAACTATGTCACGCTCTGTGCTCAGAGTGTGACAGTTCCTCCGCACAGCCCTTGTCTGGCTGTATCCTACACACACTCTGCACCTTCACACTCCTCTCCCACTCTGACTGTACATGGCATAGGGGGGCCCCTCCAGCCAAAGGGACAAGAGCAGCACCACCGATGGGTCTTCCTGCCAGGAAGGTGCATTTTCAGAGACAGAGGAACTGCAGCTCCTCTTGCACTGCAGCACACCCAAGGATCCTTCTGACCTTGGGCACAAGGTAATTTGCTTCTTGCTGTGAATCCCCTGGGGCAGCAGCACTGAATTAAACACCCTGCTCATAAGGATTGTGGTCAAAACACAATATGATGTTGGAAAAGGCACATAGGCATACTGAAATCTTACAGTAAAATAAATTATGTATTGTGCTCCAGAAAAACACTTCATGCCAAATTTATATAATTGATTATTTCAACTGAGACCGCTGATCTCAGCTTTAGCTCAGTCAGGTCTGTGCACAACAATAGAAATGGCACACAAAATCACTATTATGTGGCTGACAATCACACATCTCAATCAACAGCAGTAACACCATTGCTATTAAGAATATGACAGTTCCTTCAGTTGTTCAAGAATGGTTTTCATAGTAAAGATGCTTAAGCTCTTCTAACATTAGTAGAAAAACTATGCAGCATTTATTAGACTGGGGTTTAAGCACAGTTACCCATTAAAACTTAGACTTGGATACAAACTGCTGGAACTAATGCAATCTACCCTGAACTCCGTTGCTATTGTAATCAAATTTAATGTTCAAAATAATTCACATTATTATTCTGATTACCATTTCACGCACATTCTTATTACTCCCGTGGGGATTGCTGTTTTTCACAGCTGCACCAGAGGAACATTGTAAACTATGACAGCAGAGACAACCATTTAACTATGAGGACCCAAGCCTTTCCTCAGCACCTCCTTTGCTTAGGCTGCCTCCAGGCCACTCATAAGTTCTGTGGGAATAATGTTCTTGTCTACTCAGCTATACAATAAGTCCATGCACCAAATTCCAGGTATTAGGACTCCTGTTCAAAGCAGGTAGCATGAAACATCCATTTGCAAAGGCACCAGAAGAGCTCCAATACTTACACAGAACTAAATCACTTTATTAATACATACTTTTACCCTTTTGATTCTGTGAACTTTCTCCCTATACGTTGTTAAGTCTAAAACTTTTTGCCTTTCATAATAAAGACCTCAGTGTTTATCAGGGAGTATGTTGTAACTCTTTATAGACCTGAGCTAGATGCTTTTCACTTCACTCTGAATTAAATCTCCACACAAGGTTATCGTGGGTCTGAAAACTTGTGAGCTGCCTCAGAAATCGAGCTAGTTGTCCTGCCCTATGCTCCCAGGTAGTGCCAAGATACTCGGGATGAAGAAAAGAAAGAAGGTTCAAAGATAAACTTGTCAACTCTTGCTAACACAGGATACACTTATTTTAACAACACAGTTATTAAAAAGAGTTTTCTTAAGTATCTTTAAGAACACCTGGAAAAACATTACCAGGTCCTGCCACAGAGCAATTTACCTGAGTTCACTCTAAATACACCTTTGAGCCTCTCTCTTAACAAACAAGGCTCACTCAAACACCATGCCTTCACAGCATTTGAACTCCCGTATTTATGCAGAGTTAGCACTTACCTCACTTGGTTTCCCCCAGCCCTGCTAAGTGCACGTAGGGCAATGACATCAGAAATACACTGTCCTTCCTGGGCAGGGCCCCCAGTATCACACCCTAAAAGCACTGCCTGGTAAACAGCCCCCTTACCATCCCTTTCCACGCATAAAGTCAGATCAGAGGGAAGAAAAAGAACAAAAGAAGAAAAAAACCCCCAAACTTTAAAACAAGGGAAAAAACCTTCAAGTAACTGATGCAGTAATAGGAAAAAACCAAAGACAACTGCCAGCAAAAAATAACCTCCCAAAAGACTACAGTCATGCTTTACAGTACCTCTGAAAGCTCCCTGTGCCATTATGTCTCCATGGAGGCTGAGACACGTCAGGACAGCACCCACAGAGACTGAAGTGCTTTCTCTCTCTTCCCCTTCCCTAAATACCATTGGGGGATGAGCCCAAACCCACAGCAAGAGGCCCAGCTGCCCACCCTAAAGTGAAGTAGTACAGGAGGGGAGGACCAGGACCCCCTAATTACTTGATGCCTTGCAGCTTTAGCCAAATACCACGCACCTGATGATGGTTACTGCCTGAGCAGATGCAGTCAGCACCACCTGCATGGTGTTAGAGTAATCAAAGAAAGTAACCGATGGTCTCGTTCCACAAAATACCCCCCAAACAAACCATCAACCTCCCCCCAGGATAGAAATACTTACTCTCATAAGTTATCATACCTTCATGCAAATGTGAAAAGAGTGTTAATGAAGGGGGAAGGGTTCTTGTGCTAACAACTTGTGGCTGATTTTTCTACTTCATTTGAAAGCACTCTTATAAATCTAATACAAATTCAGAAAAAGGAAAAAAAAAGATATTGATTGGTTCCTCTCTATGCACCTTTAAACAAAGTTTTCAACCTGTATAATTATAAATGGCATAAATTACAAGTTTTTGCAAGTGAAGGTTCATTTTCAAAGATGTACCCTATCAAAATTAAATGTAATTAAACAGTATTTTTTTCATATGCTAGAGAGAAATAAATTAAAATTTGGCATGAAATTAAAACTTCCCATGTGAAAAAAAAGAGTGTTTGAGCCTCCAAGCTTTCCCTAATGAAAGCTGTATTACATCATCCTCAAATCTAGGCAGAGACAATCACATCATTCCCCTGGCACTTCTAACGTCATTCCCATGATGTTTCACTTCTCCAGGATTATTTCAGACACGTAGAGAATGCGTCAGTCTCTGAGAAGAGCCAGGCTGGTGTTTTCTGTTCTGGTATTTTGGCTCAAGTGATGATTTACCTTTTGATAATTCTCATGTTATAGATGATTCCTTCTACATTTGTAGCAGACCTCAAGGACAGCCCTTGGGGCATCTCTTGAGCTCTTCAGAAAAGGCAGCACAAATAATTCTCATGACATCCAGGGAAAACTGCCCAACCCATGGACAGCAGATGCCTGGGAATTTCCTCTCAGCTACTCATCTGTATGCAGCATCTGTCAAAGAACACCGTGCTAATGAATTGGTGGAGCCCAGCACTATTTCTAAAGGGACAGAGGGGACAGGGATTTTAGAAATTCGGACAGAAACAATAGCTGTGTGATAGGATGTCCTGCTAGAGGGCAGCACATACACATACTCCCAAGAGCCGGCAAGAAAATGCCGTGGAAAAGGTAAAAAATTGTGGCTATTAAATATTCTCTGAGCTTTATTTAGTGTTTAATCACCTTTGATGTAGATTGCAGCAGGAATATAAACTGTTTCTCTATGATACACCAGATGTTGATGGACTCATGGTGGATCAGGATGGGAATCCAAGAGGAGCAGATGAGTGCTGAAAGGAAGACAGATTATTGCAGAGAGTGCTCTCAGAACATCACATTACAAAGAGCAAGTAATTTTTATTACAGGTAGCAAAAGCATTAACTCTCAGGGGTAGGGGAACAGAAGATGAAAATATTAAGTTCCAAAAATAAACCCATCATGAAATAAATCACAGAGGTATTGCCAAGAAGTATCTGGCTATTTTTCACTTTACACTAATTTTTCCTAATTTGCTGAACTTTATCCCATATCCCGAGCAAACAACTTTCATCACATAAATTGTCCAAAAGCCGCTTACCTATGTGATTTAGGTTTTTGTGGTTGTTCTCCTCTCCCTTGCTGAAACTTTTCATAAAACCAGATGGCAAATCTAAGGATTAATTTATAATATAAATTGTTATTGTATTGGAAAGACTATTGAAGAATGGCCAGTGAAGTGGAATTCTGCAAACACTCCTGCTGAGAAAACATCACTTCTGTCACTGCTCATGAAAAATGAATGAAAGAGTTCATAAATACCATGAAAGTGTTCTGGCTCCTGTTTTCAAGATAATTTTTCACATGTTCCTTTCCAGAAACCCTGTTTCCCAAAATCTTTCCTGACTAGTAATGATCCAGATACAGTTTTATATATATTACTTTTCTCCAAAAAAAGTGAATACATGTAGAGACAACTCTGCTGGAAACCAAATCTTACATTTCCAGAAACTCTGGGTAATTCAAGCCAATAATCAAGTCTCCACGTTTTACACAATAACATACTTGAAGTTATTTACTTGAAATAATTAGAGCTATTAGTATAGTCTGTTTGGTCTTTTGAGAAAAATCATGGAGCAGATATTGTGAAGCAGTGAAATATGAAACAAATACACTTTCCAAAATAATTTTTTCTCTCTTATTTTGGTGTGCAACTATTGTGAATAACAAGAACCAGAATGACTACAGAGCTTTGAGAGCAAAGGCAGAAAACACGAACGCATTGATCCTACAGGTGATGGAAAACCTGCATAAAAATGCAATAATTTGGAAAGTGAGCCTAGGTTGTATCTTTGCAATATACTCAAGTTTGCACTCAGGTATCTCGATGCAGGCTCTTTTAAGATGTACATATTTGCAGACAAATAGTTCTTCAAATACTTCCCCACGTGAAACTTACTTTAGAAGTCATCAGACCTTGTCCCTAAGCTTGACTTCATACTGAACGGTTCCTTTCTGCATTACTCATTGGATTTTTGCCTTCAAGAAGAGTGGGCTAAAGTACATGAATTTGCAAAGGCATGCTATCCCCAGCCTCTGATTCAGACTAAGGAGGTGTTACTTTTGTGTTCATTAAACCCCTTTTTTTTTTTTAAATAAATTTTAATTGAAGTGCACATGGTCTTCTGCTTTGGAATCCAAATTCCAGAATATAAATTTATCAAAATTTTGTTCCAAGTGCTCCTGGTAATGTAACACAAGCAAAATCTAATGCCACAAGAAAAATATATCTGACATTTTACCCTGAAGGGATCCAAAGAAAGCAAGACCTTAATGAGAGAACTCTGTATTCCTTCTTCTTGGAGAATACAATTTTCTGTACACTTTGATGAATTAGTGGGAGCTTGTGCATGGTGAATATGGAGAGAAATGTGGAAATGGGATTAATAAAGCCTCTGCAAAGGGAGAGCTCAGAGATCCTCAAAGTTTCCCCATGTCAGTGAGGGAAGACACACAGTATCACACTGTACATGTAATTCACACCCTTTTTTCTCAAATCCACATTGGCAGTTGCAGCAATAGGCTTTCCTGGCAGGTAATACGGGAGCTCTGAGATGGCGCCTGGAATTCTTTGGAGATCTTTTGTTTTCCTGAGCAGAAATGCAAGACCTTTTTTTTTTTTTTGCAAAGGAATACTGGAAGTGTGAGAGCAAGGATCACTCCCAATGGCCACAGGAGAGAATTCCAAAGCATTAGTAAATGCTTAACTTTTCAAGGTGCTTTGGGGGCGAGGGGGAGGGCGGAGCAGAGAAGAAAGGGGATGAGGAATATGCTTACGTTTTGAGCTTAAAAATTACTGATTCAATCAAATATCTAAATTTGGGGATTCTGAAGCATACTGTATGGACATATGTGCTGTCAGCTGCACACTACTCCTACAGCACTAGGAGTTGAACGCAGCACCATATGTCATGCCAAGATTACTGATTTTCATTAGATACAAAAGAAGATACCCAATTTTAATCTTAATTTCCAATCATTATTTTATTTGGCAGTCTAAACACAGTGATGACAGACAGTATCTTGAATCAAGCGCTGCACCTGCTGCAGGTACATTTCCTCTCATTGTCATCCTCTTCCTTTTAGGTCTAAAGGGGGAAAAAGAGAAACCTTGAGACTAGCAAGCCCTAAGGATTTTGCTAGGCAAGAACACTGAGCTCATGAATCCTTCTGCTTCCCTACAAGAAAGCTGTGATGGATAGTAGGCTGTGACTTGGGGCCTTTAAAGAAGAAGTCAGTCTTTAAAGTCGGGACTGCCTTAGCATGGGCTATTTCTTGCATAAAGCAGGGCAATCCTATGAAGGAGCTGGCTTCCCCATCTCTACTTATGTTCCGACTCTGGCAACAGGATGAGAGAGGAATGGGAAATCTGTGAACATTTATTACCCTCCTTGGATGTCCCCAGGGATGGGTAAACAGGCAAGGTGAAACATGTAAGGGAAGACTGCCATGTCCCTGCTCCGTGTCCACGCTGGCTGACTAAAGTAACACCCTGTGTGCCAGCCCTAAGAAACATGACAAAAATCACTTAATTCCATCCTTGAACAAATGGCAGAGGATGTGAAACAACAGCTGTAGGAGTTTCCTCTGCTCCTGATGTAGCACAGTGGGATGCTATCCTTGGTTGGAGCAGTGGGAGAAGTTGCCACAGCAAAAGGGTTACCCTTTCAGAAAGAGCCATCTGTGTAGAGACCCAGCAGCGATGGTGCATCAATCAAAACAGTACGAGCAGGTCCTGTTCCACTAAGAAATAAGTGTGAAACCCAGCTGTTAAAAATGAACACGAGTTTTCCTGGGAGGCTGATGCCCATCTTCTGGTTGCCTTGACCTGTATAAACAAAGGGGATATCATTCTCCAGGGATGGCTGTACAGCAGCTTTATGATCACCACGTCTTCTCCCACAGCAATTTGCCAGGCTACCTGTGACTTGTCCACAAACACACATGCTGTACTTGCACAAGTCCTTTTGGATCTACTTCCACATCTTCTGTGAACGTCTCACTATTTCTTTTTCCCAAACAGAAAGACCCCAAAAGTTTTCAGTCTGCATTACAAATAATGACTCCTGGGTGCACAGAAAACAGCTGGGAATGGGTATGTATGTAACAGAGCAGCTGGTAGCACAGGGCACAGAGTGCCAAGGCAACAGTCCCGTAGGCTCTGGGTCAGATAAAGTTCTTCCCTGTCCTAACTTCAGTAACCCCTCATTACTCCTCATTTCTAAAACTCCCCAGTTCCCTCATCTTTGATGTCTAAAGCAACCCCAAGCAACCAACCATACCTAATTACATTTTGGTTTGTAACCAGGCCAGATATTTCATGTAGTCCCCTAATGCTGCCAGATTAATGGCTCTCACTCTCAGTCTCTTTGAGGTGAATAGTTTCTGCAGTTGGATGATCTGTCTCCCTAATGTAATTTTTACTTCATTTAGCAGAAGATTTAATACATTCTCCATTTACAATTTCTTAGGAAATGTTCTTTCAATTTACTTGTAATAGTCTGCATTTCAGAATGTCAAGATCAGCAGCAAAAGAGTAACGTTTCCATAATGGAAATTACATAACACCTGCTAGTAACAGTGAAGCCAACAGGATGTACATATCTATGGACTTTTATTTATTTTCTCTCCAGCTCCTCAGGATTCCTCAGGCAATAACACCCTGACAGAGAAGCCCCAGGTTATGAAACATCATTGTACATCTCAGCCTAGCATACAAATCGAAACTCACATTTAATGTCTGAGTCATAACTCTACTGTAAGTGAGGTCACTGTCAGGGTGTTAATATATAGCCAGGGTACTGTTAGCCAACGTACAACCCCTGGCAGTGCAAGGTCGGAAGCACTGAGCACTGTGCTGTGAAGAGCCATTTATTCTATTTGTTTAATGTCATGCTGAGCTTCTGGTACCTACTGGAAAGTGGCGTCCCCCTTATCAGTACAGCTTGTGCTGGCTCTACCACTGTGCAACTTAATTAGAGAGTAATTTTGCATGAAATAGCTCTTGTGGCTTAGGCTGGAGCACAGGTAGGTCGGCAGCTGCTGTGGCACTTGGAAAAGCAGCAAATGCACAGCTACCATCAACCCAAAAATAACACTGCTGGGGCGGCACCGCTTCTTCTGGTGGTCATTGAATTATTCCACACTGATTTTTATGTGTCATCAAGCAAAGCAGGGCAAATATTTCTATTCAGTGTGTCTCTAACTGTTGGATCATTAAAGGTGCCTGCACACACCTGATGTCTCAGACATGTAATTTCTAAGAAAGGCGCCATTTTACACACGAATCGATGACATCTGTGTGTGTGTGTTTGTACACAGGCAAAATGCAACTCAAGACACATGTGGCCAGGGTACTAAAGCTCCTCCAACTTTCTCAGAAGATGTTTTATCAAAGCCTTACTAGCCAGATCAAAAAGCCAGGAGGTTGTTCAGTTTTGGACTGATAATCCAGTTGGGCTGTTTTGTTGGGTTCTCGAAGATGAGGTTATGTGAAGAGATGACCAGCTTTTTCAGTGGTACAGAAACACATACAGAGCCTTTGAGCTCTGGGTGTCCAAATCAGACACAGGCCACTTTGGGGGCGGTGACTGAAAGGTATTACTTTGCCTGAGGGATGCTGCATTGTGAAATCCACAAGAGAGATGCCACAAACTGAACGAGCAAAGGAATGAAACAACCTTATGGGCAATTTCCTCCAGTTGGAACTCAGGCACCCCAGCAAGGAATTACAGCATCACTTCCTTGGGCCACTGAAAAAGAGAGTCTCCTTTTCTAGGTCTGGGTTTTTGAAAAACCACTCTGCTTTGGGCTGGGTTTTTTTGTTGTTGTTTTAAATAAAACACATGTTGTATGCTACTTCCTGATTTCTTCCAGGCATAAAAGCAATCCAGTGGGATCAGATGCAGTAATTTTAAGTATATTAAAATTTCTGGGAAGAACATGACAGGAATATTCATTTTAAGTAACAATTATATGCACATTTTCTAGCAGAGGTGACTGTAGGAGCAGACAACAAAAGCATTCCTGATTCTCTGAAGTCTCTGTTGAGTCACATATGGAGGGGGAAGGCTCTCAGATCTGTTTTTAAGTAAACTAACAGAGTCATATTCCCTGTGAGAGGGACTAAAAGTATGATAATAATAATGATAGCAATAACAACAAAGAGAAGATGGGCTGACCCATAGGGTTCTATGCCTGGCTGTAGTCATAGATGCTTGAGCTCTGAAGAGTCTGGTGGGTGATATGCTAAATATTTGTGCAGTACAGATGTGATCATTTGATTTCTATACCGGAGCAGTGAGTGCTTTGATTTTAGCAGCTGGAGACAAATCGCTAAGCACATTGACACCCACTGTATCTTTGTAGTAAGATCTTCAAAGGACTCCAGCAGGTTAGTCTGGCTTTTCTCCACTCAGCTTAATTCTAGCATTTTTGTAATCAGTCTGTGCTTTTCTGCATGACTTCCCAGCACATCAGTTAAAGACAGATGCAAAGATGCTTTTCAAACAAGCTGACCTACATGCAGTATGCAGGCTATGGCTCTAGACAGGGCTCCTCAGTTAAGCTTTATACCGCTTTAAGAAGAACAGAGACTTATCCCAAACTTTCAATTATCCCTCCAAACTAGAGCGGCATGTTGAATAAACTTGAAGGACAAATCCATTCCCCTTCCACCACTGCATTTCCCTCATTTTGTACTGACATTCTCAGACTATGCTTATCCAGTTGAAAGGCCTCTGCTCCATACACAACTGAACCTTTTTATTATCAGCTGGGGTATTGTCCTACCAGTCATCTCGTTTTCACAGACTGTGTTTACTCTGTAGCATCAGATGGATGACACCCACATTTCCTCATTCCTATTTTTCATCATATTTACTGACACTTGAAGGTAAAACAGTAATCCAGGAGGAAACACTCAGACTGTCAGAAGAACAGCAGATGTTATGCTTGTACCTGGTGCTTTCTGTGCAACGCCTTGCAAGAAGTCAAAATTCATAGAATCATAAAATATCTTGGGTTGGAAGAACAAAGCAACCGTTTGTTCTATGGCTTCTCAATTAATCACCTCAATCTGCTGGTGTTCTTGCCTAATTGCTTTTCAACTAGAGTAGGTGAGTCTCACTTAGCTTTCTCCCCCCACTCTGAGTTCCAAGATGATTGTTCCTCCCTTGAGTCAAACAAACGCAGCCTCAGGACTGCCCTGCCTTGGTCTGTTTGTAGTCATGTATGATCAGGGATGCACCCTCCATCTGGAAGTCATTTTAGCAATCTTTGCTTTGCTCGAGCAGGGAGAGAATCGACATAAATACCTTCAAAACATGCACTATCTGGGACTTAGAGCAGCAAAATTGTGTTTTCTGTAGGTGGAAGTTTTAACTGAGGAATTGCAATCAAAGACTGGTTGCTTCTCTGCGCTATCACAGTGGCATTGAATCACAATAGTTTGAGTTGGAAGGGACCTTTAAACGTCAAGAAGGAACCTTTAATGGCACCAGGGTCAGCACATATTTCTAAACTGATCCTTTAATATATAACAGTTATACCAGTATTTGTTAGTGAGAGGGAGGAAGGGAAAAAGAGAGAGGGAGAGACTGTACATCTTCTGGAAACAGTCAGCTCCGTGACACACATGATGCATTGAACTACCACCATTTCTGTCCCCATACAAAAATTCCTCTCCGATTTTTCTTCCTGAGTAACCATTATTACTTCTCACAAGAGTTCAAAAAATATTATGTTGCTAATAAAAGCAAAATACATAAAGCATATTAAGAGATTCTTTCCTCAGAGTCTGTGGTTATCTGCAGCCACTGTTCAAATCACAAGCTCTTTATATCTTGTTCATACACTAACCAATAATAAATGTCATTGTGCCCTCTTTGGATGTGCTCCGGATGCAGAGGAAAGGGAACTTGGCAGCCAGCAGCACTTCTTTCATTCAGGCAGGATCAAGTTCCCTGGGGTTCCCTTGTTCATCTCTCTGCTTCTTTCATCTTCCACTCATATATGCAGCCTGGTTTTTGTCCTACACAGGATCACTCTGTGCTAGTATCTTACAAGAGTATCACGAGTTATAACAAAAAACAAACAGCATTTATTAAATGAGCAAAGTTCACTTCCTTAAACAGCATTTCTTACTCTGCAATCTGCTGTGTTTATTCACATGTTCATTGATGAATATTTAATTACTTCAGAATAGGCTTCCTAGTCATTGTTTCAGACTAAGCTCCAGGCCAGTAAAACATTTAAGCAAGTACAGGACAAAATTTTAGGAGTGTGGATAATCCAACTGAAAGAACTGAAGCAGAATCAGCTGTACTAGCAACATCTGCCCCCAGTGCAGAATAAGAACAGAATAGGAAAGAGTTCATTCTCTACCCTCAAACATCCGCAAAACATGGTCTATTTTCACAGTACTTAACAAACACACTTTTCCCCAGGAAAGGAGGTTGCACATTAATTACCAGGAACTGTATGCCTAAAAATAAAGGCACAAAAAAGGAGTCTTACGATACTGATGAAGTGAGAAGAATCTCAGAGCTTTGAGCTAGATTCCTGACGGCAATAGAGAGTGCACTAAGAATAGCAAATGAGTAGGAGTAGTCAAGGCTGAAAAGTTTCTAAAGTGTTTTGATTGCCAATTTCTTCATGAAGTTCTTAATCAGGTTACCTGTTATGTGAAAAGGTTAAATCTTTAGTGGAGCTTCAGTGCCTTGAAAAGTAGTTGGGAAATGTCTGGTTTTGGCTTGCACAGCATTCAGTGCAGTAGCCAAAACATCAGTAAGAACAGCAAGGGTCTTGGATCTGTCGACAGAGAATTGCTCTTGCTTAGTAATTATTTTAGTAAAAGGACATGGTGACATATTAGAGTCAAGGCCAAAAGACATCTGTGAAGTGTCTCTCTCCTCATGCACAGTTAAGAAAGGCATGTAACAGAAGGAATAAAAAAACCCCCACAAAACCCCTCCAAAATTCAACCTTTACTAGGCAGGTGGAAAAAGAACACTTGGTTAGATGAGTCACTATTCTGGCAGAGCTCAACCTGAATCTCTGTTCTCCAGAAGAATATACATATTATTCCAGAAACTGCATTAGCATAGTCAGTCAAATCCTTGACACGAGAAAGTCACCAAGAAACTTTTCATGAAACTTTGGAGTGTGCAAATCTAGAACTGTCCCTAAGAACGTAATAAGTGAGAAAGAAATACATCAGAGATCCAAACTCTTGGCCTTTCCAAAGACAAGCCAACGCTAACACTATGGGCACTACCTAAAGATCAGTGCCCCACTTTGTCTTGAGAAGGCACATTTTTACCTGACCTGTGCATAAGACTTGTTTTTGAAGCTGGGATTCCACCTTGACAGGAGGTTTGGGGGGAAACAAATAAAATGGACTTGATCTAAGGAGCAGAGCAATGGCTTAGGTAAGAATACTAGGAAAGCGCTTGTTCTTGGGAAGAAACAGGCATTTTTATATGCAAGGACTGCAAAAATAAACTTGCAAGGGCAGTTTACAAGCTGTATTAACACTGTGGTCTTGGACAGCTCTTACATCAGTGGCAGTAATCACTTGGTAGTCAACAACTTTAGAAAAGTAATAAAATTGTTTTCCATCTAGAATAGAAATCCTTCTCTTACATCCTTTTCTGTAAATGAAATTCGTGCGTGAAACTAATAAAGCCAATTATAATATTATGGCTAAAACTTGAAGACATTTGTGAAGCTTTAGCACCTTAGGACTGCCACACATCAACGGCACCCTGAAGACAAGAGAGTGCATTTTCTACATTATCCTGTTTCACACAGTCCAGGGATGAAGGGACCCAGGATCTCCCATTAAGGGACCCAGAGCCTTCATGTCATACATCTGACTGCTGAACAGAGCCTGCACCTGCTCAGAAATGTCCATAGAACACAAGAAAGGTAATTTTGTGGGGATTATTACTTTAGATTGGCAGTATAAACAAAAGCTGGAGTAGGTTGGGATTTCATTTTCTTGTCATTTTGGGTCACTAGTTTACAACTTTCTGCAGCTTTGCATTCGCACACTAGTCCAAATTGCCTTCTGGTACTCTATTGAAAATGCTCACTCAGAAGGGCTGTTTTCTTTCTCTTTCCTGCCCTCACGTTTCCTTTATTTAAACAACTGATTCCCCTGTCCATGATAAAGAAAATATTGCAAGAACTCAACTGGCTTGTAGATTTTTCAGCTGTATTTTTGCTCTGAACTGTGGTTACTTGAAAACATGATGGTACCACTGTTAATGCTCAGACTTCAGCTCCCAAAACATAAAATGATTTTTGGGTGCAGGAACCATGATGCTCCACTGAGCAGCTCTCATTTCATGCCCAGGATACCCTGAGTTCCAGACTGCTTCTCCAGTATGTTTATAAAAGTCTTCATTGTAGAAAGGCTGATGTTCAAAGAGAGTTAAATAATTTATATAAACAACTAAGTACAATCAGAAGTACTGTATTAAACATAGCTTTCCTTACTCTGATCCGTACTGACAGTGCTACACAGATGATGCTCCAAGGCAGTGAAACTGGACAACTGGTAAAAGTCTTACTGCTAATATTTAAGCTCCTTTCTTGTCAGCTAGAGACTTGCAGCACTGCCACTGTGGGAGCCCATTATTTAACATTCCTCACTGAATTCATAGCAACAACTTGAGTCATCCCCATTCCAGTGACTCACTCCTGCCACTCGATATACATCACTTTAATTTTAAGTCACACAAAACCATCTGAGTGACAGCCAGCAGCAGCCCTATGATTTTCTGGTTTCTGCATCATTACATTTCTCTTCTTAGCCCTTCTTAGTGCTCACATGTCTTCACTTTAAGAAAAATGTAATTTAAAAAAATAATTTCTATTAACATAACAAAAAACCACAGATCCTCTACATGCATACAGAAAAGAAAAGCCTTTCCACCTGATTGTATCAAAGCACTGCAGATACGGCCATTAAAAGTTCTCATTGTCTTCATAAGGGATCTAAAGCTGAGGCTCTCAATCAGTTTTCTATGACTGACAACAACCCGATCTCTAGAGGGGCACTTTAAAATATTGCAGGGGCAAGCTCTCCACTTATAACAAGTCCTGCTGACTCCTTGTTTGATATCTTCAGGGCAAAAGAGGGAAAGAAGGTGTGGAACTGACACCTAGGCTCCTTTGCTTTCACACCAGGGAGATGGTAGCCCCTTCCCAAATTTCAGCACATACCAAAGTATGTGTATGGCTTTGGTGACATTATCTGGTCTCCTATCTGAGATCAAAATAAGCAAATT
Source organism: Sclerurus mexicanus (assembly GCA_013396755.1). NCBI lineage: Eukaryota > Metazoa > Chordata > Aves > Passeriformes > Furnariidae > Sclerurus > Sclerurus mexicanus. Next base: position 387,813 of record VWZF01013054.1, read on the forward strand.
AAGTAATCCTTCTCCAATGGCAGAGAGGGTTTTTAATCAGTAGAGGCTGAGAGATGCATCAAAGTAGCTGGGAGGTGGAGCCAGGCATCCCTCTGTCTCCATCTGCCTCTGTGTGAAGGCATGAGTACACGTGCCTGGTGCAATGGCAGAAGTGTGGGCTTAGATCCATCCAGATGTGCTGGCCTGGGAGCCAGCTGCCAGGCTCGAGGTGGCCACCCAGAAACAAGTTATTCAGTACACAGAAGCAGATCATCATCCCCTGAGAACAATGGCCAGAGAATATATCATGCTAATGCATCACACAGCCTTCAGAAGTGGTACTCGGCTGTCAGAGATAGCAGGAACCACTGTCAGCTCTTCAGCAGGGGGTCTTCCAGCTCCTGACAAATGGCCAGTGTCACTCCCCTGCTGGGGAGTCCCCGATAAATCATAATTTTCAGCTTTTAAAATCTCATGGTTTGACCCAGGATTGCTCACATTTCAAAAATAAACACACAAGTACTTCCATGAAACACTGAGGAATCACTTGGTTTGGTTTGTCAGCTGGCACAAGACACTGTATTTGAATACTCTCTTAGCCTGTCTTCATAAAAGAGGTGCTCCAGCCCTCTGATCATCTTTGAGGTCCTCCCCTGGCTTCACTCCAACAGGTCCATGTCCTTGTTTTGTTGGGGACTCCAGATCTGGACATGGTACTCCAGATGGGGTCTCATGAGAGTGGAGAGGAGGGGGAGAATCACTTTGACCCTCAGCACATGAATAAAAAGACTACTTCATAAAAACCTAACTGGATTGTTTTTCTAAATCCTCTAACCTTTCAACTCTGACACACTGAGAAATAGTTCTTATTGCACTCTCTTTTGAGGATTCTCTAAAGCACTAATCATTGACCTACCTGATACTACTTAAGTCAATAGAAGTTTTATATGTCAGGTTCATGCCTACCATTGAAAACCACGAATTGGAAACCCCATCCCTTAAGCAATAAAGAGTGGTATACATTCAGCAGCACATTGCTACAATAAAGAATACCCAGAAGCAAAAATTATGGTTGAATGGATATTGTAAAACTTAGGGAAGTGACAGTTTAGCAAGCAAATGAAATGCTGAATGCCTTAAGAGCTGATTTTCAGCATTTCTATTGCATGGTTGCTGTTTTAACTTGTACTTGTGCAAGAGAAATTGCTATGATGGTTGAAATCATGCTGCTGAAATTGTTAACCAATTTACTTTCACACCCACAATTAACTGGAGTGAGGACTGTTGGAAGGGCACTCCTTGGGTCCCAGTTGACTGAAACACTGAAGTTCATAACAGCTTTTAAGTTTACATTTAAGACTTTTGCTACTTTAATAGTACGGAGTAAATGGATAAAAGCACCAAAATTCTCTGGAGTGAGGATGTGGATGTACAAAAAATGTGCAAAAGCTGCAAATACAGCTTGTTTCAGTTTTGGGAACCAATGTTTGTACAGCAATAACAGTGTCCTGCCATATGATTCATGTTTTTACATATGTTTAGGAAAACAAATGCATACAAACAAAGTAAAACATACACCTTTATCCATGTAATGCTGCCAGTAGCACTTCTGAATTATAGAAGAGCTCAAAGCTCTTGAACCAGGGAGAGAATGCACAGGTCAAACCTCAGACAAGCTACAAGAGCAGAGAGTAGGACACAATCATCTCTTTCAAAGCTCTTCCTAGTCCTGATTAATGATTCTTTGTTGATGCACATAAACATGGACTTTGTTGATGCTGAAAACTCTGAAATTAGATGTCAGATTGTTAATTCTCTTTCCTGAATGGTAGGGAGGGAGAGTGGGCAAGGGCATTTGCCTTCTTCCTTCGTCTGTTTAATAATAAGCAAGTCATCATAACCAATGAAATCCAAAAAGGGGAGAAGGCAATGATCTATTCCAGGAAAGCAAGAGATTTGCATCCTTCTTCAAGGAAGTACATTAAGAGAGCAATGAGAGACTTAACAATCTCTCTTCTGCTTTCACACTACAACTGCTTACTCTGTCCTTTACTCAACTGATAAGTTTAATCTCGAGCACGGATTTAACTAAACAGAAGACTCTTAAGTTTGCGATCTTTTTGCAGAATACAAGAAGGAGACATTAAGTAACACCCACAACACAGAGCAAATATTTGAAACCAGTACTATTTCTTCCATTAAACATAAGACATAGATCAGCAATAATTGACAGGGAGTACCTTTAGTAGCACAGGTTACACAGCATGGCTTACCATGACAATGTAATGCACCATCCACTCTCTTGAAAACAATACTGTTGCAAAAAGGACACATTTGATTACTACTGCCCAATCCTCATCACTTAATCAGGTAACACACAGGAAAAAAAGAATCCGTGATGTTGCAACACATTTAAATTTCCATACATGCCTAGTGTAGCTCCTACATTCAGTTCTGCCAGACAGAAGGTGATTTCGTGTGTGACCCAGTTAAATTGGAGGAATAAATATTTCTAAATACTTCTGCTGTCAACAATGGCTTATGGAAGAAGCAGTTAATTTTCTGTCCATCTATATCCCGACCCTGATTCTGCCTTTAGTTGCACCGATGTAAAAGTGTATCACGTTCAAGCAATTTAGTTTTAATCACTCTACACCACAACCCTTCCCCAAAAGGCAGAATTTTGTCTCTTTCTCTTCCTATAGGAAGGTACATTAACAACAAATGATGCTTTGAAGAGGGAATAGGGCAGTTCTGCTTCTCCCTGCTGCCCTTGCTGTAGCTTTAGGTCTGGTTCCACAGTAAGGCCATTGAATTTAAATCTAAACTGATAGTGGATTTTCCCCCCCAAGCTGTAAACATCTCTGCCCTCCCTAGGCTGGTCCACACAACTCATGTGGCAAAAACAATGGGGGCCTATTCTTTTACTAGATGGTTTTCTGGGCAAGCACTAGTTCCAGCTGAAATGAAGAAATAGGTGGACTTCATGCATGAAACAAATGGTGTCTGACCACAGAAGGAAATCATGTTCCTGAAATATTCCATCCACAATCCGCAAGGCTCTGTTCCACAGTCATTGTACCCTCTCAAATAACAGCCTTTATTAGATGAGAGGTTTTGGTCTTAAAGCACAAACAGCATTCATTTCCAGTTAATCTGCACTCTAAGTCAAAAGATTTTCATTACAGTCTCATCCTATTTTCTGCTTTTTCCCCCCATTCTGCTTTTACCCACCATGTAGTTCTGGAAGGTCTTCCAGTTCTCAAATTTTCATAAATTTTAATCAAGCTGTGAAAGAGCAAAGCAGTATTTTCCCAGATTTAGAAGCAGTATGGGAAACCAGCTTCAAAGAAGACAATTTTCTGCAAGTATAGAATGGTAATTTTTGAAGCCAGCCAACTCTGAGCTTTCTATGTCAACTGAAAGAGCAGATGTCTCATGCCCAGTGACGGAGCACAGCAAAGTACTTGTGTAACACCACAATGAAAAAACACATTGCAAGAGTAGCTGGTTCCATTACCGAGAAGCTTTCAAAGTATCTGGAATTCAGACAGTTGGTTGAGGGAGAAAAGATCATGTCCAGAAACTGATAACCTTGGACTGCAAAGCATCTTGTTTTGATGAATCCAGAGCTGCCCAAGGCCTGCAAAACACAAGCTGACTGAAGAGATTTAACAGCTTTAACTGTCTAAGCAAACTTCTTTGATCAAGTACATTTCCAAAGCATGAAATCCCTGCCACTTCATCAGAAGATTAAGGAGTTTCTCTGCCCAAAGGCTGGGATTCTGCAAGAAGAAGTCCAATGAACCACTGGGAAAAAATGACCTCAATGCTGACCATGGAGGCAGCCTCAGCATTATTTTTTAGCTCCCGTTGCTGGATCTTTTCCTTAGACATCAGGAACAGTACTTCATTTACATTTAAAAAAGAATTCATTTAAATTCTGCATCTAGATTTATGTTTACAGTTCTGGCAACTGTATGAAAGATACATGCACCAAGAAAAGCTTCTTAAAGAAGACACTGTGGTAAATCAATACCTGGGGACTCTTCCCCCACTCCAGAATGTCCTTCCTGACAGATAACAAATGAACACACACAGTGACAGATCCAAATTCATGCAAATAGAAAGAATAAATAAATGTAAAAAAAAAAAAAGAGTTGTTTGTGAATCAGTTCAAATCTTCTGCCCAGAGCATGTCTGCCCATCCTATTAAATCTTGTTCAAAGGTTGCTTCTCTGGCTTATGCTTGGAAATGTACTGAAATTACAGCTGTGTTCTGCACTTGCCTGCAAATGCAAATCAAATTCCTTGGTTTGTTCAGAGAATAAAACTTCATTAAAAAAAAGAACAAACTGGTTAAATTAAAAGTTTCAGCATAGTATATGAGACTGTTTAAAAATTTATTGTTTCAGAAAGAAAGGAACAAATTTAAGTGTGTTCACTTAGGCAGGAGGGAACACATCTGATAGGAAGAGACTCAAGTATAAATAAAGCACAGCTGATTTGTAGCAATTAAAATATCAGGGAAAAATGTAAACCCTAGTCAGCATATGAATATTTTATTTGAGCTTCCCCATGAAAAGAGTTTGAATTGAAAGGGTGGTGAGTATTTCATGGGGGTTTTTTTGGTTGTGATGGGATTTTTTTGTTTTATGCATTGGTTGGTATTGTTTCCTTTCCCCTCTATCACACTATTACCCTCTACTTAGTCCTGGTGAGGTCACATCTGCTGTGCTGTGTCCAGTTCTGGGCTCCTCAGGACAAGAAAGACAAGGAGCTACTGGAGAGGGCCCAAAGATGATTAAGGGTCTGGAGCATCTCTCTTAGGAAGAGAGACTAAGGGAGCTGGGCCTGTTTAGTCTGGAGAAGGGAAGGCTGAGAGGGGATCTCATCAATGCATATAAATATGGTAAAGGTGGGTGCCAAGGAGGTGGCGCCAGACTCTTTTTGGTGGCGCCCAGAGACAGGATGAGGAGCAATGGCCATAAACTAAAGCACAAGAAGTTCCACCTCAACACGAGGGAGAAGTTCTTTACATTGAGGGTGGCAGGGCAGAGGGTGGCTGCCAATGGAAGTTGTGGAGTCTCCCTCCCTGGAGACATTCCAAACCACCCTGGATGCATTCCTGTGTCACCTGCTCTGGGTGACCCTGCCTTGGCAAGGGGGTTGGACTGGATGGCCTCCAGAGATCTCTTCCAACTCCAAGAATTCTGTAATTCTGTTGTCTACCTCAAGGTTACCTATAAATGGAACTACCTTGAAAACCCAAATCTAAAAACCACCCAAAAGCAGAAAAGTGAGAGATGCATGGAAAGCACCTGTATTCTATATTCCTTTGGATTGAGATAAAAATTAATGGAAGGATTCAAAGGCCTCTTTGGAGGTCCAACAAGTATTACAAAATATATATAAAGAAATATAAGTATATATAAGGCGTTCGACACTCATTTCACAAGAGATGCATCTATTTTTTCCTTAGATGATTGGCTCATAAAACAGCACTATGCTCCAGGAAGCCACACAAGGACACCACATCAATTTTTAAATAACTACAGGCAAATGTATATTTTGCCACATGGAAAATTTTATCAGAAAATATTGAGGTTGATATTTTCAGAGCTTACTGTCAGTATGAATTATTTGCAATAGACAGTACCACAAATGTTCAATTACACTAAATATATAACTAATTTCTTACTGGATTGAATGGCCACACAGGCATTCCTTAATGCTGGATCTGCCACACCTACAGCAGATGTTGGTACCTAACTTGTTTGCATTTGGTATCAGGAAAGTATTTCTTTTCTAAAAAGAGGTTTTGCAAAGAGAAGTAGGTTTACCCTTCTGACCTCTAGAACAGTTCTTCAAAAATGACACTCACTTCCACTGCAGACACATCCAGGTCTGATTAAGTCTACACAATCAAAATACTGAAATAGAGGGTACCTGGGTTCAATACTCATTTCCAGAGTTTGGCCTTCAGAGAGAAAAAGAATTTCCTGGAAGTTCCTGTCCTTATGGCGCTTTAACAAACCAAACTCAAGAATAACAAAAAGGGAGGAACCCCCTCCACACGGCAAACAGGTCACTCAAGCTTCAGCTGTGATGAATGGCTGAAACACTGCAGGAAGCTGAAATGAACCCACATCTAGCAAGACGGAAAGGAAACCCTTTTCAGCAGAAACCCCAAGTAGCTGCAGCCATGTCTCAATGACTCTGTCTCTCTTACAATTAAGGCTAGAAATGGCATTTCGGGAATACAGGCATAGATTGGGAAGGATTTAGGGGTTTGGCTGAATATATGAATGGTAGCATGTTTGTCCACATATTTAAGATACACTTGTACAGGGCAACAGGAGATTAAATCCCAGTTTTAAGAGATGCTTTCTGTGTTTCTTTTGTCTGGTTGAATACTACTTTCCCATGGCCATGGAATGGAATCCAACATTAGCTATCTTATGAAGCAGAATCAAAAGAAGAGCACGAAATTAATAAAGTAAAGGGATGGTTAGATGATACTTTACCAAGTAGTAAAGACACATAGGAAACAACAGAATGTTTTTGTTTTAGCTGAGCCATCCATCCTTAAGACCAAAAAAACCCCCAAAAACCAACCTCGCTTTACCTACAAATGAATGCAGCATACCCCTAACCCTTTAAGGATTTTTTAAGCTTATCCTTAGGGTAAATGCTCATATTTCATTCACAAGGCTGTTGAAAACATAGATAAAGGCAGAACTCTTAACTGGCAATCCTGCCAGTCTAAGAGAACTATGACTGGTTTGAAACTCCATCTTCTCTCTCCTCACTTCAGGTTATCCTTGACTAAACCATAAGAACTTTAAGTATGCACACTAAGGCTCTCCTAGAATGTCACCAAGCTCTGCAGTGGAGAATGTAAGGTTACACTGACCTCTTCCAGCCTAGCAGCAGCTGAATGGGTGTGATTTGGGTCTTTCCTGCTTCAGCTTTCTCGCCTCAGCCCCCAGACAAAGGAGTTCAAAGGTGGCAGAGCAACATCAAACTATGTATGCACTAGCTGAGAACCAGGCAGCAGAAAGAACAGCACAGGGCTGGCCAGGGATTAGTATTCAAATACAATACAGAGAATTTAAATGATGCTCATAAAGATCACTTACTGGGTTTTCAGCCACTTTACTTGCCAAGAGAAAACACAATTCCCTGCAGACAGCTTAAGAACTGCACTCAGAAGACTGCCAGAGCAGGATCCTGTAGACACCAAAGTCTGTGGGGCCCAGCAGGACCACTGATATTCACTGATATTCACAGGCTGGAAAATCCATGACCTTCATTCTCTTCCAGCTTTGAGTACAACCAACACATTGCTATCCTTCATTCTGGATTACTCAGTAAAAACCCAACCAGATCCATCAATCACTTCACCCACCAACAAATCTTACCTACGGACCAGCAAGGTGGAGGGTGGAAAAAACCAGATAATTTTAACATTAAGGCTTGCATTATTTACATCTCCTTCTCACTGGGCTTACAATAGCTTAGCTCACAGGCATTCCTTCTCACTGACACAGATCTAAACAAGAAAGGAAGTATCAGTCCCTTTCAGACAAATATTAAGGGACAAACATTCTTGTGTCTGTAAGGGATAACTCCACGCTGGCAGCAGCACTGAAGGGCATCACAACAGGGCAGCCCTGAAGGGCAGATTTCTTCCCTGACACATGAGTGGAGCATGGCTGGCTCTGAGACACATAAATGACTTGAATGCTCCTTGGGCTAGACATCCACCCCAGCTGGACAGACATCCCAGCAGGAGGATGACTGCTCAGCATGGTCCAGGCTGACCACATGTGGAAAACAGGTCTTTTCACCCCGTGAAGCAGAAAGAGCCCTCTGCTGTGGGAGGCGTGTTGCTGAGTGCCTTTCCCTCCCACCTCCCTGCAGACAGGACAGCAGCACGTCAGAGCTGGGTTTCAGGGCAGAGTTTGGTTCTGCAGCCCCTTATCAGCCCTGTAGTCTCACTGAAATAAACAGGGCTGCTCCAGCCAGCCGCTGCTGCTCAGCATAAAGCATCAAATTTTGGGGATTACCAGTTTTGGGATGGTTCACTTAACAAACCAGTCTGTGCAGTAGTGATACAAAAATTCCTCCTATATATATATATATAAATGAAAACAGCAGTAATGCAAGCAAAAAGCCTTCAGTGTACATTCTCAGCTCTAGGTGAGAGTTTTCTTCATTCTTTTCCTTCCCACAGGCTTTTTTCTTTTTTTTTTTTTTTAATGTTCACATTGCATTAAATGAAGATAACTGCAAATTACAAATATGATGATTACAGGTGGTTATTTTTTTCTTCTTTTCATTACTGTCCTGGGTCTTTAGATGCTAAGTTGTTCTATGAACACCAGAGCAGCAGCACATAAAAAATTTAAAAGGTAGAAAAAAAGAAACAAAGAATAAAAGCTATCTTGTAATTTCTTGATTACTGATAATTACTTAAGTTTAGAATCTGTCATACTTCTTTAGATGAGATATTACCTTACGCTTCACATTTCACCACTGGCTCTAGTCTTTCTGTGGAAAAGGAATTCCTGAGTATGAAGGAAAAGCTTAGACCTCCAGTTTCACCTTCATCTTTTTCCAGAGTGCAGAGTATTTGTGACAACATTTGGCTTTTTCATTTTTGGCATTTAAGATTCTAGTACTAGGCCCCCTGCTACTCCATTAACTGCCAGATATTATGTAATCTGACAGTCATCGTTATTTGAAAGGAAACCTGCTGGAATTCTGACCTCCACTATTTTATTTTTTTTTAATAATACACATAGTTTTGAAAGTCATTAATAGCTGGAGTTTAAAAGCTTTAAAATATTTAACAGTTAAGAGGCTTAAGACAGAAGATAGCCCATTTTTCACAGCCTGGCTTTTTTTCTAAATCCTTAAGCAAGAAACCATTTGTGCTAGATTCCTTCATCCCTCCAAGTCCTTCTACCCACAAAGTCCACTTCCCAGGAGCTATCCCAGTTGAGATCCATGGCAGCAAGCAGACGAGAAGTAAATGTGAACAAGCATCATACTTTCTGCTGATTTTCTATCAAATTCTGCCAAAAAAACCAACGGTGGCCATGCCAAAAATCCCAAGACAGGATGGTTCCATGAGAGCATGCAATTGATAAAACTACATTTGGGTCCTTCCGAGAAGGGCATTGTTGGATCAAGGAGCAGGATGGGCTCTTAAGATTTTGAAAGGCTATATGCCAAAGTAAGCTCTCTGCCACACTAAGGCTACAATCAAGGCTCAAGGCCCCTGCAAAAGACCTCAGAACTCATTCAATTCCTCAGTACCAACAGAGGACCCATCTACCTCATCAATGTCTACTAATATTTCAATATTGTCAATCAATATTTATCTGCTAGCACCTCTAGGATGAAAAACACTACAAAGTGATTTTTTCAGCCTTCTTGATGCACTAATGTGCTACTACAACAAAGTGGTGCTTGCACCATGACGTCAGCTGCAAATGACTTCCCAGAGGGCATCTGAGGACACTGGTAAGGCTGGGGTGGGTAGCTTTCCCCAGGATACAGTTTTTCCTGCATAGAAGTATGTGTCAGATTGGCCATGCACGCTCCATGGAAATGCTCTGTGAATGCAGAGAAAAGACTTGCAGATATCCAGAGACTGCTCTGACTGGGTTGCTTCAGACCTGGAGCCATAAACCTGTCTAACCTGAGAGCTGCTATGAGGCTGGATGGGCCAGCAGAGCAAGGCAGGTGGAAGAGGCTACGCAAAAATCAATGGTTTACTGTGATGAGGGACCTGGGGAACACTCCTACACTCCTAAAACTAGGACAACCCAGCTGAATATTAGGGTGAACATCAGACACACACATCTGTGACCCTGATTTCCAAGAGGTTGGTCTAGCAAACCCGGTTTGACCCAAGTGTACTTCAGTGTGCAAGCAGGAAAGGATGAGGTTCTAAAGAAGAGCACTGAGTGAGAGCAGCAGGAACCACTGTTTGAGTTGATGTGTTGAAGTTTTCCCCATTCTCTCCAATATCTGTTCCCTATACACTTCTGTGCATGGACACGGCATGGTTCTAAATACATTCTTTGTAGAACCACAAACAGTTCTGAAGAGGTATGCCAGCACCTCAGGGTCTTTGTTGTGCATCCCAAGACAATGCAGAAGTCCTAAGAGGAATGTATGAGAAGAACATCATCTGCTCTGCATCCTGCCAACACTTTTATTGAGACTGCTGCTGGGTTACTGTTCTCTGAAACATAGAGACAAAGCAAGAAGGTGCTGAAATGATTAGGAACCTGGACATGCTTGAAAAGAGGGCCCATGGGATCTTCACGAGGTTCAACAGGGCCCAGTGCAAGGTGCTGGACCTGGGTTGGGGCAACACCAAATGTCAATACAGGCTGGGGGATGCAGGAGAAGGACTTGGGAGTACAGGTTGAAGAAAAGTTGGACATGACCCAGCAATGTGCCCTTGCAGCCCAGAAAGCCAGCAGCATCCTGGGCTGCATCACAAGCAGAGTGGTCAGCAGGTCGAGGGAGGTGATTCTGCCCCTCTATTCCACTCTCATGAGAGCCCATCTGGAGTGCTGCATCCAGCTCTGGGGTCCTCAGCACAGGAAAGACAGGGTCAAGAGAAGGGCCACAGAAATGGTCAGAAGGATGGAATGTCTCTCCTATGAGAAAAGTCCAGGGTTCTCCAGCTTAAAGAAGAGAAGTTGAAGATGTCCCTGCTCTTTGCAGAGGGGTTAGACAAGCTGATATTTAAAAGTCCCTTCCAACTCAAAGCATTCTGTGATGGTTTCCACAGGACAGATCTTTTTTGCAACTTAAGAAACTGACACTTATGATGTTTCCTAATGATGAATCTTCATGCACCAGTGCTTTCCTGAACCTCCACAATCACAGTAAGCCATTTGTGAGGTAGCAGTTTTTTCCCATGGCTAGTTACAGAACTGTAGTAGAATATGTATTTCTATGATAAGGATGCTGTAATGTCGGTCTATCAGAAGCTGTTTTGTAATAGAAGCTCAATTTGCAGAAAATTTAAATACTAACCACACTGATCATCAAGCTAAAGTTCCTATAAGACATATTTCATTAATATCATTAAAGAGCATTTCAAATATGATGCAGCAATTCTGCTTTACAGAGAGACTAATTAAATACAGAACCTAGTTACCGTTGTACCACTGAACCTTAATTACCCTGCAACCATTTAAGGGTTGTTTTGGGAGATTCATTATGACAGAGTGTAAAAAGTAAGCAGAGCTACACATAACTATTCCTTACCCCTTTGGGACTAAAAATTGTACTATATAAGAGGGGTGTAGGATAGACACATTATTTAAATGAACAGGAAATCAGTCAGGTCTATTTTTCTGAACATTTTTCATTTGTTTTCAAGCCACTGTGAACTATGCCAGAACTTCTTTAAAAGGAAACTTATCTTCTCATATTTTGTATCCTTTTCCTGAGGGGAGACGGAGGAGAAAGAAGCCTGAAAAATTTACAAATTGATCACTTTTACTGAATTTTGGAGATACCAGAAAAGGTTTCTAAGGTGAGGTGCATGTAACAGCAAACACATAATTGTAATCCTCGCAGGATAAATTACGTAAGTGCAACAACAAGATATTGCAATGACATAAAAACCTTCTCTGCACTAGATGTGTGCTTAATCCTTTGCTCTGAGGCCAATGTTGACTCAGTATATAAAGTGCTAAAAAAGAACCTTTACTGGCTTTTGTTGTCACTTCTTTAGCCAATATGAAGACCAGGACAGAGAAACTCTGTTACAAACAACTCATTTCTTCACAGTTCTTCAATTTCCAAAGAAAGATGACTGTGATGCAAACTTCAGAAAGGAGGGTAAGTCCTTCAGAGACAGCACCCCCCTTATCACACAGAAGGGCACAGAATTAAGGAAGGGGATTCCTAAGAGAAAAGCATCAGAGGACTTTGTCAGAAAAAAGGGGACTAGCACTCTAGGTTTTCATTTGCAGATGAGAATAAAATCTTTAAAGGATATACATAAATACCTGTGCAGTTGTACAGCAAGGTGCAAAAGATCTAGCAAGAAGAAATATACTTGGCTCACATAAAATACTCTGTGCATAGACATTTATAGGAAGTGGTTTGGTAATGTTTTATGGGAAGCAATATAAAATACTACATTTAAAAAATACAGTTCTCTAAATCTCAGTAAGCAGAAAAAAACCCCAGCACATTCCATTCTAGCAGAGAGGAATGTCTTTCTTCAGTCCAAAAATCTTATTTTCAGGGAAAGAAATATATCCCAATGATTGAAACCACTTCAGCCATTCTCCCCCTTGCAAAAAGGGGCACCTTTATATACAGTGCTGGATCTTTTTCTAAGATAGCAAACCAGCTAAACCAAAATATGAAAGTTGATCTAAACTACTGCGAATACCTTCTTCAAGGCCCAACCTACATTTCCTTGCTTAATCCCCTTTCAAATTCTGCCTTAAATTCAGTGTAAAATTCTAAAAGGGATAAAACAGTTCCCACAGGCAAACCACCCCAATATACCATTCAGCAAGGGAAGCTGGATGTACACTAGTGGGACAATAAAGCTCTATTGCACACTTAAACATAATCCCATAGTTTCACATAAGTGACCCTACAAGACCAAATATGTTCTAACACAGGAACAAAAAGTTACATGGGAGGTCAGATGTTTTGAATGATGTTTTGCTGAAACAGCTCTGGATTTTACTATGTCTAGTATGTCCACTTCCTCAAGTATATCCCTCTATCTGTTGTTGATTATAATCTTTCTCTTCTGGCTTTAATGAAAGCTAAGTGCCTCCTTATTCACCACACTGATAAACAGCTGATAGAACGTTCTATTTTAGCAACAGAGGGAAGAAAGAAGTTTAAAAGCTGGATGTATCTCCAAAATTACATGCAAGCAGCTTCCAGATTTTGCTGCCTCTCAACACTAGGCACTACTTAAAATCACAGCTGGCTACAGATGTGGGTAAGTTGCCAAAAGGTAGAGAAGAAGCATACCCTGAAACAGCTAACACTTATCACTGCTCCTGACCCCTCTACCTGCCACTGACTTGCATAATTGAAAGAACAAGTTGCACATCTTCCAGAGCCATCCCTCTGCTGCCCACTTTAAGCCTTTTAAGCTCCTGCTGGTTAACAGATGGTCCCTGCACGCTGCTCAGGCTGCTGACACATACCTTGGGTATATATACAGCCACTTAGGTGGGGAGCTGCTAAGATCATGTTCCCGCGCCTAGGGCAGCGCTCACTGTGAGCAGTTAAGTTTAGCAAGCCCTGCCATGTTTTAATGACACCACATGTCCCATGTTGCCTTCATTTTGGTTATTCTTTCCTGCTCTTACGCCACGAAGCAAAAAGCTGTATTCCATCTGTGCAATGATGCTTCCCAGCCAGATATTTCTGCCACTCTCCCCTTGGATCTCCTTTAGCACTGACAGGGCTTTACATGCACTGCTTGCAGAGGGGAAAGCTTGCAAGGTTAGACCCCAAGGTTATTCAGTGATGCCTATCTTGTGCTCTTTAAAAAATAATTTATCATCTCATTTGTTCTTAAAATTATTATTTGAAGCAGTCTTATCAACTTTATCTCACAGAGTGGTTTGTTCATCTGAGCCTGGAGATAAGACTTAAATAAAAATTGAGCCTTATTGATTTCTTCTGGCTTTATAATTATAGGCTATTATTTCACACGTAATTAGTTACCCCTGGTTAATTGTTTATTATTAGCTTTGAAATGCTGCAAGATTTTGCCATGCTTCCATAGAAAGAAAATTAAAGTGATCAATTGCTTTTCATTTATTTTTGGCTATTTCAACCTAGTATTTGTGAAAAGAATTAATTTTGGATAAAAGTAATTTTTGAAAAAAAAACTTTTAAAGGTTTTTGAAAAAAACATTCAGCACATCAATGAAATCTAAAAAGAACCTTGATGCGTGGTGTAAGCCGTAAGGAATGATGAACAAAGAAAGTGGTAAGACAAAACGAAGTTGTCCATGAGAGGATGAACATGCCAAATTGCTTCACATATAAACAATGACTACCCATTAGCAGCTTAATGCAGTTTACTCCTAACTCTCCACCTCAGTATTTTCAATAAACCACCTTTCCCCACGACGAGCAGAGGAGCGCTCTCCAGGCAGAGAGCAGGAGCGATCGCTGCTCCGGGGAATGATTGCCTTAACTGGGTCCATGGAAGCACCATGTAGATTATGAGCTCTTTATCAGAGGTCCTAAGGGTGCAGGGTGATCATTTAAAACCACAGTTCCCAACTTAGAGTTTCAAATGCTGCTGTAGCAACTCTCCCAACGCAGCAGGGACAGTCCTCAAGAAACTCCTGCTGCCTATTGCTGTAGCCCTGCTGGACACCGGAGAAGGGAAAAGGCAGAAGGAAAAGAGAGTACAACCCCCCCGAAAAGGCAGAAGCTGAGAGCACGTATGAGATAGTCAACTCCAGACCTCTCACAACGTGACCTTTACAGCCACGTGCTCCCGCAGCTGAGGATGAGGATGGGTAGAGCCATTCTCCTCCAAAACGTCACAGAGGCCTCATGCAGCAAGCAAAGCCACATCAAGGCTCTGCATTTGTTTCAAGCACTTCTCCAGTGCAAGCAAATAGAATTAAGCAGAAGAAAAGGTTATGTATGAAAACTGTGCTACTGCGATCTCGGCAAGGAAAACAAAGGACCATTAGAGATGTCTGATGGGAGCAATCTCTTTCTCAAAGAATATTGCAATATAACTATTAATTTTTCATTTCATCCTAACTGGGGGCATATTTTCTGTTCTGAGATTCCTAAGGCTTAGTGCAAATCTGTGGCAAAATGGGACCAGACTGAAAGAGGGTCTTTTAACCTAACGTTGTTTCTGATGGCTTAACACTGTTGTAACACTTGACTGACTGAGGGAACATAAGAACATTTTTCCCAAGGGCATGCACCCCAGTCAGTTCTCAAATCTGTCAGTAGACTCCCGACCCTTTATCCAGAGAACAGAAATAAGCCCACAGAAGTAGGCAAGTGCCACAGTCAAAACAGGTCCTCCTCAGTTTGGGGCATCAAGTTTGAGTGAGACTTTATCTGACTGTCCAAATTCAGCCCTGATGAAATTTCTCTTTCATTTTAATAATACATCAAGTATTTAATTTGCTTATAAACTATTAACCAGGTGTCTGTCTGTCCAAGTACTGTAAGCACTAACTGTAAAAATTATATTGCACCATAAATTATGCATAGCAAGAATTTTCTGATTAACTAAAATATGCACTGCAGTTGTTATCCATCCTAGCTAAACTGGGATGTGTCCATACAGTATATAAAAACACAAGTATATGCAAACACTTGTCACATACTTCCCCTATCTTATGTACTTCATAACCAGAATGAAACCACAGTGAATTTGGAGCGGAGAAGAAACATGAGTATTTAATTTTTCAACTCTGCCTCCCTATTTTCTTGCTGAATTTGCTGCTCATTAAATTCTTCTTTGAACATCATATTCACATTCATATAGATTGAACTGTAATTTCAAGATACGAAAATTATTATGAAGTCTGCAGTAAAGGCAATAATTATTCTTTTAAATATTCAGTAACATTGGCTCTGCAATGAAATCTAGGGAAAGCAGCCATATACTGAGGGTCAAGCTATGGCCTCAGCCTATCAGTGTAAAACAAGAACAGAAATGGTTATTGCATGATTATAAAAAAATTCACCCTAACATTATTCTGAAGGAAGAAAACATTTATAGTGGACTACATCAACAAATTGTATTACCACGTAAAATACATCACATTAACACAATGAAAATGTTAAAACTGACATTTTTTGTACTTTATCCACAAGAGATACATTTTCACGAATATTCATCACCAAGAAAACATGAAGGCTGCCAAGTTTTATTTCGCTACAGAAGTATAACATTTCACACTGATTCTATGGTCTAAAGTATAAGCACAAGAAATAACCACTAATAACACCATATTTCATTAACACTGACATTTTATATTTGAAAACAGACAGCTCGGGACATTTGTTGTGAACTATGGCTGTTGTCATATTGTAAAAACTTACAAACTTTAAGACTGATTCTGAAGGCTCTCACGTGCCTAGCTCTGAGGATTACTGTCAGTAGTCCCAATGAAACCAATTAGTTGACTCAGAGTAATTAAGCATTACAGCTAATTATACCTGTTAGTGAGAATTAGGCCCTGTCTTTTTACTAAATTTTACAGCTAATAATTCTGAACTGCGTTGCTAGTTCTGACATTTTATCTGAAGTTTTGGAAAAATGGGTTTTCCTTAAAGACCTAGTTCCAAGAAGAAAACCACGGTTCCTGATGAAACAAGAAAAATGAGAGGATTTTTCAGCATTCCAGCTTGCAGGAATAAACTTGGTTGTGTTAACCCAACAAGATCATTGAGCAAAATGCAAACATACAGATGACTTCTTACTCAGGCAAATTCTGCAGCATCAATTTTGCGAAGAGCCAAGTTAACAACAAAGCACTACAGCAGCCTTAAAATCACATGTACTGCAGAGAGCTGTAAGAGGCATCAGGTCTGCATATCCTGATCCCAAAGCAAGGAGATACCTTCCCTCCTTCTATCTCCTGACACGGTTGTTCCACAGCAATGTTGGTGCCATTGACTGCACGGTTCTCAGCTGCCCCCCTGACACAGATATTTGCAGTGCCACTAGAATGGTTTAAAAAACTTTCAGCATACAGAGAAATGGACCTTACAGAATTTTTCTCTTGCCAGTTCCATCACTTTGACTAAGAGTGCTTTTCCCTTCAAATTGTCTTCAGTTATATTTGTTAACTAAAGGCTGCATCAACAATTGCTTTTGGATGACAACTGGTGAAGCAGGGGCACCTTTCTCCTTTAACAGGACTTGGAGAACCTGAAAAATTCCCATCTGGCACTCAGTGAAGGTCATAGTCTTAAGCCAAAGGTCTCCAAAGTCAAGTACAAGAGTTAAAACCTCAGTTGCTGTTAAGATCTCTTCCCTCAAACCAGACTGTTTACCCTGTTGATACAGAGATGCTTTCAGGCACTTCACTTAGCCCTGGGAAGGGCTGGTTCTCTCAAATGGTCTATCCTTGCCACGTAGTGGGTGGCTTTCGCTTTGGATGTTCATTTTTTTTCCTGGTATGTGTACTCATGCTCCCAGGACTGGAAAACAGCCAAGGAATGAGTGACAGGCACACATCCGATCCCCAGCTGTACTCCAAATTAAGCAGCATTAAGACTAACAGTCATCATTCACTTAAAGTGCAGGCACAGGGTTTGGTAAGGCAACGCCTGATGGCAAAGGAGGACAGTTCTTCAGGCCCTTTTATAAAGGTATTAAAAACTGCTTTGCCAAAACCCATGATTGGTTTCCTAAGTATGACGGGATCTCCATGACAATAATCTGAGGGAGTGATTAAGAGCAGAGCAAGAAAGTGGAAATTTCCCAAGCATTCATTTTTACTAATCTTTCTGCAGAAAGAAATAAAACCTCCCACACATATTAGAAAGCCTACTACTGCGTATTTATCACTCCCCTGTTCTCCCAAGCCCAGTCTTTTCTACCTGTAATCTTAAAGCCACCATAATTTGAAAGTATTTTTAAAAATACAAGTATGCCCTTCAGGTTACCCTTTCAACATTATTTCCAATCTGTGAGGTCCATATATCCAAAGTAGTTGAGATTCCTATATAATTTTAGGGATCACTTACTCATGTATCATGAAACCAGGCAGAGCATTTATTATGGTTATACTCAAACATACACTGGATCAACAAGAAAGAAACAACACAACTCCAAACATGATAACATTTCAAATGACTGCAGAGATGATTAACTGGGTTAGTAGACTAAATCATACAAAAGGATGACCAGGGGCAAACTCAGAAACTTCAAAACAGACTTTTAAATCACATGATGGGTTTTAGAAACAACTAAAAATTAATGTGATGGAGATTTCCTGCAGAAAATCCAGGCAAGTAATTTCACTTTATTTTCACCTATTACCAATTTACCCACCTCAGGGAGCTGGATAAATACTCTTTCTTATTTCATACAATGGCAACATAAAGTTCAAGAAGTCCTCCTTGATCACTGCAGAAAAATGTATCATATCCTTCCAGACAAATCACCAGGTATGAGGCTAATACAGTAACAACATCATCTTTCCATTAGAAAGGAAAATCATACATTTTACTCTCTGGAAGGTATTCTGCACTGCTCTAAAGCTGAAAAATGAAGTGAATACAGCAATACAAACAGTGACAGTAAGGCAAGAGCCCAAACAGAGTATGGAAGGTGCCAGGACAGTGCGAGTGTAAGAAGCTCTTATTTCAGCTTTGCACCTGGTTCAGACCACAAAAATTCCTGTGTACAAAACAAACCCTTTGTGTCCTGGCTTTCCCCCACCAGCTCTGCATGACAGAAACAGCCGACCATGAACATTTCCCAGCTTGTGAACATTTGTCTCAGCCATTCAGCAATTTCTGCCAGGATCCTCCTCCCTCTTTACACCCTGTGAATTAATTCTGCTTGCAGCAGCACTAACACAGCTGACGTACAATTTTTTCCTCTCCCCGGTGTGATTTATTCGTCACTGCTTAAGAACAGTAAGTGGTACTAAGTTCACTTGCCTTTATAGATATAAGGACCTTTCTTCTGTACTCAGGGCAAACTTATGCAGTCCTTTCCCTCTCAGCTTTGCTTTCCCAGAACACATTCCAGGAGAACATGTGGCTCCATACCACAAAGAGATAAAACCCATCTTTCATCACTGAAGGGGAACAGAGAACCCTGGTTGAAATCAACAAATGACTTGAATCACTTGAGGATCCAGCTACTTCAGCGAGATTCCTGAGTGACTTCAATATACTAAAATTCTGTGTGATGCTTCAGGGCCAAGCGAGCCAGCTGGGCACCACAGCTAACACAGGCTGCCTCATCTCTCTCGACTCCTATCTGTCACTACCTCTCTCCCCCTGCATTTCTCTGGCCACTCCTCTGGCTTCTGTTCACCACTGGCATGCACTTTTAAGTCAGGGTGGGAGGGATTTATTCACATTCAAATGCTTCCCTCCTCTCATTTCACAGCATGGAAGCTAAATATGTTCTTTCTGAAGGAACGCCCCCTCTTTGCTGACCCCTAGTACAGCTCCTGCAGTCATTCGGGACTTACACCTTCTCCAAGGCATTGACCTGCTTTCTCCCTGAGTCTCCATTCCCAGGTTAAATAAGTAGACAATCACCCTTGCCCAAACGAAGGCTGACATTTCGTGACCTCCCTGAATGATTGTGGAGCTGAGATAAAGACAATTTCTTGCACACTTAACAAGAAGCCAGTGTGCTAGAATCAGCTTTGCAAAGGATTGCAGTGCAAAGCTTACTCTTTTTTGGCTACAAATGAGTAAGAGTATCTGCCTGGATATAGAAATACCTTCAATAATGACTAACACTTGAAGAGCTAAAAGAGAACCTGACCAGATCAGTTTAGTATGGTAGTTCCCCGTCCCCTAACAAACATCAGTAAAATTCTGAGAGGGATTCCCTGAACAGCTGCATGGAGAGGGAGGCAGAGGAAAAAAGCTCGAACATCTTGGATCATTTAGTGAGATTTTAAGAGGTCTATTTCCTTATCAGGAATTATCCTCTGCCAGTTATCAAGCTTCAAAGCTACCTACCATGCATTGCCATTTTAAAAGTACAGGATTTTGCAAAAGGAAGAATAGAAATCAGTCAAAACCTGTAATAGGTCAAAACCTATAAAAAACACTTTAACTTGTCAGCTGGCACAGGAAAGGGATTATGCTATTGAACAGCTGTCACAGATGGAGGCCCAAGTTTTCAGAAGTAATTTTGGATTAGCTTTTAGATGCCTGAATCAGAAAGTCAGAAAGACAATTTGAAAACTGCTTTTAAGAAGATGCTCAAGGAAAGCCAAAGATGGATGTTAAGAGATGGAGCAATGCCAGATTGCTAACGATAATAAAGAAAACAAAAGATAACTACCCGCAAGTGAGAGCACATTCCACATTCCTCTAGTGTTGCACTGCGGGAAGTTGTTCAGAAAATTAAAAATTAATTTCTGTATGCAGACTGATTTAGTATCAAATATGCAAAAAGAATTTATACTGATCTATGGCTTTATGATGTTACGTAGCTACATTAATTTTTGCAGAAGAGGTAGTTTTAATCCTTTGGGAAGAATTATCCTCTTGATATGAGCACATAACTCAGATTAATAGGATTTGCATATGTATAATAGTAGAAAGAATAACCCTGAGTTTGGAAAACAACTTGCTATTTTAATCGGTTTGGGAACACCAGCAAAAAACCCTTACCAGCCACAACTAATCGAACAGCATTTGTCAACTCATGCTAGGTAATAATTGTGAGTTAATTAATCAATATTAGAAACAAACATAATAAACTGGTATGTTTTGGAAAATCAAACAGGGCACAGATGTTAATACAATCAAAGTACAGGGGGAGGTAGAAGCTGCACTGTTAATCACTTTTAAATTCTGGTTTGTTTTAAAAACCCAGACCAAATATGTACCATACCCAAATTGTGTAATTGACTCTGTGTATGCAATCTCTCAGTTTTCAACAATACAGATAACTGCACTAATGGTATAATTATAACTTACAGCTGAAGTAGATAAAAACCTGATAGTTCTTAACTAGTGGTTGTGATTAAGAGTGGAGAAGAGTGGTATTCACTGCATCTGGTTATGGTTCATTAATAAAAGTGGATTTTAAGTTCCAACACAGCAGAGCAGCTGCATGTGCAGCCAAGCTCTGACCATGTCCTGACAGAAGACAATGACTGGGGAACGCAGCTTGGCTTGTAGCAGCTGTAGGAAGAACAGCTCTGTAAGCAGTGGCTGAGCAGCAGCTGTAGATGGGAATGCACTCAGTGCAAAGCGAGCAGTAAGCGTGTAAGGAAGAGGCTCTTTCCTGCGCCCCAAGCATCACTTTAGCTCCGACTGCATCCGTGGGTTGAAGAAATGGCTTTACTTCCTTCCCTTTCGCCTTCCCCCTGCGCAGGCAAGGCGATGCACACCCCCCTGTGCACACGCGGGTGGAGAGGAGGAACCGCGCACGGCGGGTTCAGCACCGGGGGCGGCGGACAGCGCCCTCGGCATCCCGGGGACACCGCGGGAGCCACCGGGAGCCACCTGGCACCCGCCCTGGCACAGCAACAATGACACCAGCAACCCAGGATGCAAATGGAAACCCGCTCGGGTTGGAAACGGGGTGGTATTTTTCACCCCCCCACACGCGTAGAGCTGAAAAAATCAAAGCAAGAACGCTGCGCCTCATAAACAATTAAGATGCAAAAGGAAACCCTGAGTCGCCTGGCATTATCGAGTACGAGCAAAAATGGCTAAGCACATTTTCTAATGGCTTTTTTTTCCCCAGACTGGAGAGTTCTCAAACCCAGGCGGCTTGGTTTGTGCTTCCTGAGCAAACAGAAGCGTAAACCCAACAGCTCAGAAATGAAGTGGGTACCAGTGGCACGTTTCACTTGCTTTTTGGCTCACTCACTCAATACTGGTTGCTAAGCAATTTTTTTTTTTTTTAAGAGCTCTAAACTACTCACTGCCAGATGGATTAATGAAAACACACACTGGCACGACTTACAACATTTTTCATTTATATTTCTTGATACACCAGTACTGTTTCTTTTCATTATCTCTTTTTAAGGAATTCCATTCCCAGGTTTGTGAGTAAAGACCCAAATTATAGAGAGCCAGGGGGAGGGGAGGAACAGAAAGAGACTAAGTGTAATTATCAAATTCTTTGGTGGATTGCAGGAAAGAGGTACCTAGAGACTTGCACATCCTCTGGGACTTGTGGCAAAGACAGCATGTCTAGCTCAGCATAGAGATGTGAGGCACCAGGTGACCTGAAGGTGCCTTGCTCTTAACTGCTTTATCTATTTATAACTACATGTCATAACATTACCTGTGAGAACACAAGTCAACGCAGGGTTATTTCAGCAGTCAAATAACCATGCACTGCCTTTTTTTTTTTTTTTTAAATTTACACCTTACACACAACGATGCTCTTCCTGTTTTCACTCCCAGTTCTTTACAGAGCTGAAACCTCTGGCTTGTGCCCTGAAATGCCACCCAACTTACCTATGGTTTGGTAATTTTTACAAGTCAGGATCAGAGAGAAATAACGACCCACCATACAATGTGACCAACTATATTCTGCCAGTGGTAAGACCAAACTGCATATCAGCTGTTACCAAGGGTGCAATTGCAGCAGGGATAACTGCAGGGGGAGGGGAATCTGTTCCTCCCCCAAATGGAGAAGAATATGCATCTCTGCCATCTCCAACTTTCTGCCAGCTCAAAGGGGGGAGGCGGGATGGGGGAGACCGCAGCATGGCAAGCAGCAGCTCCGAGGCAGCTCTTTTCCCTTTACAGCTGGCAGTGATCTGGCAGGCTCAGTATCAAAGAATGTTACACAGTTGGGTCATACTGTGTGTTACTGCTGGGACATGAGGGAGGCTGCAGTATTGCTGGCTACAGATCCTTCCTCATAGTCCCCCCATCCCCAGACAGAGGAAGTCTGGTTTGGTGCAGAGGACCAACAGCAAGAACTTTCTTTTCCTTTGTTTTTGAGAGCAAGTAACCTCTGGTGTAGTTTGTTGTTGACAGAGCCCATAAGGAAAGAAAAGGTCAGGGAAAGAGGGAAAACCACAGGCCTGGTAGGAAAGAAAGAGGATCGTTTCATCATGTGCAGGATGAACTGAAGGCGACAGCTGAAATCTCAAGGGAGCCATGAGGAAAAGGTGGCAGAGAGGAAGGTGCAGCAGTGGAGAAAGGGGACAGGAAGGTCAGTTAGAGAACTGCAGGAGGTTCATCCCAGTAACAGGCAGGAGGAGGTGAATGTGGGGAGCTGGAGGTGTGCTGCTGGAAAGCATCAGGCTGTACACCCATTGAGAGTCACAAAAGGCAACCCCGAGACAACGGGGCACCTCATGAGACCGAGAAAAACTGGACAACGCAGGTGCAAGTTTCCTTGCACTTTTGGGGCACAAACCCATCGGGGGAGCAAGGCAGGGAGCAGAGACTTGTCAAACGCCAAGGGCAGCGACTCCAGGAGGGCCGCCAGGAGAACCTGGCGAGGAGGGACAGGGCAGAAGCCTTGTGGGGACGCGGCACGATGCTGTGCAGGGTGAGAGGGCAGCGCACCGGGGCAGGGCAGGCTTCGAGGGGCTGAGGAGCGACGGGCACCGGGCTGGGCCAGGTGAGAGGTGCGCGGCGGGGGCACCGGGCAGCCAGGTGCGAAGGTGCGGGCACCTGGGCAGGGCAGGGCAGGGCCGGGCGGCCCCCGGGCATCCCGCGGGGATTGAGGAGGAGGAGGAGGAGGAGGGCTGCTCCTT